>OZ032121.1:6078428-6308428 GCA_964026355.1 Pseudorhiza aurosa
GTCCGTGCAAAGCCTTGGATAAAGCCCAGTACTTGATATTCTGCATGCTTATTTCAAAGAGTACAGCAAGAGAAACATTCCGCTGCAATTCTTCAATAATCCATAGCATTCTTTTCACCACTCTTCATTGATATAACAATCAAGCGAAGGCCACTCTCTTCCATTGTGTCCTGCGGAATTCACTTGCTCATTTATGAATTAACCTATGAATTAGCCTCCGATCTCCTTTTAGACTCATAGTCTGCATTCAATAGTGTTGGGTAAATTTCAGCGTTAGACTGAGACAATGGCATATTAACAAAGACTTTGATCTAATCTGCCACGCGAATGGATCAAGTTGACACAAGAAAGATTGATCGATTATGTTGGATCAACTGCCAGTTTCATTAACGTCCCAGTTTCTAGTCATAGAATGTGTTCACTCAATGGAGACCGCGCTGAATCCCAGACCCTCCGGTCATTGTTGAGTCTTACAGCAGAGGGACTACGTTCTTCGTTGAAAGGAATCATTAGTTATCTTTGGTTTCAAGCCCATTTAATATGAATATCGGTAACTTTAAACAAAATGAATCAACGATTAACTTAGGGATATTCTAATAAGATTCTTCAACTGCGTCGCAATAATCGATTTCAAGTGTAGTAGAACCCAGAGACAGGGGTCTAAGTTTCTTATAGAAATGCAGATTTTATGAGCTGGTTTCCTGCTGCCTTCCTCACCAATGTCGTTTTCATTGTGACATGTGTAGGGTTCGAACTCACAGCCGCTGTGTTATGAGTTTAACACAGCGGTTGTGAGTTCGAACCCTACACATGTCACACACACACACACACACACACACACACACACACACACACACACACACACACACACACACACACACACACACACACACACACACACACACACACACACACACACACACACACACACACCGCACGCTTGACCGTTTCACCACAGTACCACGAAAAAAAGATACACCATGATGGTCAATTGCGGGCTTAGCAGAAATCAGATCGAGAAGCGGTGACTATCATGTTAGCGATTGCCGATGGTTGACAGTTGCTGACTATGAATGAAAATGATTGATTATATTGATTATAATTAATGATGACCAACGATTGGTGACGATAATACTGTCATGATGATGGTGGTTATGATGATTTTGATGATGATGATTGTGACAGTGACTGCCGCCCTTGTTACTGTTATCAGTATAATAATGATAATAATAATAATGATTTTTTTTTTTAAAACTTCATTTTGATATATAAGCTAAACATACAAATACAAATCTCTCTAGTAATAGGTAATTTGTATTCGGCTGACCTAATTACAGGTATTTCTAGTATAAAAAAAATGAATGAATAATTATACTAATAAGATGAGGAATAGAAAAAAAAAAAAAAAAAAAAAAAAAAAAAGAAATTTAATGAGAAGAATTAATGGTTGCAAGGAGACTGTTAGTAGTAATAATAATAATAATGATAATAATAATAATGATAATAATAATAATGATAATAATAATAATAATAATAATAAATATTTATACAGGATAAGCCTTTTCAGTTCATGTGATATACTGCTATCAACAAGGGTCCTGTCCAAAGTCGAATTCTTACGATCATTATCTTCATCGTTATTATTGTTATCACGGCTATGACGATGACGATGACGATGACTTTCATGCCAGTCAGACGTACGCCTTTAAGGCTTAAATGACTGACGGTGGTCCTTCAGTGCATAAAAGATGCCCTAGGGACATTTTCACCGACTGAGTTCGTGATTTGCCACATTTGAAGGGGAACAAAGGAGTTCGTGATTTGCCATGCTACATTTGGAGGGGAACAAAAGGCAAGTTATCCTAAAAATACCAAATGAAATTATCGGCGTCTTCAGCTAGGGTGTATAGTTATCAGTGACATGATTGACCTTGTCAATGAAATTTGACTATCCGCAAGACATCATTGTGTATTCTCTGATATCTAGCAACGTATTCATCTGCAGTAATCTCATTTTTATAGGAGTAAAATAGGACATTGATTATACAACATCCGGTTCTTGCTTCTGTTATTCAACTTGATGCCTGCTGCAGACTTTTTTCATAGAACTGCTTCAAGTCGAGCAGCTATGTAAGTAAACCTGGATGCATTTTGAGTGGCGTTATGTTGCATGGTAGAAGTGCACGCTAGATGCGACTCACAGCGTGGTTCTGGTACTGGAAAATAATAAGTGAGAAAGACGTTGCCAATTCTCTTTTCATTTTGATCAGAATACAACATTAAAAAAAGAAAACAGGAAAGACAACAGAAAGGATACTGTGTGGAAGTATATGTCTCTTCAACTCGGTTAGTTTTCTTCCTTTTTATGACCAAAAAACTAAGAGCAGTCTTTGTGAAGACACTGTTGTCTTCATTGAACACCCTGAAAACCATGTTTGCAAATTTGCCATGGAATGGAATTTCCTAAAACTAGGTCCATGTAAAGCAGCTTATCTGACGTCCTCTGAGTCTTCCATTCAATTGACTGCTTACCTATGTCAAACTTAAAAGAATGAAACACCACGATTATCATCATCACCATTCTTATCATTATCATCCCCATGGTTATCACTACTATTACTATTAGTGTCACCATCTAATCGAAGATCAATAAACTTGACCTGATCTCTCTCTCCTCTTAGCTTTTTGCTTTCTTCTTTCTTCCTTTGTTGGGGCTTTGCATAGGCCACCATGGCCTCACCTCAATATAACTCACTAAAAAGAATCATCATAATGATAAATATGATGGAGCATTATGTTTCAACAGTTAGCCAATACGAGCAGTATTACCGTATCAAACGTTGGCCAAGAGACGCTTTCCAAAGTCACTTTGAATATCAACCTGTTTAGAATTAAGCTTTAGCCATTCAGCTGCAGAAGAGCTTCTCTACCCCACGAATCGCCGTGACGGCTCCTTAGTTTAATTTTTCTCAACCAAAGAATATCCGTGTTCTTTGGTATTTGCTGGATTTTTTACCTTGTCTTCGTGAGTATTTTGGCATTTTCAGCAGATTTAGCGATTTTCTGTAAGGTAGTGTCTTATTTACTCCAAGCAGGAAAACGATCTCCTCCACAAGAACAGTGGCACTGAAATGTCGCACTCATTACTGGTGGGGGAAATGTTTGTGCTAGTTGTGTAGTTGAGATTGCATCAGAATACAACTCATGCTGTTCTCTAGTTTCCAGTCAATCATTTTCATCCCAACATCAATAGAAACTTCTGAAAGCACCTCTTGTCTCTCTTTGACGGGATGGTCATTACTGACCAGCCGTGACACTCTTCATTAATCATCACCATTGACTCCGGTTCTGCACCAGTCTGAGCAACTCAGTCATGCTAATGTCCGCAATGTCCTTCACGTTGTCTGACAATTCTTGTTTTTGGTCTTCCATGTCCTCTTTTTCCAGGGATTGCATCAAAGAGAAGATATTTTGTCAGGCCGTCTGTTCTGGCCACGTGTCCCAGCAGTCTTCTGCATGGTGCAATCTTCTCCAGAACCCATTCGTTCGTACGTTTGTCCACCCAGCTTACAGGAAGAAGTCGACAGTAGCATTTCAAAAGAAGCAATTTTCCTCTTGTCAACTATCTTCAAGGCCCAAAATTCTGCTCCGTATGTTGCTATTTGGAATATCGATGCTTGCAGACGTCGTTTCTTGATACGCTATGAAATGGACCTGTCTTTCCAGATGTTGCTTAGCGAGATCATTGCTGTATTTGCCTTTGCAATGCGTCATCTTACTTCTTTGGTACCTTCTACTACATTTGTGAAAACAGCCACCTCTCAGCTGTTTCATAATAGCGTCAGTGTTGTTTGAGACAGGAATGTATATTGTCAGTACTATTACTGTCATCACGATGATTATGATAACAGAGAGTAATCGCGTGGAGGAAGTCATTGCACTACGACCGCATCAGCAATCTTCCCCGTCAGTCTCTATTTTTACCTGTCGCGAAAAAGTGTGAAGGAGCTCAGGGAGATTCCGCTGCACAGCAAGAGAGGGAGAAGATAGGTTTTTGGAGGGAGAGAGACAGAGAGAGAGAGAGAGAGAGAGAGAGAGAGAGAGAGAGAGAGAGAGAGAGAGAGAGACCCTGAGAGAGAGAGAGAGAGAGAGAGACCCTGAGAGAGAGACCCTGAGAGAGAGAGACCCTGAGAGAGAGAGAGGTAGAGATAGTAGAAGAAAAGTACTGGTTTCTATGTTGATATTTATCTATAGAAAATGAGTAAATGATAAAAAGTGTTCGCTCCACTGCCTGACGCTATTCCCATTACTTCTTTTTGTTTTCTTTCGTCCAATCCGCACCAGCTTCTTTTTGAAGGCTGCTCACATTGAATGCATAGCTGCAACTTTATTTCCAGAAGGGATGTGACATTGAGTACATGTCTACTGTGCAGAAGCCACGGGTATCAGGATTGTGTCAGGATATCACGGTGGTAAGATATCGCGGAGTCGCCAGCTCTCTGTGATTCCAGGTGCACGAATCACGAGGTGTAGTCACATCGAGAGGAAGGATCTGGACACTGCTCAAGAAGCAAAAGCTCTTCGGTATTCAAATGTCTGCCGTTAGAATTTCAGCAAGTGGGTACCTGTCGTGAAGCTGGTGGTTAAGTGTGGCGAAGAAGGGGACTTACCCCCACCTTAAAATGTCACGGCTCAGGATGATGCTTCTCTAACAAGGTGCTTCCCAAAGCTCGTTTCTAGTGTTGGACCCAATTTTACATTGATAAATTATTGCTATCGTTATCTATCGTTGTGTAATGACACCAAAGGACAAGTGTCGACGAACTTTTTGAACCTCGGGCTTGGCTGAAAGGAAACGCGGAAACGACAGAAAATTATAGCAGACGCCGATTGTTTATTCATGTGTTTGAGTGACAATTCGGAGCTGTATTATTAAGAGGATTTGACTTATGTGGGGTAACCGGTGTGAATTTGCTTTCCGCATCAGTCTGGTTTTCGATTGAAGTTTTTACCGATCGCACGCCCTTTCTGACGTCTAGCATCCTGGAGGGCCTAGCCTTTGCTTTTAAATGCATGACCGACAAGGCTGTAAACGATCAGTTTTGTGTTGTTCTTATGATTTAAGTCAGGAGTCCCAACGCCAAATCTCCGGACCGAATATTGACCGCAAATGAATATTTCCTGTTCAAAACGCGTCTTTGCTACATGGAAAGCTAGCGCTTGGCTAGAATTGCATTCTGTGAATCGAGAGAATTGTTATCATTGAAACCCCTGCGCTGGTAACCAGTCTATGGGACACTTTCGTGTATTGATTTGGTCCACGGTACAAAAAACGTGGGGAGCCGCTGTTCTGAATTCCATTTAAATTCGACTTACTTATAATGCTAGAAGACTGATAATGAATGGTCGGGAGCATTTTCAACGGATTTCTAATTAGAATGTTTATGAATTCCTTTACCTAAAATCAGTGCAAAGTGGTTCTAGAGTATTATTAGCCTGAGTATGTGACCTCATAAGGCATTGTTCTGCGCCAGAATCCTGCAGGGTCTGCATTAGAGACACCAATAGTGAAGAAGGCAGCAGGAAATCACCGTCCACTTCTCTAGAGAAAACTCAAGGCCTGTCTCTGATCTGTACTATGCTCAAAATAGAGTATGCTATGCAGCTTACATATGGTTAAGCTTTGCGTATACATACAAATACCCTCGGAAAATCTCATTCTTGGGAAAATTTGGAGCCGTGTCTATGGTTTCTGCCAAGCTCGAAATTGAGGGTGCCATGTAATCGAGGGTGCCATGTAATCGAGGGTGTTGGGCTAGCATGGCAGTTTGTTTAGATTGCTTTGATCATTATGCTGGCTGGCACCAGTGAAAGGTGTTGTTATCATTCCTTAAAGCATTCGTTATATCTCTCGTCTCATTTAACATTGTTTTGAGATGATGTCCATAATATTCCGTACCGACGCTTGTGAAGTAGGAAAGAATAACAGAAACAACTGAGTCTCAACAGAACGTAACGCTTTTTGTAGTCTCAACCTGTATAACGCTGTTCCCGTAGCCCTGGTAACTCGTCTCTTGGAATTATACAGCTACGTAATCACTACAGCATCTACCTCTGCAAAGTCTTCACATCCAGCCAAAAGCAGCAGCGTTGGCAAGGTGAGGGGGGAGGGGGGAGGGGGGGGAAGGGCAACCGTCGCCCCAATGCGCACCCAATGCATCCAGTTTCGTTTATAAGAAGTCAGGGATATTCCAATCTCCAAAAGATTACTTTCCCGTGCGTGCTTCCCTCTGCCTTCTTTGTCTTTTCTTGGAAACCAAAATTCACCAAACAATCTACAAACATCCTTTTTCTTGATGTGACAGCAGCTTGTGATGCTAACTACTAAGGCTACAGGCAATAAGAGAATCTTCTCACCCTTTGTTGAAGTTAAGCTGGATATGGGCTTGAGCCCTTGTAATATAACCAATGAGCAAGTATCGTACAACCAAACTATCCTCACACCTAATGTTGGGTGTAAAATGCGGTGTGGAAGGAAAAGCCACCCCACCTTGAGTCAAGATGAGGCTTCTTTAACAAGCTGCTTCTGGCGAGCGACTTGACCTTTGAGACTGTTTTTGGCCGAGAAATTGTTTTTACTCGGTCACTGCTTCGTGTTGATCGATTCGATAACGCTGTGTCATCTTGATGAAGATTCTTTGACTGTTCGATCTTTCGTCGAGGCTGGTCAAACGTTTATTGCCATTATAGGCACACACATAATGGTTTGTCATAATGTTTTTGCTCTGCGTAGACGTAAAAAGGGGCTTAATCCATCTGACCCTGTCAAACAAGGCCAAACAGAAGCAGGCAGTTTTCTACCCATCACAAAACATGGATTTGTTGCGATAACACTTTAGAAAATTCTATTAATTTTTCGGTCGCAGCCTCTTTGTAACGTGGGAACCTAAATATATTTACTAAAACATTCGAGATGTATTCGGCATTAGCAGCAGTTGAGTTCCATATGCCATTCTTTTCGACGCAAACTCATGGTCATTGATGGTTTCCTCTGACTTCTGGAAATGACGGTCTCTTCGGACTATGCAACACAAAACCGTGCAGTAGCTAAGTACAGTATGGAGATTGCAGCATAGTGCAGTACGGTAGAGTACGATACACCATAGCACAGCAAAGCCACTTAAGTACAGTACAGAATAGTAAAGTACAGTAAATTACATTACAGTCACCAGAGTACTGTACAGCACAGTCTGTAAAGTACTGTACAGCACAATACGTCTCCATTATATCATTAAGTTTTCTTCCGCTATTCAATTAACATCAGAATAGCTACTGTTACGTGGTACCTTTTCACAGATGAGGCTATTTCTAAAGCTATAAATCCAAAGTCAGATATCTAGAGTCGCGTTTGCTTGTTCAAGTTAGAATGAATGGATTCTCTTAAGGCGTCTTTCTTAAGCCAAAGAATTGATGTTAGCTTTTGAGATTACATTGGATCCTCTCAAATACCTCGCTTGATTTCCTTAGATTTTCCCATCCTCTTCCCATTGAGAATTATCTCTAGTCACATTTTCTTACGCCACCCATAATCTCTTGGTATTAAAACGAACGCCATACCGAACTTGCTGTCACTAATTCCGTTTTTTGCGGAGTTTTCTTTCGTAATTTTCAATGTATTATGCATTTGTCTGTGCTCCGTCTTGATCCGCGAAGGAGCCACAAGAGCCAAGCCCTGCTCCCAAACAGCGCTACTCCTGGTGTGATCCACATTGGTCTTCGTCACGTTGCGTCGGTGAGTGCACACGACGGTCTATTTATTTGTTGAACATCTGCCTCTGTGAACTATTTGATGCACGAATCAATTCATTCGAAGCATTGCTATCTGAACGAGAAGTCGCGTCTGACAAACTCATTGATTTTCCATTGAATGATCGACCACTCACTGACCAACCCCTTTTTGAAACGGTTCTTGATTGTACTGATTGAACGTTTGATTAATCGGATTCACCTATTAGTGTGATACAGTGGTTAACCGTGCGGACTCATAACACAGGGGTTGTGAGTTCGAAGCCTGCACATGTCACAATGAAAATACCATTGGCGAGGAAGGCAACGGGAAGCTCCCTTATAGAGCCCACTTCCCTATCAAAAACTGAGAGCCCTGTTTCTGGTTTCTGCCACCCTCGAAATCGAGTATGCGACGCAGATTCGGCCACAGCGTCATTAACTATTGCGAAAAGATCCTCATTGACATATGACATTATATGAAATGAATAAAGATGTAACGTGACAGTTGATTCTAAACGTGACATGTAGTTTCTTTAGATTGGTTTCTAGACATAAATTCATTCGCGTATCGTCGACCAAGCTATTGACGAACTTAGCAGAACATTGATTTTCAAACCGGGTCTTGGAATTATTTATGTGATTAAATGTTGGCAAACGACTGTTATTCTTTATGCTCATAATTCATCAATCAGTTTGTCAAGAACAACAACCGATTTGTTTGATTATTAGCTAATGATTAAGTGATGGCTTTATTACTTATTTCAATTTGCACGTTGACTGAGTGTTCTAGCACGGAGAAAAATCAAGTCACATCAATTTTTTTTGCTAGAATATGATGACATGCGAAGAGCAATTTTCTGTTTACCTCAGAGATGGTGGATACACAAAATGTGTCCAAAATCAAATAAATTCAGTAATCAAATTCCAGCAAAGATTCCGTGGTCTAAAAAGTTTGTTTTGCTAAAAATATACTGGGCAACGCATTCTCATGGAATAAGCTCTACTTCTGCAGACTTGTCTCACGATTAATCGATGGCAATGGTTCATCACGAATCATTAATCACTGATCACTTTGCATTGGTCTATTACTTTCTTCATCGTTCTCAATCAATTTTTCGAAGGGCTCTGGATGGGTTTAGCACTCGCTGGTGCTGTACTTCTGTTTGTATGTCGCTATACCAACATTGGGAGAGGCAAAAAACAAAAGGATTTTTCTACGTGAAACAGTCTGGCTTATTGAGGAACCTTGCTGTGAAAAATTAAACCTCTTTCATAATGGGAGATGCCATTTGTCATGATTTTGACACTGGTGATCGACCCCCGGTCACCCCAGATAAATGCATACATATCTTAGTAGAAACAAAGAGCGAGCAGGGTTGATGTTTGTACGCTTTTGTTTCTGAACTGGATTGACTGAAATTAATGAGCTTAAAATACTAAGCTTGCGATGTTTGTTCTCTCAAAACCGACCGTAAATTCGAAATACATAGTGAATGGGGATCAACTTTGTTTGGAGGGAATTAATGCAACTCGCTTATATTATCTGATTTTTAATGAACTCATCGATCAGCAGAGCCGTAACAACTCGAGTGGTTAGCAAATGCCGACTCATCTGTCTTACGGGAAGAGTATACCAAACTTACTTGGAGCCCTAGTCGTTCACGCACACAGCACACACACACACACACGCACACACACATAGAGTGCATCTTTGGTTAGCTAGCTAATTCAAGGTAAGAATTTTACTTACAATTGCTAACGACGGTGTTCGGAATACGAGGGGTTTATCAACTAACTTCAAAGTTGGCGCCACCATCCAGGTGTGTGAGCTCGACGCATTCACTCTGACAACAGCTCAAAGCTGGACGTTGTCTTGATCAAGGTTTAAATCTGGGGGTGCACTACCATTGGTGCCTGTCTCAAGTAAAGCACTTTCACCACTGCATCGCTTTTATTCGTGCCGAACAGAGCCGGTTGCTATCAAAGCACTTTTTAGACCAATCTAAGTCTCAGTAGCCATCCACTCACAACTTCTGTTGATAAATGACCCCACAGTGTCCGTAGAACACAGGAGTAAGTAAGGCCTGGTTAGAGACATGCCCATAAAACGAGTCGTTTAAAGGCAAAACAGGAGCTTCATCTCACACGTTTTTTGTACGAATTTTTTCATCTGTCTGCATCACTCACACTAGCAAGTTCGTCTCCTTAATCTTAAAAAGTAAATTCCATTAAATTGTGTTTTCAGTCTCTTTCGTCGTGATACGAAAAAGACGGATTTCTGTCAATGTTTATACCAATGCTGTGCTGTGTTCCATTGCATCGATGCAGGCAAACATAAACATACTATTAACTGTTTCCCTTCTGTTCTGGCTTCAGTAAAAGCCTCTCACTGAGGTTCAGCCATCACACAATACTAGTTGTTAGGTTGAAAGCAAGCGCTGTCATAATTTCGATTCAAGCACACTCACTGACCTAAGGCCCGCTTCAACAATCGGCAACCAAACTCAACAGGCTAAAAATAGGTGTACGACCAGCGTGGATCGAATAGCATGCCGATTTACCGATTTCGTCGAATGCAAAGTGGAAATATCAAGACAAGTGCATCTAATGCGAAATCTTTTTGTGGATAACATTTCTAAGACCCTCTGATTTTCCTGTAAATGAACGAACCGTGAATGAGCGTGAGATTTTTGATAACTTTGCGGTGCTCCGAATCTTTGTCTCTTTGATTTATCAGCCATCCAGTTATTAGCTAGAATTGATTTTAACTTTATCCCAAAGCAAACTTTGCGTTGAAATTGGAGAGTTTTGACGGCACCTCGAGAGGATTTCCAAGTATCAACTAGAGATCGTCAAGTGCGGACGACAAGGTTGCTCAGAAGAGCAATTGATTGACACTTGGTTTTCATGGGGGGTTTAAATCTTCTTCCACAAGCAAACACCGTAAGAGCCATGGGAATCAGGTATATGAATACAGACGCAGTATTACCAGAATCATCTCAATTACGCCATAACAAAAATCCCTTCCATTATTCGCGCCAGTTATCATCTCGTCACTCCAGAAAGAAAACATAGTCCGACCTGGAGCTTCTTTCTCGTTGATTTGATCAAGGGTAGATCGCCAATTCCTGTTATCCTGTCAAGAACAAGTAAGCGGCTAACGATATTTTTATTGTTGATGTTAAATGACAATGATATAATGAAGGTTGAAACAGTATAGCATAGTGTGTCATCTACCAAATGACGTGCCACATGTGAGTCTGTTCAGTTGGTGCTAGGCATTTGGGTAAATGTAGAATTTAATCACAACTAGAATACACAAGTCTGAGAATTTAGCAATGTAGACTTACTGAATATAGCAATGCTTTAAAGTCAAAGTTGAATACCTTGGTATATTCATTTGTCCTTTAAATCGGCAGGACAGACAAAGTGATTATGTACACATGTGATCTCAGCAATAGAAATGTTACCCACGTGTATGTGTTCTCAGCCAATGAAGAAGGTGTTTCACTAATAGGAAACAAACATAATGCCACCCTGTATTCCTTCCGAACTGAGGGAGCCTTACTCGGGGTGGTTATGGCAGAGCTTAAATTTGTACCCTATATATTCCTTCCCAACTGAGGGAGCCTTACCCGGAGTGGTTATGGCAAAGCTTAAATTTGTTTCAAACTATCCATTCAGACGAGAATGTTTGCATATCAAAAGATACGTCAGCTCTGAGTTATGATGATGCATTTTGAGCATGGATAATATTTCAACATTCTACCCGTTCAGACCCATGGTTCTTTTTGCAAGTGTCATAAAGCGAATCCCCCCAAAAGCATGATAAATAAGGCATCTCAAATAACGTTTTCCTGCTCTCTCATCACAAGCTTCTTCGCTCGCCTTCTCTACCCTCCACGTACCGTTCATTTCCTTTATTCCTTGACATTCGGAACCAGTTCACTACAAGTCTCTACAGTTATACTCTACCATTCTTCACAAGACTTCTCAGTCGAGTGCCCTTATCAAGTTTAGCCCCACACCAAATTGGTCTAGGATACCTTGATTTGGAGGTGCCATCCTCAGCGACGGCATTTTGAAGCAGGGGGACCAGTTCCTTACCTCGTTTCCTATCCCTTTTGAAATATTGCTAAATCTCGTTACACAGCCTACGTTAAACAAACCCCTAAGTGGGCAGCAAGTGACCTTCTTGTTTGATCTGAATTTGTGTCTACCATCTGACACTTTTACTCGTTCAGATACCTCATTTAATTCTGCTACGTTAGCATTGTTCATTGGATTGTCATAAAAATCTCATTGAGATTTATGTGTCTCTGGTTGCTTAATCCGAATTATAAGGATATAAGCATGCACAAGACTAATTGCTTCTATTCAGAAGGATGGCACTAATGTATTGCTTCAAGCTAAGCTAAATGATAAGTGGTCTGTCTACCCGAGTTTGAAACAATGACTGCCCAGGGGTTGCCATTTCAATAGACTGGCAGCCTGCCTTTGCTGAATAAACACCTTCGAATTCAATAAAAGTCAAGCTCTATTGTATCTCATTCCGGCTGAGACCGAATTCGCACAAATGGGCGACCACCATATCTTCGCAAGGGTACCAAATACTCTTCATGTCTTTTCAAGGTCACCCTTTTCAGCGTACAGCGTTAAGCCTTTTGCGTATAAACCTCATTACTGTCTTGGTAAAGGATCTCCAGCTGCATTGTTCATCTATCCACTCATTTCTCTATTCATTTATGCAATTATCTATCTGTTCATTCGTTTCCTTGTTCATTCCTTCGCTTTTCCCATTGGTTGGCCATCAGACTGTCGGAAGGTGCTTTGAGGATCATTAGCATCCTGCAATTCAGTCAATCAATAAATTAATTAACAAATAAATCAATAAATTAATTATCAAATCAATCAGTCAACCAATCAACCACATACTGAATCAGTTAGCCAATAAATCACATCGGTTCTGCTTAACATCAAAAAGTGGATTTTTAGACCGTCAGAAGCTATGCTTACCGAGCAAAGTCTAGGCCCTTTTTCATATTATGATGTCAAGCCAAGATTTCTGTTTTCATGAATCATAAAGTGGATTTTTAGACGCTGAAAAGCTATGCTTACCGAGTAATGTCTAAGCCCTTTCTCATATTATGATGTCAAGTCAAGTTTCTGTTTTCATGAATCATAAAGTGGATTTTTAGACGCTGAGAAGCTATGCTTACCGAGTAATGTCTAGGCCCTTTCTCATATTATGATGTCAAGTCAAGATTTCTGTTTTCATGAATCATAAAGTGGATTTTTAGACGCTGAGAAGCTATGCTTACCGAGTAATGTCTAGGCCCTTTCTCATATTATGATGTCAAGTCAAGATTTCTGTTTTCATGAATCATAAAGTGGATTTTTAGACGCTGAGAAGCTAAGCTAATGAAGCAGTCTCTCGGTGCTTCCTTTGATGTGATCCGACCTGGTGATTCCTCCGTCCGCTTGGACTTACAAATCACAAGCGATGCTTCTCATTCGGAGCGAAATTCAAGTTGTTGGTGGGTTCGATCCACGGACCATAGCATCAATTAGCAAGAATCGGACCTCTGAGCTATCATCACACCACATTGTAGGCATTTTCCGAGAAATACCCCAGTGGATGTGAGTATGTCGAGAATTACGTGGATATGCACCAGGAGAAGTGGTTAAAATTATGAAGAAGGGGAGATTGCAGTATTTTGGTCATCATGTTCGGGGAGGAGGAACAACAAGAGCAGTGATGGAAGGTGGAATGGAGGGAAGATGGGGAAGTGGAAGACGGCAGGGGAACTTGATTGGGAGTGGAATGGGAAAGGAAGGGCCAAGCTTGGCAGAATTGCGAATGATCGGGGTGGCTGGAAAAGGACTGTTAATGATTGGGTGCACCCACGGCCGTCTGGCCTAAGGAGCAAATGATGATGATGACCCCAGTTTCAAATTGCACTGATTTGTTTCTTCTCCCGTTATCTTCCCCGTGAAGATACTGATAACCCCAAGGAAGACGTAATTGTAGGAACTTAAAGTACAGTTAGCATATAAATTTATCAAGACGCCATTCTCTAATTCTTCAATATCGATAAGTCACTGCTTCTTTTCCAGACCCCACTCATTCCCATGAGGTACTATTATCACTGGCAAATCGTCAGTTTTTATTGCGAAGGAGCATGACGTATTCGTGAAATCCCATAGCAAGTTTGACACTGAGCGCTAGCATAGCCCAAGCACTTCCCCTGAAGGAAATCAAATAACCCTCAAATATCTCAAGTTTTGTTGACATAGGTACGGATCTTGTTTTGAAATGACATATTTTAGGTATGGCAAAGAGGGGTGGGGTCATACCGATGGACATCAAATACCCCGCTATGACGAAAGGCACTTGCCTTCACCCGAGGCTAATGGTACGAGGAAGAAAAGGAAACCCAACTATAAATATTAACTCTCTCACTTAATATAAATGAGCGGGTGTTACATGGGTTGGTTGCAAACAAATTCCTTAAAAGGGCAATCACCGCCCTTGCAGCCCCCTATCCGGTCTTGCCTCTTACAGGAACTTGCATAGCCTGCTGTGGCAATGCAAAGATTGGTAAAAACCTATATTGAGCTAAACATGCTCTGTTTCATAAAGATACTGGCCGTTATCAGAAGCCCATTTGTCCTGTAAACCGACGACTGATCCTACGCGATAATTTTCGCTGACTTTGTGATGAATTTGTTGTCAGAGCTCCTGCTTGTGCTGCTGAGAGTCCTGGGTTCAATGCTCTCTTGGTCACCTTTCTGAATGCCTTCTACAGGCCTCTGTGACAGGGTGCTTCTTTGCGCCCGCTTTGAGAATGGAACTCGACTTAAGATTTGCTAGGTATCCCCGCGCGAAGTGAAATGTAACTGATACGATGCATAACTAACTGTCCATCGCTTTTCAAATTCTTCTTTGGTCTTCTTCCTGGGTCAAAATCGAAATGATTAAAATCAATCAAGACATAGCATGCCCTCATGACGTAGCATACACTTCTGCTGCGTTGCATCATCGATTTCGAGCGTAGCAGAAACCAGAAACAAGGCTGAGTTTTTTCTAGGGAAGGGGAATTCATGAGGTGGATTCCCGTTGCCTTCCTCACCAATGGCGTTTTAAAAATGACATATGGAGGAATCGAACTGACAACCCTTGTGTGGTGAGTCCGCATGCTTAACCACTACGTGTTTAATGTTGTCACTCAGTAGTCTGAGACCTAGTGTCTCCGTTCTCGTGGCTCCAACCTTTGACGTTAGGTGTACCTGGGAGGTCTTAAGGATTCTCGTCTACAAATAATGACATTGACTGTACCGAAGTGGATTAGGCAGGTCATGCCTAGGCCCATCCGATTAAGCGATGAATTCTTAAGACTCTCGGAGAATAACCTCGGTTGTGGTTACTATTATTAAGCAATTGAAGACATAATATTGTGGATGAATTAACGAAAGGACACTAAATTCTCATTGCTATCGTTAGAATCAATATTGGCAGGAACTTGTCAACTTGTCGCCCTGAATGTAACGCAATGTTCTCCTCTGTGTACTTTTCGGGTATTTGCGTGAACACTTTGAGCAAATATTTAGACGATTGGAGTTGGATTGTGAGACCTCCATTTATCAGTATGCATTGAAGATTGTCTACAGCATGAAGGGGAGGCCGAGACTAGACGGCGATCTATGGGAATCTTGCAGCACCGCGACTAGGTAGGTATTTTCCTCTGTATGGTCTTCACGTTAACAATGCCTTTAGTCGGATATCATGAAGCAATTTTCACCCCCGAAGATTTTATTTTGACACGGTTACCAAATAAAAGCTGTGGTGAAAATTCAGGCGCTTTATACTCCTCTGTTGATTTGTGAGATGTTTAATTTGGTAAACCTCACATTAAATTCCATGTGTTACGCAAAGCTCTGACTATCGCACTCACACACACATGAAGACTAGACTAGCCAATTTGCATTAGAATGTCATTCTCATTTTTCACCGCGGCATATTTCCTAGTCGCGGGTATTTTTAGCATAAAGCTACTTGGCTAGAATCGTCGTGTTCCATCATGTTGCTTGTCCCTTTATGGGGTAGCTCATATACCCTACGATTCCATCCTGTACTGTCGATTGTTGCCTGTCGATCAATGATTACTACGTGCACACAAGGCTGCTCCTTAACCTTTCCGACGTTTTTGCCAACAACTGCATTTCAATAGCAGTAATGATAATGATAATAATAATCGTCGTTGTCATCGTAATTATCATCAAATACCATGTGCAATGGCCAGGGCGGCCTTGACTTTCCATCCATTCCTGTCCAAGACGTTTGTCGCAAGGTGTTGTCGCAGCCAGATTTGATTTCAGTTTCCAAATCGAAACGGCCTAATTGTCTATAAATCTTTGCCTTCCACCTCCAAAGACACTATCTCTTCCCCCTCCAATTTTCCAGTTATTACCAAACTTCCAAGCCAATCCTTTCTATACACATGGCCGAGAAATAAGAGTAGTAAATTTCTTACAGTATTGAACAATTCCTTGTTAATGCCTGAATTTCTTTGAACTCTTCATTGCTAGTCTTAAAATCTTACTCTTCTGCTGGCTTCAATGACACTTCAATAGAGCCTCTGGTGCAGATAGCTGTTCATCTATACCTGCATCTTGTATGGTGTGGGATTGGGACCAATTTGATAGCTGGGTGCCCTAGCGTCCGCACCAATCTCAACCCTGGTTAAAATGGCAGGTGGTGGAGTGGCTATAAAGTAATTTAGAATCTGGGCCGTAATGAGGTCGATAGATGACTTTTCAAGGTGGAGAAGGAATTGACAGAAAGAGACAGAGGGACTGAGAGATGTTTCACACTACGTTAAAAGTGTATTAATGATCAATACACTACTGAGAAATTTGTGCTTCCATTTTTTGCTTCTCATTTTTCATTTGCCTCCCGAATCCCGATTTCTTCTTTAATGAAATTGGATACCGCGTTCGTCTTATTCTTCGAGTCAATGTCCTAAAGGGGGTCGTGTAGCTTCTGAGAACACTCGTCTAGCAAGCAAGCTCAGCTTACCCGCACTGTACATACATATTTGCATGCAGCCCTTTTTTCAAGTAGGTTGCTCTTAAATGGGAAGGGCGACTGCTGCTTATGTGAATCTGCATGTACTTCTTAGATTTTACCAAGTGAAGTACTTTTCAAGAGTCTAAACTAGAGTTAAAACTTAAGTACCAATGCTACAAATTAAATCAAAAAATAAATAGATATCGACTTGCGTAGCAAAGTGCTTAACTTTTGTGGTTATAGATTTGGTAAAGATCTGTAGCTAACTCAGAAGTAAATCTCCTCTAAAAGCAAGTGTGACATTCATCCTCACTTGAAGCCGACAAGCTGTAATATTCGTCTTTCGATGTTCGCTGTTAGTGAGCACTCGCTGTCTTTATCCATAGCTAGTACACACAATGTCGAACAATGCCGTTAACTATATTTATCATTCCGAAAAGCAATTCCTTAATATCCGTTTTCCTTTTTCAACATTTCATTTAAAAGGAAACCAACTATATTCCTGTGTTTTCCGTTCGTATGCATACTTGGTTATTGTTCATGACAATATGTATCCATCTTGCTATAGACTGAATTCGCCATTGGCTTCCCTGCATTATAGGTCTTTATGTATGTCGATGTCCTCCCGGCCCTTTCTTCATATCTCCAGACCGCTTTTCACGTTCTTAATCTACTGTTTGATTGTCGAATAATTTTATGTTAGTACAAGTAAGTCGATCCCTCGCTTCGACAAACCTAGCCCTTTTTGCAACTCCTGTCTGAAAATTCTTCTCCAAACAGCCTTACCCCTAGAGAAAGGGCAAGCATAATTCTAAATCGACAACGCTTCTCAAGACTGTCTAAATCTTTGCTCAGAACTGCAATTTTGCATGGTAATGCAATTGAATCGGAGTGGCCTAATGTCGTTATCAACTGTTTAACGAGTGGGTTAAGTCCCTTTTCGTCTGCACGTTACCAGAGCAGTCGTTTTTTCTAAGGTGTAGCACCATACCCTGTGTCGGGTCCCAGGTGATTAATCGGATAGCCAAACTGTGTTAGTTATATCGATTCATCTTTTGGAAATCGCAGTTTAGTAATCAAACGCAGTATAAGAAAAACGACGAAAAACAAGCCCATGTTTCCGAGATTCAATTTGACAAATCTCTTAAACATTTCATGACAAATCCATTACAAATTTCAGGCGTTTCTGACCCACTCTGAGATCCATCGTCAGTGCGAAGGATAAAGAAGGGCAGGGGCTTATATAGCAAAGCCAGAGATAAACAAAATCAACAAGGGTAGCTTGGGGAAAACCCAGGGAGACAAAACAAGGGGAAAAATGTGGAAAACAGCGGGATGATAGTAAATTCAGAAGTAAAGTTCAAAAAATTGGTTCTTCTACTGTGTTACTTGGGCGAAGCGAAGAAGAGCCAGGCTCTTGCTAGAGCTTAGTGCAAGTTGTTATTGCAAAGAGTTTGATTCAAAATAGGAAGGAAACTAAAACATTATCGCTTTTTTCCGTTGGTATGTCTTTTAGTTGATCTGTTCATAGCAGCCTCAATTTCTCCCCTAAACACAGTGCTCTGTACTTCGCTTGGTGATTTGTTATCTTTGCATATTGGTTAGCGTAATGTGTCAATGAATGGCGGTCATTTCGTGTTCCATATCCAAAGATTTGCTCGCTTGACAGTTAAGGAAGGCATTATTAAATGATATCAGTCTCGTGCTCTTCCTCTTTTGCAATCCTCTCAACTGCAAATGTTTCATTTGAGAAGCTGTGAACGAGGAAGGAAAAAAAACCATTGGATTTATAATCTAAGGATCATTAGAAGGTTGACATCTCTTTCTTTATACAGTGAAATAGTTTCCCACTGTACCGTTTATCTTTTAAGAAACAAGAATCCCACAAAATCTCTGCTTGGATTTTGCGGACTTTCTTCTTGCATCGATTGAATGCATCAACAATGTAGCGATTGTTCTCACTGGATATCACAAGCGTGTCTCCGCAGTCTTTACGGCACTTTCATTGAATAGCATAAGATATTTTATTCCAAATTTCCGTCTTTGCGTAGTGTTAACAATCATACGTATGTCATTCGAGGACCTCCTGTCCTGATTCATTGAAGGAGGAGGATAGATGGCAGGAGATGAGACGGTGAGAGGAGAGAGGAGAGAATAAAAAAGGAAAGTATATGGTGAGAGTAGTGGTGCCGTAGTGTCATGGTCAAGCGTGCGGACTAATAACGCAAGGGCTGTGAGTTTGAATCATGCGCGTGTCACAATAAAAAATACCATTGGCGAGGAAGGCAGCGAGGAACCACCACATAAAGTGCACTTCCCTAGAAAAACTCAAAGCCATGTCTCTGGTTTCTGCTAAGCTCAAAATCGAGTACGTAACGCAGTTTATATGGCGAGAGTAGAAGGCAGATATAGAAACAATGGAAGGGTAAACGTTTTGTAGGATGAAATGAGAGGAAAAGAGCTAGCAGAGAAATTAAAGGTTAGGATAGGATTGTGTAGGGTACAAGAGGGTAGGCAACATAAGAAGAGGATAAGCCGAGAAGGGTTGTAGCATGAAGGAGGGGAAAGAACCTTCAATGGAGAAAGAAATAGATAGGGTGGGAAAGGGTTTGATTGGTATGACTTGGTATGGCTGGGTAGGATATGCTAAGAGCGGCGAGGGCATGAAAGGAGGTAGAGAAGATCTAACGGAAAGAGGGAGCAAAGGAAGAGTGAGAATGGGTCCGATGGAAGTGGCTTGAAGTAATTTCGAATGCATTCGACATCAGCACTGTACTAATTTTCTTTCGATTCGGACAATCATGGTTGAATCGTTCGTTCACTTCAACGCACCTTCACAGCGGCTGTTCGCTTCCAAAGCCTTGTCACTTAAAATAAGTCCTGTACTGTTCCAATATCTATCTTAACAATCACTTTTATGTCGGGGACAAAACAAGGCATAACTTAGTTTTTGATCATGAATAAACGTGATATTGATTGATTTAATGCATCGTAAACAACTTTGTGCACACAGAACTCAACCGAGCTTATTCGCTTAGGAAAGTGCTCTTAGTCCACTCTCTTTCGAAAGATGTCTTATTGCAAGGATTCAACTGTGAGTGATGTTTGCTATTTGTTACTTTCATTGACTGTCTTTATCTAAGATGTCCAGACCCGATACCGTCTGGGCAAATTCAGCATTTTCTTCCACGTCTGTGTTCTTCACTGTCAATTCGTCTCAATCAGATTCGAACAGGGCACACGAGACAAATTCATTAAGATTCTTAGGTAAGGTTTTACATGCATACACAGTGTTATTTGATATGCAGGTTGACTAATTGGAAGCACGTTTCTAATGTTGAACTGCATTGCGTTTTGTCTTCGATTCATTCGATGTACCCCTTCGCGGCTTTTAATCTCAAACATTAAGACTTGAGTTTTCTATCCATTATAACACCACATCGTTGGGGGATCGGTTGGGTTAGTGACCCCCCTGCACGAGGATACAAAGAGAATTGAATGGGAGACGAAGATGTGGCGTAGAAGAAGGGGGGGGGTAGAGAAGTAGGATGCGATGTGGCGACCACACGAAGGGAGAAGTGAAAAAGAGTAGAAAATTTTCCAGGATTGGGTTGATTTCAGGGTTGATGTGGATTGTTGCATACATTGAATTCAAAAGTGGTAAATTTTCGGGTCATAGAGATAATTTGTCTCATTTCCAGCAGTAATTGCTCGAAACTGAATGATTACTCTGTCCGTTGTTGAATGCCAAGTGAAAAGTTAACTACAATTGTGTCATGCAGTCCTTCGCCCACTGTTACAAGTTGTCAAGTGCCATCTCAGTTCGAACCTTTGCTACACCAAACCATATTTCGACCTTCCTCGTTGTTTGGTACATGTTCACTTTCCACTTTGCTGTTTCAAATCCCGCTAGGCATTAAACGAAGAATAATATTTCTCTTCTTTACCATACACCACCGCATTCATCAATATATCTTCTTCAATCAATACTCACTTTCTCCGCTGAAGCTGTTATTCAATTTTGATGAGTTTATTACAAATGCATTCTATTAGAGCTATATTAGCATTGTAAGCAATCGGCCTCCTTTATCGCTAATGTTCGTCTCTGTTGGACTATCAATGAAGTAATGATTCAAAAGATCGTTGAAATTGCACGGATTGCGTTCGATTGTGCCTTGCGGAAATTGCGAGGTGTACTATCTTGTGTGTCTCAAAGAGAAGGGAAGAGACACCAAGTGGGGCTGAGACGATGATTGGGGCAGGGCAAGTAACTGGACAACATAGAATGCGTCTAACAGAGAAGATGAGAATAGATAGGGAAAGAGGAAAGGCTAGATAGGTCTGACTGAGACGATGGCTAGAGGGGAGAGGGTAAGTGGGGGCGCAAGATAATAGGGCCAGAGAAAATGAGTAGAAGAGAAAGGGTAAATGGAGCGAGGGGATCAGCAGGTTGACTTGTTCTGGATGCAGACTATGCCCATAGGCAAACTGCATCATAAATGGATGTGACACTGTCTGTTATTTTGCAGAGCTGTGTTTTCTTAAGCAAGACGTTTTGCGTTGTTTTTTATTATTATTTTTTCATTCGGATCTTTATACTTGATGAAACACTTCAGCTTTTTAGATTAGCTGTTATCACAGTGTGTCCAGTGCTTGTGCCCTCAGAGTTACTTCTGAGTACTCATTTACCGGCCTCGGAAGGATGGACAGCTGAGTTGGCTGTTGGCTTGTGGTTAGTGGCTCCGACGACGGGATCCACGCGAGTAGACCTCGCATGATTCGAAACATACCGTCTAAACCACTCGGCCACACCGCCATCTACAATGAATGGGTGCAAGCATTATTCCTGTGATAGGTTATTCCTGTATACAAATTCGTATATTATTATTATTATTATTAAGCAATGTTCACCGAAGTTTTCTTGCACAAGGCCAGGACAGTGCACCTCTTTTATAAGGAGAATCTCCTCCACCTGCATGCCAGGCTGACGTGTGGAGCAACTTTGCAATCTTCCCGATTCGTTGTGTTGGGGCCCTCTGTTCTCTCTTTTGATGGGTCGCACCGCCCATCTTTTGTATTTCGTTATTTCCATCAACCTATTCTACTTTATCCATTGAAATAGGGGCGGTCGTTAGTATGATTGGCCTTTAGAGGCAAGGAAAAAACAGAAAATAAAACAAAAGTTTGCTATCATGAGCCAGCTTCGTCTGTAAACAAAGATGTCAATTTATTGATAAGGACAAACAGATCGAAATTCTTCGTATCATGAACAAATTCTTGCCGATGGTGTGTGTTTACTTGACAGTATAGTTTTAATTAGTAAACATTTGCGAGCCATATCTACGCAGGATATCACAATCAGCATGACCACGAGAATTAACCAGTAAACGAGCACGATACGATATTATCATTCAGTTACCAGTTGAAGTGCTTTGGTAGTCATTGTGATCACGAGAGACACCGTAATGACCATCGCAATCATTGCAAGCATTGGTAGCCATCGATTATTTGATTGCTTATGATAGCATCAATGCCCGTAATCGTGACCAGCATTTACCATCGTAAGACATTCCACTGCGAATCCTAATCACTTAAATCACTTCAATCAGTTCAATCGTTTTTGACCCTCGTCCCCTCTCTGTTATTGCTTTTTCACTCAATCGCAACCATCATCATTATCACCATGGCTTGTGTCCATTCATTTATGATAGAGGCATCAGTGGTGAAAGGCATTTCTATGAATTATGAGTACTATCTACCATTCTTCCTACATCGCAGTTGGCACGGTGGTTAAAAAACTATGGTGGAGGTCCCCCTGTTGGCATCACGCTCATACCCAACAAAAAGCCGGGGGTAAAATGAGGAGGTGAAGGGAACTGGCCACCCTACCCCGTAACACCGTTGCCCAGGATATCAACTCTCTAACAAGATGCTCATCGGTGCTCGTTTTGAGTATGTGCCTCAACTCATATTGCCATCCTGTTGCTGCCTTGCATCAGATTTAGTAGGTGCTTTGTTCCCGAATGTCTGCGTACACAGTGATTGATTAGCTTTCCGAAAACTTAATAAAACCCCCTCATTTAGAAATGCTTGCCTCCTTTGTAGGATTTATTAATACTTTCCCCAGGATTGCAGCTGCTCATTACCGATTTATTGCTCCACGCAAATCGAGGCAGTTGCTTGCCATTAACGTCCTGTTCGGAATCCTGCCGTTTGTTCTCCCATAAGTTAGCCAGACACCGGTAAGTAAGTTCTGCTGCCATTGGTGTAACAGCAAGGCGAGCTCTCATATTCTGCCCAGAATGATCGACTTAGTGTAAACTACGTGGCATTCTCGATTTCGAGCGTAGCAGAATCCAGACACAAGGCTTTTGGTTATTTTGCAATGGAAGTGAACTCTATGAGGTAGCTCCCCATTGCCTTTCTCGCCCAAGGTGTTTTTAATGTGACACGTGCAGGATTGGAAGTTATAACCCATGTGTTATGATTTCTCAAGCTTAAACACTGCACCACGGTACCACAACTTGACGTAACTCCCTTTTAAGCGCTTAAAGTTTTGCTCTATGCCGGTATTCCTATTCGTTCTTTCTTTAAGCAATGATGAGTTAACAACATTTAATACGTCTACTGTGATAGAGTAATAAGTGGACACCGTCACCCTACGCATCGGTTTGAGACTATCTGTCAGAAGTGTGAGCGTACTGGTCCGTATAGCTTGGTGGTCTCCTGTTGAGTAGCCCGCATCTTCGTGTCTCTACTATAACTGGCAATTTACCACTATTTTTCGCTGATATCACATCTATTTTTGAGCATTTTCTCTCTAGCTTTCGTTCCGATTTTCTTAGATATTTTCAGAGACTGAGATAATTTTCGTCCAGTTTTCAATGAGGGAAGATTCTGAGTTGCACGATAAGACGGGTTGCCATATCCTTAATGGGTCATTATAACCATTGACCTCAACATTCGTAAAAAGTTGTTGCCTCCACGCTTATTTGTTTGGTCACCTTTAACCCCAACCTCTAACTTCAATACGTCTTGCTTAATCACGCGTTTGAACTTGGCCTTTTGTGTGACCTCAGGGATGTAAGGTCAGTGTGTCAACAGCATAACATTGTATCTACTTTCATCTATTTGCATCAATGACAACGCAGGAGACGCTTACAAGACACAGTGTAAACCACCGCGTCTTTTGATCCTGGATGAAATTCACTTCTTAAGGTCAATCAAAAACGGGCTACCTAGCACTGGGAGGAAGATTTTTAGTACTGCGAAGCACAGGACCCTTACTGATAACAGCACCTTTGTTGCTGAAAAGACAACCCTGTATAGATGATGATACTATCATTATTATTATTATTATCATTAAACAACTTAAGGAATTGCCTAATTTCGAAAATTATGAACATTTCCATACGATGCACATATTACATATTTTGCCGACGAAACAAGGACTGGACCGAGCCTGCTTTGATGGACCTTTGAACTATTCTTTCACTTAACTGAACATTGTATTTTCTTCTTTCTTTCGTTTCTTTTTCCGTTTAATTGTCATGAGTGTTTAGTAGAAACAGCCAATTACACACTTCCTGTCATAATAGAGGTGCGTTTTGTACTTTAAATATGCAGTTGATGAATGGTTGAAAATTTTTTTTATTCTTCTTTGCTTATTGAGCAGTGTACTGTTCCTTTCTCGTGTAACACCACGTCAAGATACCCATGCGAGTCTCTAAGTATTACCATTCCAAAATAACTTAATTTGCTCTTTCTCTTTTTTCCTCTTTCTCTTTTTCTTTCTCTTTTTCTTTTTCTTTCTCTTTCTCTTTCTCTTTCTCTTTCTCTTTCTTTCTAGTATCTCTCTCCCCCCTCTCTCCCTCTCTCCCTCTCTCCCTCTCTCCCTCTCTCCCTCTCTCCCTCTCTCCCTCTCTCCCTCTCTCCCTCTCTCCCTCTCTCCCTCTCTCCCTCTCTCCCTCTCTCCCTCTCTCCCTCTCTCCCTCTCTCCCTCTCTCCCTCTCTCCCTCTCTCCCTCTCTCCCTCTCTCCCTCTCTCCCTCCTTCTCCACTGCTGACTTGTAAGAGAGTGGCGAAAGAGTTAGTTCTCTTGCCCAAGATTCGCTGGCAGGAACTTCTCTATTCATGAACCCAATGGGTCTGCAGGCAATAGTAGATGGATGTTGTAATGCGTTGACTAACTCGAAATCAAACTGCATCAATGTCATGTTCATTTGAAATTTCTCTGTCATTTACCTTTATTCCGCTGCATAATAGCCACAGCGGAGGAAACAGCTGGAGAGCATGTAGGCGTGATTACTGCGAATAAAGCAATCTTGGTGACGCACATATTCAAGTATAGCATTCATACGTAGAACTCTCCTGAATTGGGATATATCGCAAACGTAGCGTCCTAGGGACTATAATTAGGTAGTGAGCTCATTGTTAGCCAGTTGCAGGTCTTTCTTACCCCACCTCCGTATTTGATGCATGATTCATGCCGCAGTTACTTTCCCTTTCATGCAACACGTGTAATACCGTATTGCCGAACTGTTCAGCAGATGTTTACCCTGTACAAAACAAAACACGAGCAGAATTATTTAATGGCAATCAATTAGAGCTTGATAGTTGAAACCGAAAGATGAAATTTGAGCAATATCATTCAAAACCTCAAGAACTGCTCGCAGCTGGCATTGAAATTTTATTGCGAGCTCCTCCTTCTATGAGGCAATAAATATTGGTGCGCAGCTCGTTTACCGACGCATTGCATGGCTCCATTAAACACACTGACTGATAAATCTTCCTTGGTTGTTTTGCACTTCTTTGCGACTAAACTAGAATTAGTTTCACAAGTTGACTGGTACCAGTGGAGGGGTCGATCAGTTCTTCTTTCAGTTAAAGAGGATTCCTTCCTTTTGGATTGAACCATTTTTGGTTAGCATGAAGATAAATAGTGAGTAAATATGAATCTTCAGTCACTTTCTATTCGTTATAAGAACTGTGAGCATTGTTGAGAATATCAATTACAGAAGGAAAGTGCTGTAACATTTGAATCAACTCGCACTGGAATCACTGCTCGCCTACCCACCTCCATACGCCAGCAAAATTTTGTGCAATTGCAAGAAGCCAGAATCAAACGATGATGGTTAAAAAATCACTGAAATTTCTTAAATCGTTTCTCAGTTTCCCCATCTGACTGCAACGAATTGTGCTTATAACGTGCTTCGCCCCTTTCAAGAGTTCATAGGTAATGAAAACGATGAAAGCTACGCGTATTCTTAACTGGTTTAAACCCATCTTTGTGTCGAGCCCTTAATCTTGATTAAAAAAACCATAACTGGCTATTGAGGAATCGGCTTGGTCGCAAACCAAAATTAGCTATAGTTGGAGGTAATTTGTAACTTTACTTTTGTCATAAATCGCCTATCTTCTTTCCCTATCAGTTTGTCACTACTTCCTTTTAGGCATCATCTCCTAAGTACGGAAATCGATTCAAAGAAACCTTGAAGAATGGCGCTAAATCGATAGGCCATAAACTGAAAAACAAATAGATGTTATTACCTGACTTGCATAACGAATCCAATTTTCAACAATGCGGATTTCCATTTTCAACGTAACCAAATTCTAAAGGAAATGGACTGAAACTACATTTAATAAGAATAAGCAGCAGGGCATGCGAAATTAAATGTTCGATCCAGAATACGCACTATTGTTTTTCCAGACTATTTTTGTGTTAAGAGGGCGTCTATGTCCTATGGGATTGGCTTGTTAATATTAGACAATCCCTTTCCCTCTTTTGCATACCATTGTTCCATTTTGCGTAATTATCATGGGTGATGGATCGGTATACCTCACGGTACAGATCCGCATTAGTTGTAATTCTACTAATGTTATATTCTTTGTTCAATTTCTGGTATGAAGTGAGGTAATAGGCACCAATATAACCCCAACATTTACAACGCAATAATAAAGGGCATTCTCGTGATAAAATCATTGCTCCTGAAAATGCAAGCCAAGAAAATTGACGATGCAGTCATCCCTTACATCTATTTGAAGTGCAGAAACATCCCTATATTTCCAAATATAATTTGTATTGCAAATGATATGAATTAAATGATAAATAGTGAGAAGGTGGCAGGAAGCAGCAATGGAAAACATTGGGGAGAGTGCCCAGTTTCTTCCACAATCGATCAAGATTAAGCCTCCTTCGATGAAAGCTTTTAGGACATGTTTCTTCGAAGATTTTTTACCAATGAATTGTTGGATAGTACGTATAGACCGACTATAGGCACATGCCAAAGCTTCTTTTGCGAACACCCGAAGGAACTGAATGAATCGGGTAAGCCTTCGTTATCTCCATCTAATGAAATTTAATTACAGTAAGTCTTTCTCATCAATTTTACAGCCCTATATAGCTCTTAAGTGTGTTATATTGTAGTCGTTCAATCGTTTTACTGTTCCATGCTGTGATATGGTGTCTAGCTCTGCTTTCCTCCTACAATCGCACAATGGCGTTCTTGTTCAATGCCTTTTCGGTAGTTTAAGGCTCTGAGTTCTGATGAAATTAACAGTTGATTTAAGTGATAACGACGTTCTACAGCATGATCTGCAGATTACTTCGTAGATTGAATTTGTCACGTACAGAAGTCATCTCGTGCTCTGTCGACAGTTAAGAGGCTCATCTTTAAAATCCGTAAGAGTAACGGTCGCTTAAAGGACCACGTTCACTTGCCGTGCCTTCAAATAGAACGTCTAAGCCATCTTGACCCGAATGGCACTGCTTAAAGAAGCTGCTGACAGTAGATAACGTATAGCCAAGTCAATAGAAAATTGGAAAATTGAGAGAGTAATTACAAGCTTTCTACAAAGTGAATACCTAATTATGGCATGAAGAGTACAATGTGATGCTGATGGTAATGATGGTGATTGTTGATTGATAGTGGTGACGCGTGTTGATTGTTGATTGATAATGATGATGATGATGATGATGATGATGATGGTGATGGTGATGGTGATGATGATGATGATGATGATGATGATGATGATGATGATGATGATAATGATGATAGTGATAATGATGATGATGATGATGATGATGATGATGATGGTGATGATGATGATAATGATGATGATGATGATGATGATGATGATAATGATGATTTACCCTTTTATTATAGGAGTCATGATATATTTTTCTAGGATTTATCTTATATTTCAATAATAGGTAGCGATGAATTCACAGAAATCTCGATGCCTTGTCTGGGTGGCCAACACAATGCTCTTCATCAAACATTTTCATATTCACAAACCTCTCTTTAAATCTCATAATCCTTATTTGCTGTTTCGAGAGAAAAATTGTATGACATTTAATTCTTTTTGCCTTCTCATGGCTGTGTTTTCATCTTGGCTTCTATTGTCCTGTGGTCAATAGTTGATCTTAGAAAATTAGGACGATTTCATTAATAATCGTTTGATGTCTGTGCTTGTGTCAAGTCTTTTCCGTAGTTCAGCCTTCGAGCTGAGGGCGAGAAACCTTCTAATGCCATTTAATTAGCTGTTACGAGCTAGTAGTTAGATAGATTGGAAAGCTTTGATCGGACGCTGATCAGAATGTAGAAACATCGAATGCATGAATCGAAGTACGTCTGAGTCGTATTGAAATCTGGTAAGTGCTTTCTGGTAAATGCTTTACGAGGTAGTTCTTCCACTCCACGTTTTTTCTTTCTTATGCCAGTGCAATCGGTTCTCTGTTGCACACCGTTTCATTTTTGATATGTCTGTCCAAACATTGAGCTTTGCATTTTAGATGCTTGCTGAGACTTTTGTTATATTTAAGATTGGAGGGGGTTTTGAGTTACGTTTGTTGTCGAAGTGCCCGATGCATTGTCTGCTCCATTGGGCTCGTTTGTTCATGAGCTCTTTCCTGTGGTTGCTAATCTCATCGTGAAATCAGAAAAAAAGATAATGAAGTGATGATCGATTGATTTCGGAATAGGAATCGGATTAATTTCAACCTTACCAACCGTGCATAAGATAATTCTACCGAGATGTAACCTTCCTTTTTAATTAATTGTCTGTGTTTGGAGAGCATATAAGCTCTAGCAAGGAGGCAGGACTGTGCGGTTTGAGTTGTATCGTACCAGCTAGCATCTGTTTGCCGTTAACAACATTCTGCCCACATCTTCTCGCTTTGGTGTTACCTGAATGTCATCTTCAAGCCATATTGGCAATGCAGCTACTTTTTAAGTTCAGGATTTCGCCTGACTTGTGAGCGAAAACTATGAATGAGATGCGCAATGAATGGACAAATGTGCAAAAGAGGCATGCTAAAAATTCCGACTAGTTATAAGCGCTTGGAAAAGCAGAGAGGCGTTCTGTAGCTGGAAGAAGGAAAATCTTTTCAACCGAGAGGTGTCTGTTTCTTTGGATTGATCTTAATCGATAGATGTGCTTCGCAGATTACGGGTATGGTTATTGATCTTTGCTTGTGATTATTAGAATAAAACGATGATTATTATTCATACTGAAAGTATTTTATTTAAAAGGCAAGGCAACCAAACTGATTGCTGTCTGTCGTTTTCATGCAAGGGCACTGTACACGGTCAGTAAAGGATAAGAGGGCTTTCTGGTCGAGGACGGGAAAAAGGGAAGAAGACGCCAGGATGAATTTTTAGGTGATGCGAGAGGAAAGTTGAATTGTTGCAATGTGTTTTGAGGGGAAGCAAAAGCATGCGGTTTGGAATGGTGGAAATGATGAGATATCCCAGTGCTATCTTCCATATGCCATTTTTTAAGATGTTATCACTAATTCCTCTTGCAATCCGAAAGGCATCATTCAACGAGGTCTTGCATTTGCTTTCTTCTTGATTCATAACTGAAATCTTTCAGAGATTCTTGAAGATTCTCGTCTTCATAGCTCAACCCTTAAAGAATTCTTATAGGCGCTAAACTGACAACGGTTTAACTATGCCGGAAATCTCATTCTGACCTTGACATGGAGTCTGTCTATCGTTTAGATGGTTCAGTCTTGACCAAGGCATTACGCTCACTGAAGTGTACTTAAACCTTTCTAAATTAAAAGCATCTTGATTGACATTTTACATTCCCATGACCTTATTTCTGGGAATGACCGCCATATTTCAAGCTATCGTCACAAGTGACACAATAAACCGCTCTTTTGGACAACCAATGTGGTTTTCTATATACAGTACATGCTTGCTTATCTTCCAGCTTTCTATATGCATGCATTTTTCAACAAATGTTAGCACCAGCCTGTTACGATTTTCACTGAAAATTAGCCTTCCTAATGGAATGCTGCAAACGCCTCCATCTCTTACGTCACAATGTTCCGCAAGAGTTAATCAGGGATACCTCCTGTTTGCGTAGGCTTTGCCCAACAGAATTCAATGCTTTAGACAGACACTAATGTTACCATGGTCAGGGGGGTCTCTGCATCGGGCCGCTATCTGAAAATTTGGCATAGATCATAAGCTGATCGTGTTTTTGAATCAGCATGTAACCATAAATCTATTAAGCTTAATTTTTCATCTATTTTGTAAAGGCATCATAGCGAGCTGCCGCCATTAGTAAATGCATCTGGTGGTTAGCTTTTCCTGTTTAGTAAGACGTATTGAAACAACGGCTAACGTCCACGGTCAAGTAAAGGTCAAACAGTCTTCCTCATTAGTGTGGACTAGAAAGAGTGCTGATTGTAGGGAGAGTGTGGCCTTAGAGAGAGAACGTCTGCCCAGAAAGAGTGCTGACCAGAGGGGACTTGTTAGCCGTGAATTATGGTGCGTATATGGTTATTATCTGGCTAGTTGATAGGCCGATTCTAGGACGGACAGGTTTGGAGCTATCGCTGAAATCAGTATGAATCAAGCGATGCAGTGATTGGTCAGTACTGTTATGTGTCAACTCTCAATTGCATTAATTCGTTTATATGCTGTTATGACATCCAATAAGTTGCTTCTTTTAGTTTTTCACTGATTTTTGAAAGCCTTTTTGGCACAGCACTGAACCAATGTCAAAGTTAGTAGCTCCAATACAGAAACTCGTCATGATCCCTGTATTGCTCTTAGGCATTTTAGATATCTTTACACTTGTCAAAAATTGAGTTCATTTTAGGAATCCTGTTAATAGTTGGTACAAAGGGGTTCCGAAGACATGGCCTAGTAATGATAACACACCTATGCATCTTTTGGGAACACTCAGCGACTTGCATCTGTGTGCTAGCAGGATTTTTAGAGAATGATCAATGCCATTCTGAGGTGTTTTTCATTTTCAGGTCCTCTGTTGTTCTCCTCTAAAAACGTCAAACACGAAAGAATTAATTGTTGAGCGCATAAATGTTGTTCTGCGCAGATGTGTTCCCTTTTCATAAATCGTTGGCTAGAAGGGCTTTCTGCACTTCCCCTTTGCATTTTTACGTGAGAAAATGAAAATTGATAACAACAATAATAACAATAATGACAACAAAACAAGACTAAGAGTTTGACACCGAAGAAATATCTCGCACTTTAGAAACTGATCACATACTTGGAAACGAAATTATCAGCACAAAAAAGATACGTAATTCATTGGTGCGTTGTATTGATTTAGCTTGATAAAATTCCACACTGGTTTGCTATTTTTGCGTCCTGTTAACCCCCTCAGGACTTGACCTGATCCTCAATAAAGCCGTTTCTCAGCTTCTTGGCTGACCTCTTCTCATCGAATTACCTCGTGCCGATCATAATCCAGTGCTATCCAAGTCTGGACGGGCTCCGACCATTTAATTCTCTCTTAAAATGCTACAGTCACGCTATGTTGGCAACATGCTAATCTATACACGTTTTTAATTCACGAGGATGGGCGAAAATAACCTGATAAGAAACTTCAATGATACAAAAGTCACTTGTAATGGTTCCTATGTAAGTACGACTTTAATTATTTGACGACGATTGATGGTGATTAGAGAAGGCTGGTAGTGATTCCTGATGATGTATGATGATTATTGGTGATTGGTGACGATTAATGATAACTCGTAACTGCTGATGACGATTTTTGACGATTTGTGACGATTGATGATGGACGGCTGATAATGATTGATGATGATTGATGATGACTGATAATGATGATTGACAAAGGCCGAAAGTGATAAAGAGCGATTGATGGTGATTTTGATTCCACTGTTAAGAGTAAAATTGGACTAACTTATAGTTTTAAGTAATGGAACGATGAACTTCGTTAAATCAAATCGTGGTTGTTTGAGGCCAGGATTGACTTCTGGCAGCAATGGTCGATAACGATTACCAGGTATTGGTTGTGAACTGAAGTTGTTTTGCTTATGAAAATATCTTCGCTCTATGACGTCATCGACAAGGTCAACAAGAGCAGGCCAAAGGACAAATCTCTCCCAACTAGCATGCAACTTGAGGAACTCGACTGATGAGGTCTGTGGCTACGTCACGGAAATCTAGAGGGGGCAAGGGGGTCTCAAGGTTAGGGTAAGGGTTTGGGTTTGGTTTTACATGAAGAAGTATATTGACGCACTACCTGCAAGCTGTTAATTGAACAAGAGGCAAACTTATTGCTGCTACTAATACTAACATTTCCTTGACCACGAAATGGCTTGCTTCTGTTTTTATGCATGTTAACGAATGTGGTTGTTATGGATCTTTTCGTGTCGTTAATCATTCATGAATCCAATTCAAAACCAGATTTACATTTTTATGACAATATCAGAGAAGATGACCCTTCTTCAGAAGATGTTGATGTTCCACAAATCGAAACATTGGAAGCTAACAAAAGGGCACAATCCTTTTACCACGAAATGATTGATGGCCGCTTCTACTCGCGTGCAAATGTTCCATGACTTTGACTCTCTGTGACAGGGTCTGGATTATAACTTGGTATGGCTAATTGCTTAACATGGTGTGTGGTGCCTTAGATAACGAGTTAGAGTCGCAAGAACTTTTCTCCCAGCGGGCAAGTCCCCTTTGCAGTATCTACTTTGCCTACATAAATGCAGCCTTGCATAGTTGAAAGAATCGGAAAATGTGTTTTTTCCTCTGCATAACAATGAATGAAATGAGGAGGCGATATTTGCTCTCGTTGCGACGTTTTTGTTCTAATGGGTGAGAAACAGCCCCCGGAAATCCAGGAGCAACTACTGAAGAAGTTTGGTCAAACATTGAAAAAGATTGGCCTTCAATCCTTTGAAATATTTACTGTATAGAAGTCGAAATCTGCCATTCCGGTCGGTGGTTTTCAGAGGCCTTTTACGTAATTGTGAACTATACATTGCTTATGGCAAATTCGTCGAGTCAACAAAGATTGAAGACAGATTATGTCCTTCGTGACAGGGTCCGAGTTTTATCAACCCTATCGTTAATCCAATGACGTCTTAATTCCAGTTTCACGAACGCAAGGAGCTTTTCATCTCATTAGAGAGAGGCGTAATTAGCTTCTAGTTGAAACTCTTGTTTACATATTCCGTTGACCATCCCTGCTGAAAATGACCCCATATAAGCTTTATAATAATGATAATAATAATGATACACGAATTTACATACAGGAATAACCTATCAGCATGTCGAGCATGCTGATATCATTAGGGTCCTGTAGCATTGGAGGGGGCACCCGGATTTGGGGTGGGATATTCTTTCACTGTCCCCAAAGCCAGCTAGGGAAGTGACATGGCTATATATATATATATATATATATATATATATATATGTATATATATATATGTATATATATATTTATTTTGATACGTATCAAGCATTTGGGAGATTCTTATGTCACTTGCCTTTCGGCTGTGCAGGGCGTTGGCGCTAATTACCCTGTACCTTGAATCGGAAAGGAAGTACCCCCAAATACTCTGTAGCGACATCTAGGAACACTGGGTCTTATTTTGGTCAGTAGGTTCTCAATCGACTGCTTCTAGTCGTCCTCGAGCAGTCTTGCGTGCAGTTATACGCAGAATGCTTGCATTACATGCATAGTATTATTTGAGGCACCACAGCGTTAAGTTATTTCGCTTCACTAAATTTCGTTCTCTCATCGCAGGTTCAAGAATTGACGCCAACTATTCTTGCTGTTCTGCAAGTCGTGCACAAATCCAAGGAAAAGGAAAAAGACCGATTTGAATGTAGGGATTGCAAAAAAAACCTGGATTCTTTACTTTTACAAGCTGTCGAGCCAATCACAAGCAAAAAAGACATGCAGACAGCTAGCTTGCCGCGCAATTTTTCTGCCAATAGAGCTACTAACACTCAAACATATCCTTTTGAATGGCCTAGAATCGGAGGCACTCATAAATCGTTTTCAAACGTGTTGGATGGGGACAATTTTGCATCGTTGAGTCCGAATAGTAGCGAAATCGACGTATCTCCTAAGAGCGTGGCGGTGGAGGAGGCTCCTCCAGATGATACATCGACTACTCCAGCTGCGTCCTTCTTTATGAGGTAAGTTGAGTTACTTCAAATGTTTTCGTAAATTGATTTTTCATCTGGAAATCTGTAAATTACGTTTGTGCATAGCCAAGTCGTCCCGTTATTTGGCAACCATCTTTTGCCCTTCGAATGCTATCCCTCTCTCCCCGTATAGAGCCATCTCGCTTCCTTGTCGTTGGTACTTGTTTGCCAAAAGGGTTGGATTCCGCAAAATAGAAATTTTCTGCTGGATTTTTTGTCCTGTTTTCTAGAACTGTTCATCAGTACATGAAATGACTCTGAAAACTCACTTCCTCGATTGAAATGCTTGCATCTTATGCCCTTCTGTTGTAATAGATGATTTTGTTTGATTTGGTAGAGGGTGTTATCTTTTTACATTTTTTTATTGTTAATAGACACTGAACAACATCTTGATTATCAACCATTGTCCAGGTCCTTCCTCTCGATGTGTCCATACCTCGTGATAATTACGCCTGGAAATACAGTTGGTTAGCCACTCTCCTCACTCTAATTGAAAGATTAGCTAAGGGTGGATTTGAACCATTTATCATAGGATTAGTGTGCAAGAATGTCACCACTGAGTTGTCCTGACACCTTGTAGTATGAGTAATAGGTTGAGTATGCATATATGAAATTTCACGTGTTCGGTGCCACGCTTAAGCAGGTTTCTGTGTGTGCTCTGCAAGATGTGGAATGAGAAATTAGTTGCCTCTCTGCCAGACTATCCTCGCCTCGATCACGTCTTCTCTGGCAGAGAACACCGGACGCCGCATCGAGGTTTTAAGGCCCACGTTAGCTTTTGAAGCTATGATTCACCGTGTTTCTATTTATAAGTTGGATTCTCCTTTATCCTTCATTCATTCTTCCTTGTTTATACGTTTCTTCAATTTGGTTCACAAGGATTCTCTTAGTGCATTTCCCGTCTTTGCATCCGACAGTTTCCTGTCCACCGACTTCTCAATCTTCTATGTAACCGCTTTAGCTAGCTGCCACCGTATTTTTGCCCCGTCATGTTATGACTGCCGATTCATTATCGATTCCTATTGGATCAGCTGTCTCATTATAAGGACATAAATTCCCGACGATTTATTAACCGTAATCAAATTTCTGCACTGTGTGCAATGGCATTAACTGTACCTGCGTCTCTGTAGCATTCCACTGCATCGTAATCCGTCTTCCTACAAATTCTTTTCGAACAGTGCTTTGCTCAATCGTGGTCAGCAAGCTCTCTCTTTGGCATTCAGCGGCGAGAATTTTTAAGCATTTCTTTTGGCTTCCTCGCGTGTTCTCATTACTTGTTGTTCTCATGGTGTACGGTATTTTTCTGACATTCGTCCTATGGCATTTCCTTAGCAAGTATTGCCGATGGACGACTGAGTTTTAGTCACCTTTTAAATATTAGTAAGTTAATAACCTATTGAATCTTCACAATGCGGTGAGGTGATATGACCAGACGGACAGACAGACAGACAGTCAGACAGGCATCGTCCTTTCTAACTTTGATCTTACCTTGTCAAACTTAGTAAAAATCTCGCGATCTTTGTCTTTTCTCCATGCAATTACACATTACTTATCACCGGGTAACGCTTAAGGAGATACACGTTAGGGCAAACACATGGACTTGTTTTGCCCAGGACGACTTCAAATTGCTTCCTGATTCTAGGACTCCTTATGGATCTGCCTCGATCTTATGGATCATCCCAACCTCCATCTGACGATGACTTGAAATTGTCATGTGACTTCAAACGCTATTATTATCTTTATTTTTACAGTGCTTGTTAGTTGTAACTTAAAGCATTTATTGGAATGAATTAGCATATATTGGCATAATTTAGCATCACTTAGAATTGATAATGGACATCAGTTCTGTTGATTCAAGGATTATTACGCAAAACCTAAAGCAAGATGGAACTGTATAGTAAATTGAGACCTGTCAGGAGATGACAATTATTTGTTAATCAAAGGTGTCGTGTTGTAAATGTTGGCAGTAGTAGTTTGCCTGGTGTGACAGGTTGAAGTGCCTCGTGATTTGAGTTGAATCCAACCACTCAATGTTTGTATTGTTGTAAGACAGCAACATGTTGGTATGTTACCAGATGTTAGCAAACGAGAAGAATTTCTAGTTAGTAAATATAGTTTTAAAGTACAGTCCTACATCTGAACTGGTGGAAGTAACGATCAAAGGTTATACCACTGCGTCTGTTTCCTAGCTGTTGTTACCCTTAGTTTACTCGAAACCAAGGAAAAAACAAATTTGCCTATCTATCTACCGGTCGGTCAGGGGCCGACAGCAATTTTTCCATGAACTTTCTGATTTGTCTGATTTTTAAAAAAAAATTGGCTTTATTCGTTAGTCCGTTTTATCGGAAGATCACCTACAATTGGGTTTGCCCTTCTTAGAGCGCCTTCAATATTTGATTGTCCTATGTCGTTTTTTTAAGTTGTTGAAGAATGCTTTGACAACCAACGACAACAAATGACAAATAACAACGACTCATTCATCCTCTTTAAATGAGCGCAGGCATATACTGTGAGAACGTCTCCCTCTGCAGGACTTTCTTGATTCTTTCTTCGCAATTTATATCGCGTGCTTCTTTCTCCCTCGACCACGGATCATTTGTTTTTCCAAGGAGATCAATGCTTACAACCTGGGTGTTTCATCTCGACGAAACATTGTTTGTGTCACGTTTTAACGTGTGCTTGGCAAAAGTTTTGATTATCTGACGGTCACGAATGCGTACCAACACTGAGGCTAGACAGCGTATCTTAAACAAACATACTCACATACTCGTATGCTTCGTACGAGGAGCTTTTTCAATAATAAAATCACTTTTTTGTACACTGGAGGAGAAGGTGTGTGTTTATTGATTCTAGACAGTTGAGATCGGTTGGTGAGCCCACTTGCTTTGTGGGAGAAGCCTGTACGAGCAGTGTAAGGTAACAGCCGTCTTAGATTAGCAGCGAACGTCATATCAAAAAGCATGTGTTTGTGTAATCACTCGTAGAGGTTCTCAATGCAAACGTGTGTTTTACCAATATCAATTGTATTGTCTGACCTCTCTATAAGCAACAGCAATTATCAAACGCAATAACATTCTTATTTCAAATTCAAGCCAAACATTGTGACTAGTACAAGTCACTCCTTTCGATCCAGTCGTGTGATTTTTAAGGTTCTCATACTGCCAGCTCTTGCAGTAATCTTTAATAGAGCAATGTCTGATATGATTTTATTGTTATTCGTTTTTCTAATTTTTGTTATGTTTTACATCAAAATGTGACCTGTTGCTCGGTCGGCATAGAATTCGCCTAGAAGTCTCAAGGCTGCGGGCTCGATACCTTCCACAGAAAGCTCACACAGTTCCCGTCAGCTGGCTTTTCAATGCTTAAGGTTGGTGTTAGGGGTGGCGCCACACCTCGGATAAACTCGAAGATAAACTTCTCTAGTCTAACAAAAAGAGGATAGACTCCCTTGCTGTTCGCGATCCTGGCACTCGTCTTTTGGCATCTCGACCATAGGCCGTTCACCAAACGTACATCGAACCACGTGCCTCTTTGATGGCAATAAACACCCAGCTTTTCTACTGCAACAGATCTTTAAGTTTTGATAGTAATCTGCTTCTGTTAACATAACCTAAGGGCTGCGTTACAAGGACTTGAAGCGGATATATTGAAAATTTTTATTTCAGTAAATAATCTTCCGTTTCGAAGCCCCCGTTACATACCCCACAAGACTACCAATTAAACCGCTTACGATTAAGTGCCTCCTTCAGAGCTTTACATTGGCTTATGATAGTGAGCGATAGTTTTTGTAGCAGTGGCCCGGCAGTCTATAATCATCTACGATTATCAAAACACCCGATGTTAGTCCGTTCTATTAAGGAAAAACCGTCGTAATCCGATTTTGACGTCGGTGCATCGAGGCACGTGTTTCAGAACATGACTAGTCGCTAGATGACACCCTCTCGATGGCCCAATCCGTTTAAGTTAATTTACGAGAAGCTTGCTAGACTAAGGAAATCATTCTTTGTTCGCTAATGAGACTAACTCGGCATTGAAAAGGATGTATCGAGCGCCTAAAGAAAGCCGTAACGATGCCTCTGTTTCAGGTGTGTAACTTAACAAATGTCACTATGGCGTAATTCAGATGTTGCAGCATCGTGTCAACTCGCCATACGGCAGGGCTGCGAGTTCGAGTCCTGCACGGTTCATCAGCATCATTCAAAAACACAGTTAACTCTGTTTCATTCGAACTCCCTGAGGGATCTTAGAAATGTTCGAATTACAGAGATTCGAATTATATAGGTTTTTTGTTTGGAGACTTCAAGGGACCTGAAAATTGTGTTCGAGTTAGCAGAAGTCTGAATGAAAGGAATTCGAATTAGACAGATCTGATTGTATTATTATTGAGGAAGGCGACGGGAAACCACCTCATAAAAACCCACTCGAGATGAAAAGACTGAGAGCTCCGCTTCCAGTTTTTGCTAAGCTCAGGATTGAGTACGGCATGCAGTGTACCCCTAGAATCTACTGTACTTCCCTAGAAAAATCTCAGAGCAGTCTCTGATTTCTGTTGCGTTCCAGATCGAGTAGGCTACGCATTTCAAATGAAACAAACATCAAGGCGTTGGCATGATGCTCAATCCAAAGCAAATTTCCCATCAATGCTGAACGTGTCGTACATGACTCCCCTTGTCATCGATTATTATCGTCCTCGATTATTATCCATTGGACGCGACCAAGACCTGTTGGTATCGGATCGAAGCGAAAAAGTTCGAAGCCCCAATTTCTCAGCAAGTTTATAATCAGCAATAGATTTATTACCAAGGCGTCTTGAAGTCCCGAAACAAAGCTAAGAATATAACTATTATAAATTAGATGACTATAACACATCTTTAATTATGTTTCTGTATATGAAATAAGTTAGACAGGAGAAAATGCATACACGTGTCGGAATACTGTGAAAAATATCGGCCGAATACTCTGCTTTCTTCCTCATCATCTTCTTCTTTTGCTCGCAAAACAATAAAAAACATAAAAAGCATTGTCTTTCTAAGAAAAATTTTATCTTCTTCTGCCGTTCTTTGAAGTGATCTGGTTTTGCTTGATATTCCCAATAAATTTTGATTTTGGTGACTGGACTAGATTAAGCCGATATGTACTGTACGGGATTCTCCCACAATGTTAGGTGTGAACTGTCAAGCATCAAATTCACATCTTCATGGCAGTTTGACTAGAGCCTTGATGGTCGCGTGATTTTACAGCCACTGACCCCGTTTAGTTGGCTTTTACGACGCGCGAAAGATACTCTGGTCTTTTTCTACCTCTGCAACCATGCGGATTAGCTTAAAGCTAAAAACAGTTTTTGGAAAATGCCAAGCAACAAGAGCCTCCCAGTTATGCACATATGCCGGGGGTGTGATTGAAAGGAGAAGCGCTTCTACAAATATTACGTTGACCCCCTTGTTTTATTTCTTAATCGTGACTTTATTGTCCACCGGCGTTTGATGCGAGGTGAATTTTTCAAAGGTAATAACGCGTTGCTTTGTGTGCGAGCCAAGGACTCGCTCATGACGAATACACGTAAATTAGTGAGACTGTGCTCGGCAGATCGAGACACTTCATCACTCTCAATCGTCGACAACAGTAATCAAAGATGCACAAATTAACTCAATAATCAGCGAGTCTATTTATGGGGTACGCCAGGACACCGTCGGTGCCATTTACAAACGAGGATATGGAGTTCGAGCGCGCTTTGAGAGAGGAACAGATTTTCAATTGTCGGGAGCTAAGGTTTGAAAGGTTTTACGATTACTGGTTTTTTTGTATATTCGTGTATGAAACACTTGAAGCTCAATATATGAAATTCTTAGTAACTATGAATGCCTCGAAAGCAGTCGAGCCCGTCGATCTTAGCATCACAACCTAAGCGGTGATCTCGCTTAAGAAAAAGCTCTGTTTATATAGCGTTTAATTTTTAACATTCAATTAGACTTTGTCATCGCTTTGTGGGATTGAAAGACTGTTTAAGTTCTCAAGAATTGTTGAATTAAAAGGGAAGCATTTTATTATGATCAGATGATAATTGAAGTTACGAAGCTATGTGCTTGGACTCTCTCCCTCTACTACACCTTTTCATTCGTGCGAAGATAGATACAAATATCGGCAAAGCTCGTGCTTTAACACAACTTACAAGGTAAGAAAATACCCCCGATTCGATGTTAATTGCTTTATTGTGACATCTTCTCTTAATAAAAGCACACAGTTCCAGCCGCTTTGTGCATTTTCCAGGCAGCATAACGTTCTTAGCAAATTTTCGGCGATAAAGTGTTTTCCCACAGCCAAGTATGCCAGCTATGCAATGAATTAAAACAGGGTCAGACAGCCTGCCTCAGATTGTATGGGAATCGAAAGGAATTTAATTGTATTGATGAAACAGTAAACTTTCCATCGATAGTAGTTCAGCAGACAGGGGCTGTGTCGTTCTATCCAAGATTGCCCATGTCTGTCTTTGATTAATGTTCAAATTCCAATCAGATATGGAAATCAAACGGAGTAATGTGCGTTTTGGATGCACTTAACGACATGAATCAATATTCCAAACATCAGTTAAGTGTTAGGTAATGGTTTAGAGAAAATTGATAGACTGACGAGAATTAGTCAAAAAGCCAGCATTCGGGTTAAATGAGAAATGTGATCGCACATCAAAGACATTTCACTCTTTAAGATACCCCTGGAAAAAGGTCCGAGAGGGTTTTGTTTTACTTGTATCGTAACCATTAGCCGTGGATATGATATGAGGCTCATTTGCGAATCTAATGATTCTCAATACGCATTAATAACCATCATGATATCATTAATAGTTCTGCTCAAAAAGTTATCTTTTTGCTATAAATTTGTATTCCGCTGCTTTGAATCACTGCTTACGATTGGTGAAGAACGGGGAACTGCTGTTTGCGAATGCCGACTTGTATTGACGAGCCCTTGGGGCTTAGCCATTTTTCAAAGCAATGGCACACTTGTTACATGTGAGAATAAAAAAAAATACGAACGAGAAGCATGGTGAATGAGCATTAGTAATTTTTACTGTTTGTGCTGGCCAATTTCGTCTGCGTATAAGATATGCTTTTATCAACCAAGGACTTGTACCCTAGTGAAAAGTTGAAGGATGCAACAACAAAATGCATTAATTCACAGTAAAAGGATAACAGCTTAAGTCTGCTAACAATCCGAGCATATTGAACGAATATTGAATACACATTGATTAAACAAATCAGTTGGAGTGCGTTCATGTCGCTGTCATCTGAACAGCAAAAGAATCAATCTCATTTTCCCTTGCGCTAGACAAGAGAGTCTTTTTTCCTGAGGTTACCTGTCATCATTTTCCGAACAGATTATCTCGTAAGTCAGACGATATGAACTGTGCTGCTCATTCGCTGAGATGGCGGGTACCGGTATCGAGCTCAGAACCTTGAGCTTCCTCGGTGAATGGTCGAGTATCAGGCCCAAAAGTCATCAGCAATAGTTTGATGTAACGTATATATCTTACATCAAACTTATATATATGTGTGTGTGTGAGTGTGTGTGAGTGTGTGTGTGTGTGTGTGTGTATGTGTGTGAGTGTGAGTGTGTTTGAGTGTGAGTGTGTGTGAGTGAGTGTGTGTGTGTATGTGTGTGAGTGTGAGTGTGAGTGTGAGTGTGAGTGTGTGTGAGTGTGAGTGTGTTTGTATATAAATGAGTTGTTTGATCGATGTGATTTACTGGTTTTAGTTACCTGATAAATTGTCTGCTCTATCTATGAATTCCTTCCACTTTTTATTTTGCTGGAGTTTCTTTGTTTCATTGTTTTACTCATACTTGAATTCTCATCTTTCGGGATTCATAGATTGCTTGCCATTCAACTCAGTGGTCATTTTTTACTTACATTACATACACCTAATCTCCAGAACTTAAATGAAACGTCATACGTTATTATCATTAAGATCATCATATTCATAAGAATGATCATCATTACCATCATTGTGATCATTATCAACATTGTGATCGTTATCATTATTCAAAGACGGTCTGATAGGATCATGATCGCCCTACTCCATCACTGCCAATAATTTACATCAACTGTGTCAGCACTAAAACAATCAAGATGACCACAGTCATATCTAGCCATCGTCATGATTAGTTATCATAGTTGATCGCAAACATCATGGGGATCATTCTTCTAATCACTCCTCATTCATTTTTCTATATTCTGCTTTCTTTTTTATATCTATGCGAACAATATTACCCCCAAACTGACACATGCTTGTAAAGCAAGTGCAGCTATTGCTCAGTGGTTATACACGGTCAGTCATCGAACAGCAATTTCAGGACGAATGAGCAAAGCATTTCAGTGAACTGTTCGTCTGTGTTCATTCAACGTTCTAATCCTTCATGTTTGCTCTGTGCAGAATCCTTTTTAACTGCATTCAGTTAGTTTTCTTGAACTTAACACATCAGCCGCAAGACAACTGAAAGTCTTTTAAATATTGACAAAACTGGGATTATTTGCTTAAGGAAACTTTTCTTTCGATTCATTTGAAATTAAGAAATTTCAAAAAACTAATAAAATGTGGAATTCCGGGCAAGATTTGTTTGCGAAAATCTTTTTTCGTATTAATTTATGGTTTTTCGCTGTGAATATCAGAGTTAATCACGTCTTGGTGCCCTAATCTTGCAAGAATATGAACTTACTTCTAATGGACAATGCGTTGATTGCTCCGAGGTCATTCTAACTTACACAAACCCTCATCACTGCGAGACAATCATCACCCAACTTGACTCGTTCCAGACCCTTTCCATACCAATGCGCTTATTAAATCGTTTCAAAAGCGCCGTTCAATGGAATACCTCAAATGGTGCCGTATGTGATTGGTGGAAGCACTTGAAACAAGATTTCACCAATGGGTATTTTCTACGCTGCCTTTCCTGGGGACATTGCTTACTGGTCTCGAACTCTTTTCAATGGAGATCAAATTAAAACACATTCATTCACCCACTCATCTTCTACACACCTTTTAAAATTCTTTTGATGGCGCATTTGATTTCAGTCACTTTCATTATTTTGACTAAAGTTGTTAAGCGAAAGGTCCCATGCAAATAGTTTCCGACTGAAGGGCAACCCTCCGTAAAGGAATCAAGATGAAATGAGGTTAGACTCTGGAAGTACTGAGTCTGGCAAGTGTCTCATCGTCGTACGCAGATGGGTTAAGCATGGTTTCCGTAAGGTCGCTGCCTGTCGCGAGAGCAGCGATGGAAGAATGGGGCTATCACCAGAACGACTATTGTGACTGCGGCGATGTTGAGCGGGCACAGCGTCGTAAGGTTCTTGTTGACTGGTATTTGACGAAGATGGGCACGAAGATCGAACGGGGAACGAATGAAGATCGAATGGATAATGAATCATGATAGAAGAAGAATGAATGAGAATGAATGAATGAATGAGTGAGAATGAATGAGAATGAATGAAGCACGAGCGAAGAACGATTGAAGATCGAACAAAGAACGAGCAAAGGACGAACGAAAAACCAACGAACATCTCACCATCATTTTTCATTCAGTAATGTCTTCATCACTGCTTTTACAATACTGATTGATCAGCGTGTATCACAAAGTGCCCTAGCTCTGCGATTGATTGGTGATGGCCTTTGACTTTCTCTGAACGTGGGAGAATCCTGGAAAACTCTGTTAATTTGCGTTTCATGTTTGGACACGTTGATTGCCGGTACGAAAGTGTTTTATCTAATATACTTAAAGACCATTCGAGATCGTTTGTAGAAACATTTCCATGGCTTATTGTCAGCGTGGTAATTAATATGATTACACTTTTATATCCTAATCCTTTTTGCCCAAATTGATATGAAATGAAAGTCTCCAAGACTGCAGTTTTCTAAAGCGTTTGAACTTGTTTGTGTTGCGCAAATGCAAAGCAGGCCTATTCTTTACCGCGTCTGTTAAGTCTGATAATTCCTATTGGATATGTATTTTGACTAAATCCCAATTGATATGCTCATTTGGGCAAAGTTTCTCTGCCAAGTGGATTTTGAGATGGACCAGCATTTTTCACTATACTCCAAATGCTTCTGTCACTCGTCACGGAAATACACAGACCCTTTTCTCGGTGTATGTTTGCAAGCTTTAACCTTCTCAGACATGTTTTGTTCCCCAATTGAAAGCTGTCACTCTGTTACCAGCATTTCCCCTTGCGCCCACCATCTAAAACGATTCTGAGTTCCGTTTCAAAATCACTAATCACACAGTTGCAATAGCAAGCTTTCGTTGGTTGTAGAGTGTTTTGCATCAACTAACTGATGCTGTGCTCTTTGCCTTACAGTGGCCCGTTCCTTCGTCATCCTTGCAATGTTAATGCTCTCAAAGCACTTCGCTAGGTTTTGTTATTTACATGTAGCAGCATCTTCGATCCGCGGGCATCTTCCTTTCAGCGTATTAACCATTTCTACAATGTTTCTTTGCATCTTTGTGTATCGTCTGAGATTGCCAACTATCTCGCTTAAGATTGCCAAATATCTCGCTTTTAAGATTGCAAGAATTTTTGACTGCTACTTCGAGAAATACCTTGCTCTCATGGCCAATTTCTATGTACTTTGATTTACTCATACGAGGCGGTAAAAAGCAGCATCTACTGATCTTACACTTTCAGCATCGCATTAATGTTCCCTTGTCTTAATTCTCTCAGAGCTGCACAACGCTTGAGCTTGTCATCAAAACGAAGACATCGCAAGTCGAGGCGTAAAGGAAAAGATTCAGATGGAGGCTCGATGTCGATGCAAGAGCGAGGCTGCTTCTCAACGAACTTCTCAGAACTGCTGATGCGAAGCCCGCCTCAGGCTCCTCCGTCATTATTCAAGCATACGGTCAAAAAGTGCGGGGAATCGAATGGGAAGGTAACATTTCACTTTGCATTCACATTTTCGGTTTTTGTCACTTTCATTCTATCTTTATCCACTCTTTCTGTTCTCTTTCTGGTGCTTCGTACACGTGAGTTCTTGAGTCTGGGGGGACGGCTGTGTGTTTTTTAAACACGCCTTCAAAACTTGCCTACACCAGCTAACTTCAAATTCTGAATGCGAGTACATGAATGTGTTAATTGATTGACAGGACCGGGGAGTACTGGAACCTAATCAAATACGTGCTGTAGTTTACACTTCTTTCCTTTTTCTCGTGTATAGCATTATGGCGTTTCCTACATCCCCGAATGACCACCTTAACTGAGAGAAATTAGACTGGTTTTTTAAGTTAATGGCGGAATCCCAAGTTATTTTTGCTCAGTGTTTGAGATGCTTGCTCTTTGGCCGTGTGGTCAGTAGTTGTAGTCGTAACTCGAGATTGATGTTCGCTTAGGGGTGAAAGGAGGCTCCGGCACTCTGTAGATTCAGGTGTAAGAGTCATTAGGTGCCATGGAATCGAGAAAATAGACCTGGGCAATTCTCCATTAACATGTGATCTCTATGTTGAAAATTTACCTTTGGAATAAAATTGTTGGAATTGCGAGGTAAGTTATTACACGAAAGTGAACCAGAGCATATCTCGAAAAGCATTACTTCTGGCAAGCTTGTAGTCTTTCTTCAGGTGCTAGGCACAAAGCATGCATGCATGCATAGACATGAAATGCTTTGGAAGAAGCTCGTTTCATTCACAGAAGAAGCATTAGATGCATAATGTGTTTGTCGCAAATATGTAGACCAACACTTGCAGTTGTTGCGGTTACATCGCCTTGAAAAGTGCTATGAAATTCACCGGTGAGCAGAGACGATGTGGCAGAACGTAGCCACTTTTCTTCATTTCTACCTCAATTGAGGCAGCTTGTCCGGATAACAGCCGCTCTGACATTACGAACCGGGCGTAGGTGTATGTTTGGCTATAAAAAGAAGCGAGAGACTGCGTAAATTTAAGCTCTTGATTACGAGAAATTATCAGCTATTGGATTGCTGGACAAAGAACAAAAAGGTTGATTAGGAATTCAATTTGTATCCAGGTTAAGGAAATATAGCATTTATAAAGAGGCAACTTGGTTAAGTGGATTTCTATGCATCATCTATGGGTGTAATCTCCGTCTGATCGCCTTAGAAAATGTTATGAAGGGAGTCGCATACTTCACGCCGCGTAGAAAATCTTCACAGAATCGGATCGATCTAGATTTCAATGCAAGCTTATCTGAGAGAATGCAGCTTTATTCGCTCACTATTCCATCGTTTTAGTATCACACATGAATTTGTCATTTGATGTTGGAAATAGGATTTGAAAGTCACTTTCTTGCGTCTTCCTGTTTAGGCAGCCAATTTTAAAGACGCGGAAATACTGCCTTTTGTCATAAGAACTAAGTTTCTTTTTCAAGACTTACGAAGTTTTGCTGAAACCCAAGCGGCAATTAATCAACCCAGCCGGCAATTAGTCAACTTCTCGTTCCCATTGGTTTATTGAATTTATTTGTAAATATTGCAAAATATGGGAAAATCATCCTTTCTTCAACACAAGGTAAACATTAAAGTCATTGATGGGTGAAGGTTTATTTTCCCCTCCTCAGCACGGGCCAAAAAATACGCTACGACTTCGATTTTGCAAAAAACTCTAATTATGGATTATTCCATTAGAATGAATCATATCCATCTAAAAATGAGCCTCTTCGCCTTGCCTGTTGGTCGTTCGTCTTTCGTCTCCCACGTGTCTTAATTGATCGATTCTCTCACTTCCACCACAAGCAACTTTAGGTCCAGAACCGAGTTGTTCTGTATTTGTATTCATGAAATTCATCTAATTTTGTGTTTAATACATGCGGAAGTGAATACTCATCAGCGCTGGTCTTTGAAAGTCTGTTTTCTGGTTACTGCTCTGCCGTGAAAACCAAGTCTGGTTCCTAGGCCATGTTTCTCAGACATTTTATTCTGTTATTCATAGAGGAATAGAGTGGTTGCTCTTCTCGCCTCGATTATTGATTCACTTTTTCAATTATCCCTCACGGTATATCATTATTGTAAGCTGATCAAGTGGAGTTTTCGGAGCCGCTCCAGTCTTTGTCTGAGTACTTTGGCGACTCGCAAAATGGATCAGTAAATCATTTCAATGACAGAAGCAGGCAAAACTTAGATCAATTTGACTGCACCTTGTTTATCACTGCAGATCAATTGACATATGCTAGCATCGTTCTTCACCCGCGTACCTTCTTTTTTCCTCGTGAGATCTTATTTTTGCGAAATCGAGTTGTGGAAGAGCCGTCAAGTACCATCAGCGAATCGCAAATGTACGGCATTGCGGTTGGTTGGGCGTTGTTGGGAATGTGCGTGGCGACACTTCTCTGTCTTTTTTATCACTGTCATCATAAACCATCCTCATCATCAATTATTTTCGTCGTCCATTATCATCATCGTCAATTATCATCATCATCATTATCGTCATCATCATCATTATCGTCATCATCATTATCATCATTATCATTATCATCATCATCACCATCATTATCATCGTCATCATTATCATCATCATCATCATCATCATCATCATCATCAGTATTGAACTCTAGCCGATATTCTTTGGTGCAACTAAAAGCAAGTAACTTTAAAGGACAAGCGAACCGATATAATTTTCAAGTCCCTGTCCTCAGATTTGCATAACTTATGGTTGGAATGCTCGCTTTGTACGCGGCAGGTCAGAGTTCGAGGTCGGATCAAATCATGCCAAAGACTTGAAAGATTGTGCATACTACTTACCTGCGTGGCATCCAGCATTTAACGAAAGAAAATGAGAGTTGAACGCACTGGACTACCGGACAATCAGCCAATGACGGTAGAGTTTACTGTGTTTGGATGGCAATGTGGCCAAAGGCCAAAGAAATGGGGATAGCAACATTGCCCCTTGCTCTAATTATTATGAGAGAAAGGCGTAAAGCCTTTTTTGAATGCCAAAATGAATGAATTATGCATCTTTCTGTGCCGCAATGGGCCTTAACCTCGGTAGTATGACGCCTCCGTTCTTCCTCTCGCTACGCTCTCGAGCACTTCTCTTCCTTATGTTCATTTCTTTGACGATTCCATGGGACCATACCCGCCGGGCTATTTATAATACCCGTAATGAATAATGAAAAGGATAATGAATAAGTGAAGTCAAATGATCTAAGGATTACACGAATCAGACAACAACGAGTAATATTTTACATGCGGTAATTTTTAAATTCGAACATTGCTTCAGGATTTCACTCTCGAATTTCGATGTTTCCAATGTATCTATTGATTTTAGATGTAAAAGAGACTTTGTTCTTTAAAAGTTTTGAATAAATCGCGATTTATTGTACTCTATGATAATATATCATATGATAATAGAGATTGTGATTTGTTTATTGTCACATGATTCGTTAATTGATAAGAAGGAGTCGATTCACGATTGCAGAGGAAAGGTGATCATTTTTTGTGGTAAGTTGGGTAGCCGGGGTAAGATGGGTCAGTACAGGTTATTATCATCTTGCAAGGGTTAATTTCTTATTGCCTCCTTTCTTCGCTCTTATTGCTCATTTTCATGATTGTTTCATTTCTTCATTTGTATTGAATTAAAGTGCGAATATTTATATAGTATGTGAACGCCTATGTATTATGTGGGACCTATTGGAGAATAGATGAACTGAAAATTTTCAGAAGTCCCTCCTTGCATTTTTAATGAAATAAAAAAACGGATTGATTACAGTAAAACTTGAGCTGAATTATGAAGTTCGATTCAATGCAATAATTATTCAACTGAATTGATTTATTCCAGCTATTTTGCTCCCTTTTTCAGATCAAAGTCATGCTACGTTTGTCTGAATTTGACGAAGATGGACGCTTGCCCTGTCTAAGAATCGATCATAAGAAGAAGCAAGCATCGTTAATCGACCCACGGTCTCTTGGGATGTCACCTCGTCTTGGTAAAGAGGCAAAGTTGTATCCCTTTGATGCCATGTTTGATGCAAATTCAACCAAGGTACTAACTTCTTATTTTTCATCTACATCTGGTTCAAATTTAGTTTTAGAAATCGTACGCTGCCGTTCGTGCTCTTCCCTGCCTTTCTTCGTCATCAACGCTCAACCACCTTTGACGATTTTCCTCTGATAAGTGTCAATCAAAAAGCTGTTTAGCTGAAGTTACTTTAACGGGGACTTTAATCATTTGATATTTCACTAATCAATTGTGCAATGATTCGATTGAACATTCTTCTATCATTTGGGAGTTTCCTCATAACATTCCGAACCCGATGAGGATTGTCGTGACTGTTGGATCTACTTGAGAACAATCTGGCGTAAATATTCTGAAACGTATCAACTAAACTTATCTCGACTGGAGAAGAAGAAGCCAGCTTTAGATAGACGTTCCATACGGAACCTTTCTTGATTGGCTGCTGGCTTTTTCGCTACCGATTTATCCGCTTTTAATAATTCGATGATTTAGTGTGAAAACTTTTTACTCGTCATCAAAATCCTGCCATATTGGTGTTGTTGAGAGAACATTAGCTCTTTAGTGAGATGATTCAAGGCGGTATTTTTCCAGTGCACTTAATCTTATTGTGATTTGAGTCTTGGTTGTTTCCCCTTGTATAATATGCCATTCAAATGAAGAGCAAGTTTGATACAAACAAACCTAACGTTTAATATCGTATTAAATGCCAACACTGAAGCAGGAAATTGCATAAATCTCTACTTTGTTTGGATTCGTATCACTTTTGTCCCAATCAGCTAAATCGATGTAATCGAAAAGCTATTAATTTCGAAAAATGTCAACAATCTCTCTTAGTTTTTGTATGAAACATTCGAAATGTCAATAAGAACGTGAATGGTAATCTCTCCATAACATGCAATCATCGTTGATGTATGTTTTTGCTCCTTGGCGCTTTGATCTTAGCCCGGGTTTCATTGAGCAGTCGGCGAAGCTTTTCAGTCAATACCCATACATTCATTTAGCGTGCGAATGCTTCAGCGGCCACGGCTCTTGGTTGCGGAAGCGGTGATCGGTAGGCCGAGGCGAGCACCGAACTTGACGTTCTCTTCGAGTGGGGGAGAGTCGCTGCTTTGTAAACTCCATTTCGAGCGTCGCAGAGACCAGAGACAGGTCTCTGTGAGTTTTGTCTAGGGCAGCAGATTTTATGAAGTGGTTTTCCGTCACCTTCCTAACTAATGACGTTTTCATTCTGACACCCTCTGTAGGATTCGAACAATCAACCCCTGCTTTGTGAGTCCGCACGCTTAACCAGTACACCGCGGCACCATTGTGGTAGAGTCGCCGGCACTCAGTAATTCCAGGCGCAGGAACCATGAGGCGTTGTCTCATCGAGAGAATCTATAGGGCACTGCTCCATAAACATAGCGTCTCGGGGTAGGACAAATAAAGAACTTTCGAAGAAATGGATCTAATGAATTCAACCTAAGTCTTTCGTCTAAGGTTTTTAAAATGGTTTTTCGTAAGCGCGACGTTTGTTCGCAGGTAGGCGTAAGATTGACCCTTTTGAGCCACGATGTAATACTGTATGTGTATCAACAAGGAAATCTTGCAAGTAAAAACAGTCCTTCTGTAACCACACGAGATTGTTCGTAATGAAATGGGTCGCAATGGGCTGGTTAGAAGTCAATGTGATGGGAATCCGCGTATTTGATAGCGTTTATTCGAACACCACTTGAGCATAAGCGCTAGTTTTATACAAATTCACAATCAAGACTATCTTGTGTGAAATGTCTATAAATTTTCATCCAAAAATAGCTTCGAAACCTGCGCTAATTAGAGATATCATCGTCAAAATTTAGGAAGCACTTCCTGTACACCAGAATTCACTTGACCAATATTCTTGACGTGATATCTCACAAATAGCTAGAAAAACAGGGGTTCAATATAGAATTGAATGATCAATTCATTTACAATTATTTCCTGTTTTTGTTTTCAACTTCAGAGGTTTTCTGAAAAATCTTAGGCTGGTTTATTTTGGCCAGGAATACGAACAGCATCGTATGATTATATCTAAAAATTTGAGATAATTTCTCTCCTATGATGATTGCCAGAAATTTTCTACATTGATAATGCTCATGGTTTATATATGATTAGCATTTGCGACTTCTTCAATGTGTTAGAATTAAGCCTCAAATCCATTGGCTGATTTGATCACTTTGGTTGATTTAACTGATTTGGTTGATTTGAGTGATTTATCTATTCATTTTACTAATCTCAGCTATTTTCTGTATTTGTTAATATTTCTTTATTCGATTGATTTTATTGATTTCACGTATCTTCTTGATTTGATTGATTGGATAGGTTAATTTACTGAAAATAGTTTTTCAGTTTCTTATGGATTTACTAGCTTTTTAAACAAATACCAAAACATTCGTTTGGCAGGATAGCTAAATCTATATGCGAATGTGACTTTATGGCGATTATTTGAAATGCAATCAGAGTAGATTTAATCGAATAAATGTAGGTAATTTGAAGTGGTCGTTGATTTGCAAGACGAACAGCAATTGGTAACGATGGGAACACTAGCCGAGACATTCAAGGAATGCAGAATGGTGGGGGAAAATAATTTGAACACCATCTTATAGGCACAGTAATGATTCTTATCGCAATTTTTGATATGATCATTTGAGACGACCAGCCTTTAGTCGTTAGTAGCAGTAAGCAGAAATTTTTTGTCTTTACTTTTTGCAAATTATTGCTGAATCTTTTTTCTTGCCTGCCTTATGCATTGCTACTTACGGTTTTTTGAATGGATTTTTCAAACCCTAATGATTTTTGTTTTCAATTTGTGTCAAAATCCTTGTTGGTTTTGTCGTAGACGGAGATTTGCAGTTCATCCTTGGTCGATCTGCTACAGACAGTTGTGAACCACGGGGATGACGCCGCCTTGATGGCATACGGACACTCAAACCTTGGTATGGGGATTTCCTAGATTTGTGGCTGTCTCTGCTTTGAATTCTGAAGTTATTAGTTCTCTTCATCCACTAATTCGTTAACTTCTTTGCTGTTTCAGTTATTGACGTCATCATTTGTTGACTTGTTAGATGCACAATTTTGTGAAAAACTTGTTTGTTGATTTATGATTGATGATTAGATGTTCGCAAGCTCATTTTCATAGTTCATTACTTGCATTATGTTTATGCTTACATTTAATCAATAGCGTTTTTGCTTTCATTTATCTTTTGCTTCATTTATTCGCTTAATCATTCATTTACTTTTTTATATTCTAGGCAAGACGATGACTATGATAGGTAGCGATAAAAGCTGTGAAAGTATTGGAATAATTCCTTGCGCAATATCATGGCTTTATCAATTGATTGAAGATAAGAAAGAAAGGTACGCCAATCAAAACTAATTTTCTCCTTATGACATACCTCTTACATTGATCTGCTGTGCATTGCACGACACCTCCCTGTCACACATGGTCTTGTACGCTTAGATCACTACCTTACTGATTTGATTATCAACAGCTCAGTCCCACCCCCTTTGATATTTCTAAATGCCTTCTACTTGTCCACCTGGCAGTAAAACTAGCATTCAAAGCTTTTCTTGCAACATCAGTAATGCAAATCTAGGTTATCTAATTATCTATCTCATCTTGCTTTATCAAATTCATATCCCTTTATATTACGTAGTACTATATATATTATGTTACGTCAAAGTATACTATGTTGTTGCATTTGCATAATTTTCATCATGTTTCAATTTGCATTCTTTTTCTCGAGGCATGTTTCTTAGCTTAAACGTTTTGCTTCCTTTCAAAGGACTGGAGCTCGATTTTCAGTCAGAGTGTCGGCGATAGAAGTTGTAGGAAAATCGGAAAATCTGAAAGATCTTTTAATGGAGCAAGGTATTTGCAAAGTTTATATTAATTTAGAGCAAATATTATATTTCCTTTGCAAACCATCGGTATTTAACTTTTTATCTATAGCATTTGTGCCAGAAATAAGTGAACGTATGATTTCAATCAAAATAGCTGAGCTGCTAGCTGCCATTCCATGAATTTCTATCTGTTCCTTAAAATGAACGAAAATTCTCATATGCATTAAAAGAATATTTCATGCAAAGTTTATGCAACTTTCAGGGGATTGGATTTTTCCAGAGTCTTGGGTTTTTTCCAGAGGCTGGGTTCACCCTGAGACTGGTCTGTTTTGTGCCATTTGTAATTCGTTATGATTAATACTTTATTTCCAATGCAGATACGGGGAGCGTGAATAACTGTAGCAAATCTCCAAGTTTATATTTGCAAAGAGAGCGAACGGGTCCAGTCCAGGTATGGCCATGTTTCTTCCTAATGGAAATTGATTCTTCTCAATATTCTAATATTGTGGGTTGTGGATACCTTTTTTGTACTGATGTATTTATTAACACTATAGCCCTGTCTTGTGTAGACAATTTTTCTCGTGCTCTTTAACAACGTCATATCGAATATGCGATAAGCGATATGCGATGATCTCAACAGGGAACCAATCATTGCTATATATTACTTGCTCTCACATTTTTGGACCTCTCATCCGAGCACAAGTTTCATAATCCCTTTTCGGCTGTTATCCCGAATTTCATACTCTGACGAATGTTTCATGACAAATCTTGATTCTGACGATAGTAAGTTTCCACTTTTCTATGCAGCGAAACTGTCTCTTTCGATGGGACAATGACCTGGGTGCCATTGATTAACAATGTATCTCTATTCCTGCCATGCTATTTTTTGCGTTGCAGTATGGAACTTTAAATTCACTTGGTTTTTCAATCCAATTCAGCTTAGATTTCATTTCAATTGGGGGTTTTAGGCCAACACCTCAACATAGCTCACTAGAAAAGAGAAAAAAAATTGGCTCAATTTAGTTTTCAATTCAGCTCAGTTTTATCATCCAATTCAATTTTTCACACAGTTTGCTGATTTCACTGAACTGAGAGCGCCTTCTGCTGAAAAAGCTTCTTTCTACTTCGATGCAGCAATCAACGCGCGCACTAAACAAACTCACGAGGAAGATAGCACTGACCCTGCGGAGGATTCGAGCGAGAAACAAAATTCCAACATGATCTTCACGTTCCATGTTTATCAGTATATGATCGACAAAGTGGGAACTGGGGAGAGTGAGTGTCGCTACTTCTTTTATTTCCTTCTAATTTGATTTTCATATTCTTATTGTTCATCATAAGTGGATGCTCATCTAAATATCATACCATGAGTACAAATTGTGTCCTGCAAATCGTGGTTAGACAAACGTTCTTCAGCCTTCTGTTGCCCGTTTTCGAACATTGCAGTGAGCAGCTAAGTATTTCTGGTATCATTTTTGCTGACTTTCCATCCCTTGAAATCATCCCCTCGTAATGTAGGTTCTCTTCATGACTTTTGCTTGAGAAATGTAAAGTTGTGGTGAAATAGTCGACCTCAAAAGCATTTTCAACTGGAGATCTCCAGTGCAGGGAAAATTTCGATATCAATACGAGTGAAAATCACATTGTAAATGTTAACAACCCACTTGATATTGTTGTGTCATGCACTCGAATGGCTCTTTTTCACAATTCACTCTCTCTTGACTTAAGTCGTATACAATTAAGAATATGGTTGCAATTTTGCAATGTGATGACTGGATTGTTTTTCAGTTCATGGCGGACGCTCCAGGTTTCACCTGATCGACCTCGCCGGCTGCAAACAAACCAAGCGGCAAAAAGATTGCAGTGGCTCGTGGCTGTCGCTGTCAAACCTTGGCAACGTGCTGGTGGCATTAGCAAATGGTGCCAAGCACGTCCCGCACAGAGACAGCAAGCTAACCGTTCTTTTGAAAGAAGCAATAGGCACGCTCTCGTCTCGCATTTCTCTGCTTACCTTCGTATCTGGTGATCCTAAGTCGTATTCAGGGGCTCTTTCGACCATGGAAATGACGACCAGGATCCATAGATCAAGAAGAAGAAAGAATCGAGTATGCAATCTTTTTCACTAAGCATTGCAAACTATCTGTTGGTTGTTGTAATCATTAGCATCATTTTCCTAATAAAATGATAATCATCATTATTGCTATCTTCACCATCATCCTTTTCATCATAGTCATCATCACAATCATTATCAAAATCATCATTACTATCATCAGCATCATCATTACCATCATCATCATCATCATTATCACTACCATTCTTATCACCATCATCATTTTCATCATAGTCATCATCACAATCATTATCAGAATCATCATTACCATCATCATCATCATTATCACTACCATTCTTATCACCATCATCATTTTCATCATAGTCATCATCACAATCATTATCAGAATCATCATTACTATCATCAGCATCATCATTACCATCATCGTCATCATTATCACTACCATTCTTATCGCCATCATCGTTTTCATCATAGTCGTCATCATCAGCGTCATCATTACCATCATCGTCATCATTATCACTATTATTCTCATCACCATTATCCTTGCCAGCATGATGATAATTTATATCATTAAATCAGCATTAGAATTAGCATTGAAAATCAGCATTAAAATCAGCATCAAAATCATCATTAAAATCATCCTCACTACTGTTACACTTCTTGAGATTTGATACAGTGTCTTCTACAAACTACCTTCAGTTAGCAAACTTTGCTTGTGACTTAGGCACTGATAAGGCGGAGTTACACTCCAATTGTGTTTTACCGTTTCATTTGTTTTTCTCTTCACAGTACTCAAGTGGGTCATCAGGAGGAGACAGTTCATGCGATGAGTCTCGTAGACTGAGGAGGCGCACTAAACCTGTTCAACCACTACTAGTTACACAAGCTTGTGAATCAGAGTCATTTAACGACTCAGAGTTTACGACGAGCGCTGCAGAGGAATCATGTGACACTGTGATATACGTAGGGCCGAAAGGAGAAGCCCTCAGTGATCAAGATTTGACAGATTTTGAAGGACCACCGGGATTCGACGAAAATGCAACTTTTGATGAGGAAAGAAAATTTGATTTGCCGTCACTAAGAGAATTCGTAGAGCCGTCACTAGACTTCGGTAGTAAGGGTTCCAAATTGAAGCTGGATAAATTTGCTCCTGAGTTAAAAGAGAAAAATTGTACTTGTAATTTACAGAAATGCACAGCAAGCAATTCCTGTATTCACGGTACAAGCATGACGAATGTTGACACCGATTTCGTGTCGAATAGTTCACTCTTGTCGTCATTTAGCGAGAACAGAAGAAAAAATTTGTCCCGAAACACTTCTGAATCGACAATAAAAGACGAGTTAAGCTCGTATGTTCTATCAGAAAATGCAAAAGAGGCTTTGATGCATTCTTCATCGCCGTATTATTGCCTTGTACCTGAGTACCCCAAATCTGAATCGAGTAACTCTTTAAATAGTTTTTCCAACCGGAGGGAAGACAGAAAATTCAATTCGCTCAGAAACAGGACATCGAAGTTATCATCGTCACAGCAACGTTTTTGCTCCACCTCTGAACGAGGACGTTCACGTGCTATAAATCTACCAATGAGCACGCCAGCAAATAGAACTTCCAGTCTCGATAGAATTTTCGGTAAAAACGAAAATAATGCGAAAGATAACTTTGACGTTGTGCCGCGAACTCGATCAGAAGAGTCCATAGCAAGCAGCCAACAAACTGTGTATAATTTCGAGCGAGATTTAGTTTCAAAAATAGTTGAAAGATTGGACGTCGAAAATGAAATTTCGGAGATGGAACCAGAACTGATATCGCGTTATCTCGAGAACGAGCAGCTTGTAACTGCGGAGGAAGAACGCAACTCGAAATTAATCGAACAAAAGATTAAAAGATACAGTATTGGCGATAGTATAATCGTAACTGTTACGTCACAAGAGCGGCTAGATCCTATGTACATAGATAGTTTGAATGTCGGGGAGTTATTACGTCAGCAGAGAGAAGCCTCGATTGCAGAATTCCAGCAGTGCTGTTCGCCAATGAGTGAAAACAAAGCAGTTGAAGAGATGGACGAACAATTTGATTTGTTGCTGAGCAAAACTTGGGAGCCTCGGGAGGACCTTAGCAAGGATACGTCATCAGAAAAGGATAAAAACAGCGGGCAGTCGTAAGTTTTGTTCACGTTGCCACAGAAATCTCCCCTAGATTTGAAATTCCTTTCATTTCGGTCAAGCATGTTTATGAATTCCTTGTAAATACTCTGGTACGACGGTTGAACAAGAGAAAGTGAATTTCAGAATTAGGTGACCTTTGAAGATCTTCACGTGAACAACTATCGTATGATTCTTTATTGATTGTGATAGCTATACTCTGTTTCACAATCTTATGCGCTAAGTAACATCCCTTGTTGCAAAATTCTGACAGTCTTGCTATGCCTTGTTTTAGGAGAACTGTGACGAGGCTAGACAGTGGAAGCAGTTGTGGCAGCTTGCTAATGATCCCAAAAACATGTGAGTTGTTCTAAGCATGTTTATTGACGAGTTGCAATCTGCGTCTAATGATTATCCTTAGATTTTAAAAAACGGAGAGGTGGCTCAGTTGCTTGAGCGTTCGCCCAGGAATTTCAGAACTCTGGGCTCGATGCTTGCCCTCGCTTTCTCAGCGTATGAGTGACACGGTTGGGCGTATCTGACCTTTATTTAGGTATTGCACTCCAGCTCAGCATATGAAATGGGATAGGGTCCCTCGATCTCAGCCGATAACATATACTAGGCTGTTCCGCAGTGCCAAAAAGAGAGGAAAGAAATGGTTTTTGTGAAGCTTTTATGGAGAAATGGAACTTTACGGTGTTAAATAGGGCACTGTATGCATTCTGCCAGAGTTCACAACAACATGCCGTTTTATGTCATTCTTAAACGTTTTATATTGTTAAGCAACATTGCAAGAAGTCACATCAACATTTTTAGCTGATCTCGAAACATAAAGACGTTGTCAGATTCTGATTTGGATCTATTGACTAATGAGTACTTTTTTTGTTTATTCACAGTCGGCCTAGCTTCAGAAGGTGTTAGCAGTGGCTATGAAAGCATGAGATGTGAAAGTAGCAATAACCTGAATGCAGTATCTGATCTTGACTCCGAGCGAGGGAAGTCGAAGCCATCGAAAAAGGATAAAAAAGGTATGCCATTTTTCCCAATTTGAAAATGAGAATCTTCTTTATCAATGGCAGTGCCACCAAAAGTACTTTTTGGAGCATTAGGTACGGCCATCGTGATGCAATGGTCCGCCTTCTTAACGTGATCACGCCCTGGAAACCCTAAAATCTTAATTTAGAAAACTGGCAATTGGCCTCCTATTTGTGTCATCGCATTTGTTTTCATGACTGCCAGAAGATAAACAACACTGCATCAGCAGAAAATTTGATTTTTTAAACAAATTTTTTGGGCAATATTAAATTTGACTTTGAAATAAATATTTAGATTTCATCTAATCATGAATATTCATAAGAAAATTATTTAAGATTGGTGTGCTTGATAGCTCGAGGCTAATTAATTCCAACCGATACCATAATGTATTAATCAAAGATTTAAGGCAGCTATCTAGTGGATTCCTTGTAAAATGCACTTCCAGTGACGAAGGCCTCCCTCTTTAGATATCTGCATTATCATTACTATTATTATCATTATCCTTTGTTGTTTTTATTATTTTACACCACGCTATGCCAAGCTTCACGGAGCACTATATCAAGGGACAAGAGTTTTAACTTGACATCAATTTTAGATTGTTACAACAACTTGATGCTTAATACCTCTTCCTAGTGCTAGAAGTTACATTTGAAAAGCGTGATTTTTGCGTATTGGTTGCGCGATTAATGCTATTTTGATTTTAAGAAACACTGCCGAGCAAGTACCTTGTAACTTTTCAGGGTATACACTGTATTCAACCACTTCCGCGTACGTGATTTTAATCTTTGATGAATTCTGGTTTTCAGGCAAAGATAAAAGAGGCAGAGACACACCGTCGATTCCAGAGAGTGGGGTTTTCAACATTGAGGTAATTTCCAAAGCACATTTTCTCTAAAAACTCAATCGCAATAATGGTAACGGAAGTTCCTGACTGTACCAAAAACTAATCAATCTTATAACCTGACTTTTTGTTCCCTCATAAACGTTCTGAAAAAGTACTGATGATAAAAAATTTGCATGTCAAAAACGAGAGCAAAAGTTCCCCCTTCCATTTAGAAACACAATAAGAAAAATTTTCGAAAACCCTGAGGTTTTAATGAGTAAAATTTATTTTCACATCTGAGATGTCACAAAGGAGGAACATCCGCAGCTAGCAATCATGATTGTGATAGCAAAAGCATTGATTATAGAAATGATAATGGTTATAGAAATGATAATGATTATAGAAATGATAATGATTATAGAAATGATAATGATTATAGAAATGATAATGATTATAGAAATGATAATGATTATAGAAATGATAATGATACTAATGGTAATAATGGCTCTGCACCAGACTGCTCTGCAACTTTACAGGGACAATGTATCAAAATCTGCTAAAAGATGCAATGTTTTGGACTGGTTAAGGAAAATTGTTAATCGCTGGGAGCAATTGTCACATGGAGATTTTCTTAGATGAAATTTTATGTGGAAATAGTTGGATTATGTTGAAAACGTTTTGCTAAATTTTAGCACGGTCCTGGCAATATAGAATTGGCTATTGAGCCCAAGATCTGATCGTATGTTTTGTTACCGTTCTTACATTACTCACTTAAACTTTCAGGATCAACTAGATCGTTCTCGCTTCGGAAAAGGAAAATCGCATAAGAAGGAGGTCAAAGCTCTTATTGGGGAAAGGAAAAGTATGAAGGAGAGTCTACAGCAAGTCTTACAAAAGCTCGTTTTGCTAAAGGATCCTTCGCCTGATGTTGATGGTGAGTGACCTCTTTTTTATGGTTTCCACCTTGCATACCAAAGTAGGCGTCTTAAGACACTGAGATTCTGTCTAGCAATGAACGGGTCCTCCCTCTCAATGAAGCTGCAGCTGCTGATTCCTTATCCCGGGGCTACGTAGAATCAGTGGCTCTCCTCACTCAAGGGAAAAGTTAAGCTCGAGATTTAAATCTTAGTACTGACTGTAGCATCTGTAAGCAGGCGCTTTGCCATGGAGTCATCATCACGCCATGTGGCATTTGATTATTTGCCTATATTTTCATATACATTTTGAAGGAGTTAGGATACGTACATGATATTTTATGGTACTGTAAGAAGTAACGTAGCATCTAGCAGAAAGTTGCAATGATCCGATGAGTTTTTATCTCGGTTCTTAGATCATGAATAAGTCCCTCCCACTTTTTTACTAATTTCAATCATCACAGATAGCATCTTGTTCTTATTGGATTAGCCTCAGTTTTCAAATGAAACCATATCCCCTATCTCAAATGTGACTTTTTATGGTGTTTACACGCACATACCAATATTCATATCAGTGAAAGTTGATGCTGCGACGCCTCTTTCGGTATTAAACAGTAATTACTTGACGTGCGATGTACCTCAAGGGAATCCTTTAATTGCTAATGGATATCAACCCAATTGGCGCCTCAAGTGTTCAAGTAGATTCCTCCGTTTTTTTATTCAGTGGTCAATTTTTGCGTGTATTGGAGAAGTGCTTACGAAGCATGCAACCCTTTTACATTACGTCTTCTGGTAATGAAGCAAAGTTGAGTCCCCACACTTAAAATGAAAGTGGAGAATACTCTTTTTTGAAGGATACCATCCTGAGCCACGGCGTCATTGTTACGTAGGGTGGTCAGCTCTTTTCCCCGTCGCACTTCCCCCCTGCTTTACACCAGGAACCCTTTAAATGCAAGGTTGACAGACGGAGGGCACCCAGAAACTGAAGGAAGGTATTTCCAAACCGGGACCTTTGGAATCGCAGATATGTGCTTTAACACCATGCTAACTGGCCCTACAAGTTTTCTGATAAAGATTTCGGAGATGCCTGAATCGTGCAGTTTCTCTTGAAGCATCGAATTTCGCCAAATAATGCTATTACGTATCAACTCTATTGTTTGGACATAATGGGATTAGTCGAGAGCTAAGCATTCAAGCACTCTAATCTAGATTCCATAAGTCAAGTTGTATATTTATGTTTTCGTACTTACATCCAATTGAATCTAGTGGTCCATACATGAATGCGCACTGAAATTTCTCATAGAAAGAGGTGTTTTCAAATCCAAAGCAGTGTATGAAATTTTCAATGAGGGGATTATGCGTTTGTGGTTTTATCTCTGAATCAGAATCGAAAGTATTTTCTTGCTTTTGGTTGCTTTCTTGTGATAAACCACATCGAATTAGTGCCTTGAATGAAAGTTTGCTCAAACAAACGAGGAAATCAATCAATGGAGTTTGGATAAGGGATATTCGAGAAAAGTAGTCGCACATTTGTGCTTAATGTTAAAATTTTGATTTCAGTAATTTCCTGTCAGTTGCAAACTAAGTCGCAAATATTTGATTTTCGTAATCTTTGTTTCCCCTTAATTGATAATCGAATGGCTAGATCCTACAAATCTTCTTTCTCATGAGCATAGTTTGCCACCAATTCAAAGTATTTCATGAACTCTGAATTAAAATTGCATCGTGGGCAATCTCCCACACAGGGCTACGTTTACAGCACTGAGTTACAGCGTTCACCGTTAACTGGATTGTCAATTTGTCTGTTTTTTGTATCCTAGAACGTCTACGGGATGTCTCATTGGAAGACCCACAAGTCTTGCGTACGTTGACTAGGGAAAACAGAATCTTGCAAAGGAAGGTAGATGTTTGCAAAGCTCATTTGCAATTGGTCACATGCTTCGATGCGAATCCTCAAAGTGTGGTAACAACTGCATTCTTATACAAGACAACTGCAGTGTGATAGGGTTATGTAATGCAATGTGGAGCCTCCATTAACGGGTGCCTCAACGGCATTGATATCTCTAAATAATTAGCATCTCGTATTTTCATACCGTTTCGAGAAGAATAGTTGAACACATCATCATCAATCGTTGCCATCCGGCTTCGGTGCACCCACTCCGCAACTTTATTCCTCAAATTCAATGTCTCGCAGTCGCCATCTTGAATATTCAACCCATGTGTAGGGTCCTACCAAGTACTACCCCTTTAAGCAAGGTGGACCTGTCAGCAATGACCATTAATTACAATCTCCGCGTTCCCTAACTCCCCAAAAGCCCTCAACTGAAGCCGTGATGACATCTACGCAAGGACAAGTTTAATTTTCCTGAAGATGCTTCTCATATGGCTGTCATATGGTGGTTCCATTCTGTTTGCAGTTTTTAACTGTTGCCTGTAATTTTTCGTTATTCTATCGATATTCAGCGATATGGTATTAGGACATATGGATAAAGAAAGCTCATAAGATTTTGCACAAATTATATCTAGCTGTTCCAATTATCAATGGTACCTACTTTATCTAGTTTTTATTGTATTGATTTCGTAAACACTCGTTTGCTAGAATTTGTCGATCGGCGGAGACTTTCTCCTTGCTGAGACTTGAACAACTAAGAAATGCGTTTGGAGCGTATTTAATAAAATTTGCGATGAAAATTCGACAGTTGGTTTTAGGGGGCTGGGCCCGAATGTCTCTTTTCGCGGAACATTTCAGTGACCACGCCAGCCAACATGGCGGATCTATGGAAAACATAGGAACTTTCTAAGCTCACTGCTCTTTTTTTCTTCAAATATTATTTGGTAAGTGGCTTAATCTAAAACATCCCTTAGAGCTTCATGATTCAATTGTAGTAGCAGATTTTGTCCTTATCAAGGAAATGTCTAGAAGAATGTAGCACGGTGAGATATGTCAAACTTGCTAGGGGCAAATAGAAGAAAAGGCGTCTAGGAAGTTAGGCCTTAAGCTTGCGAATTTATTTACTTGTGACTGAGTTACTTGTAGGAGACACTGATCATAGTTAATTCATACTGTAATGGACATAGAGCTGGATCGCTACACTTTTGTTGAACTCAATGTCTGATGTTTTATCACCTGCAAGGCAAAAGAAGATGGTTTGTCTTTTAACAAGGCACCCACTAGCAGCTCCAAATATTTCTGACTTACGAAAATTGTTTTGATGAAAAGTATCCGAAACGTCCAACATGTCCATGCAATGTTTGCTTCACAATTTAACGGAACTTTTGACGTATAAGTTTACTGCTTTAGAGCAAAACCTTAGCATGTTTACTTCCCAATGAGTCTCGATACAATTTTTGTGAATTTTTAATGAATTCTAGACCTGACTGTAAAACGCAAATTGTAAATAAACATGGTGCGTTTTAAAGTTTGTTTATTGCTGATTTTTCGTTTAAATGAATTGCTAGGAATTAAATGGCTTTTAGGACATTTTCTAATGCATGTATATGATCTGCAAGCGACTGTATTGAGAAAATGCCAAACATGTAATTAATAAGAAACTTTGAAAAGGGATTTGTTCCTCATATTTAATAAATGTTATTATTACCTTTGGTAACTGGGTATACTCGATGAATAATCAACAAAATTTATGTATGCACCTTCCTCCGAGTTAATCTTTGGGATGACAACATTTTTCTAAAAAAAATTGATCGCCCCGGGGGGATCCGTAGGCTTGGGAATACTTTTAAGAAAGAAGAATCCGTCTCGAAGAACTTAAGGCTTGTTGATACGTTAAACCATGATGATTCACACGAGGGCTTTGTATATCCGGTTCATCAAATTTTGAGGAGTAGATTTTTCTCAGATAAGGACTAAAATCATTAAATTAATGCCAAGGGTTAAATGGAAGATTTCTTTTCATTTGCACGGAGAAATCATCAAGAAAGAGCACGAGGCTTCCGTGTGGCACTTTTCGATTTTAACAGTGAAAATTGACAATTGAAACGCTTAGACGTCTTTCCATGCTGGCTGCATTCAAGTGCACTGCTAACCATGACCTTAAAGCCCTATTTTTCGTTTGTTGCTCACTATTTCCTCTTCTCTCCGTTTTTCTTCCCAGTTTCCTCCTCTTGCTCCACTTTCCTATGATACGGCTGAAATAAGCAATTGGTTTACAGGAAACTTTATGAAATTGAATGAAGAAAAAGGCCATTTCTTAGTATTTGATGAAATAGACAGGAAAATGTCAATAAACTTTGATTCGTCTGTGATTGAAGCAAGAAAGCAAAATTATAAATCGTTATAGTTGATCGAAGGATAAATCTCAAACAACATTTGTATACCGTTTGCAAAAGGCAAATCAAAGCTACATGTCCTTGCAAGGGTTTCGATGTGTATGACCAAAGAAAAAACCAGGATCATCATGAGAGCCTTGTTATGTCTCAGTTTCGCTATTGTCCGTTGATTTGGATGCTTCGTGATAGAGGTGTTCATGCAAAAATAAGCCACATTCATGGAAGAGCATTAAGAATAGCGTATCAAGATCAGGCCTCTATATTTGAAGACAAATTAATTACAGATAGTTCAGTTTCTACAGTTGCTTGTAACTGAAATTTATCGAACAAGTTTGAATCGAAATCCCTCCTTTATGAAAGAAATTTTCGTAGAGAGAGAAATAAATTAAAATTTACGAGCTACGAACAGTATCTATGCATGTAAGCCTAGGACTACAGCCTATGGATTGGAAAATGCAAGCTTCGTAGGGCAAAGTTTCTAGCGAATCTTACCATTGCATGTCAGGAAGAAGCCTCAGTCTTTAAGGCATTTTGAAAAGGATGTTAAGGTTTGGAACTTTATATGCAACTTTAGATTATGTAAGAGTTTTATTGTAAACTTAGGTTTTAATTTGATCGATTCCTGTTCTCTGTTATTCCATCTCGTTTGTCGATACTATTGTATCAATATGGTTGGCTTTAATTAGTCTCGAGTTATTAGGCCCGCCAATCTTAAATAATGAAACCATTGTTATTATCGCTATCCTACCTTTTCCCCTCCTCTCCCTGATCCTTCCCCTCTTTGCCAGGCCCCCTCCTCATCTTCCCTTCACTCCCCCATTTCACCCTCCTTCGTTACTTTCTCAGCTATCTTTTCATCTCCTCTGCCCACACTTCCCGTTTTCGTTCCCCTCTCCTTTATTCTGTGAATAAAATAAAATGCTCATGAATCTGAGAAATCTCACAGAAAAGGCTGACTGACAAGAAGGAGTGTCCTGCTCAGATAACACATATGTGAGCCTCAGATCGTCTTTTTATCTTAGTAAATTATCACCTTCGATACCTTTTCAAACATCTTGACAGACTTATACGTTCATATCCTGTGTGTAATTCATACTAATTGGATGCTGGACTGTCGTCCAAAATTAAGACGCTTAAACACATATCCACTTCACCAATAGCATTCAGCATCTGGCTATTTGCACGAAATACTTTGAGCTATGGAAATCAGCAGCGGAAAGCTGATAAACTGCGAAACTTCAGTACACTACATGCCAATTGATTCAGGTTAAAAGATTGTAGCCAGGAATTAAATGACACTTGCATTGTGCTTGGTGACAAATAACATCTATCTAAAAGCAATACATTGAGGCCAGTGTTACAATAATCATGTGAGGAGCATCTTATTTATCGTTGGATAACGGTGCAGTTTAAGACTTAATAAAGGGTCTTACAGGAGGAGATCTTGCATCTTTTATGTCATCTGAAGTGGTGTTCTTATCGTCCATCTCAATTCTTTGACACAAATATGCGATAAAAGGCTATCATTAAAGATAAATTGAAACAAGAACAGAACATAGCAGACTGCATAAAATCTCAAAACTAATGAAGAAAGTCGTTCAAACATTTACAAACTAATAGAGACTTAATAACATTGAACTATTCTATTGTATTGTCTAGCAATCTTGCAACTGCAGTCCTCTCCTGCCCATTTTGTAATGTTTCCACCACTACAGCCACTCCATTATGAGGTAGCTTCCCGTTGCCTTCCTCGCCAATGGTGTCTTTATTGCGACACGTGTAGGATTCGAATTCACAACCCCTGTTTTATGAGTCCACTCGCTGCTGAACCACTACACCGCGGCACCGATTCGAAAGATTACCGCTAGCAATGATCTAGGGCTTTTCCATATCATACTCTTCCTCTTTCAGAATAGACCTCACTGAAAAAATAACTTCTATTCACTAGCTGGATAACCAAAATTCATTCCAATGCAGGTGCTTTTGCCAGTGTCTTGAGCAAGCGAGCGTCTTGCAAAGCCGTCTTCAGCAACCGAGCTGTCTCTATTTTCTTCTTCTTTTCGCTTGATTTCAGAGACTTTCGCCTCTCTTTCTCAATCATTTCCACGCGTAAACTCTCTTCAATGAACTCCAAGTTCCCCAAATTGTATGACGTCATATCTTGATAAACCGAAGAAGATTATCGCATTACATATTTTACGAAGGAAGTTAACGAAAAGCAATGATGATAATAGCATGAAATCTCTACCAATGCACAATCTTTTATCCTCTATCTACAGAGAAAGAAATCTGTTGGCAACAGAAACCACTGGCACAGTAGATTTGAAACTTGAATCTTAACGTCATGAGAAAACATCACATGCAGACCTTTTCCGTTCAAGGAACTATGATATCGTACAAGTTAACAGACCAAATGAGATCTAAAACGTCAATATTAAGATTCAAGACTCTTTCCGGAAATCCTAACTTTGAATTTTAGTTTTTTTCAGCAACTTATGTTTATTCTAGACAGGTCCTTGGTTGATTACATCATTTGCTGAAAAGCTAAATCTGAATAAAAGCAATGTTATCATTATTACCATTCTTATTATCAGGTGTGCATACATTCCAGCGGGTCTACTGCATAACTTCCATCAATATTGGGGAGTCTCTCGTTTAAAGGGCGCTAGCAGTGTGTACGTTCCTAGGCAGCGCAGTTTGCATTTATTCATAAAACATGAAGATCTAAGTTGATTTCATTCAAAACAGTACCGCATCTGTACTAGAGGACTCAAGTTCGCAATTTTATGACCTGCCCTGACAAAATTTCCTTGCATGAGGATAAGAGCGTCACTTTGTTCGACTAATATGTTTATGTCGGCACAGATCATTAGCAAAGTTGATTTGAAACGAACCAGAAACGGGATGATTAATTCAGGCCACAAGCAATTCTGTATGAATGCACGCCTTTTGAGGTCAGTGCAAGGTAGCCGCTCCAAGCGGGATGCATACGGATAGCATAGTACTATCGATACTCGTTGAATCACGAAACCGAGACCTTTCTACCCACCAAGACGTGAAATTACGAAAAACAATGGATTGAAATGTCGATCAGAGTGGTCTAATCTTGATATCAGCCAAACAGCGAGGAAATCTGCCCCTTCTTTGGTAGACTAGTGAAGTTCTTTTCTGCTAAATGCAGCTTCGCATCTGTCATCAGTTCCTTGAAGATTTATAGAGCGTGACGTACTACTCATACCCTTATTTGACGAGAGCTGGTATCGAGCCCGGAACCTCGAGATTCTTGCTCATCCGAGGTACCGGTCTTAAAGACATTTGTTTTGATAAATACTGCGTTCTCAATGATTTTCATTGTGGTATAGGATTGCATTGTGGAATAGGATTGCATTGTGGCATAAGCTATCTTGCTCATAAGGAGGCCATATGCAAGACAGAAGAGCGAGCAATATTGAAATGCTAGCCTCAATCTGAGATGAGGTAAAAGGGAACTTTTTTGGCTTAAGCAGCATACTTTTGTCTTACTGAACAAGGTGATTTGAGCAGAGAAAATCAGGACGGAAACATGACCTAATGATGACTATGCCATGTTAGATGTTGCACATTTCTCTATATAAAAAACAGTTTGGTTTATTGAGAATAGCCTAGTACAACACCTTGTAGAGCACATATCTGCTAAGCTAAAAATGATTGCTACCAATCATACATACCAGCCATTGCGAGAGCAGCGCCGTTGAGAGACACGTGCTCGAGTAAGGAGAGTTGCATGCATTTTGTTAATCCCAGTGTATGAAATCACGAGGTGCGGTTATATCGAAAGAGAGGGCTATGACATGCTACAGATGCATGCGTCTCAGTGTCCACCAGTCTAGCAATCTTGAATGGTAGAAGTCATTAGATATTGTCACATCGAGGGGTTGGACGTAAAGAAATGCTTTCGAGTTTCTCGAAAAGGGTATAGAGATTGCTGCAAGGTGTTTTTTGAATGAGTTATCAAATCAATGACTAATAACCTGCCTATCTCTTGCGTGCATTTTTATCACGATGAGAAATGATGCACTGCATTTTTATTCACGAAAGAGTGAGCTTGGGTTCGATTTACGGAGGGAGAGAACCTGATGGAGAAAACCTGACGCTTCTTCCTGTTTCTGTATCTGTCCTGTATCCGTCCACCGAGCAGCAAAAGGTACCTGGTGTAAAGCTTCAGTGATATCTTTGGGGGAGGGAGGAGAGGAACAAGCCACCCTGCCTCACGATTGTCTGGCTGATGATGGTTTGCACAGTACTGTATGTCTCTGGCAACTTACTACCTGGAGCAGCTATCAAGTGTGAAATCAAGATTTTATTTTTATTCCTTACGCAAAAATAAGACGTCTTTGAACAGAGCAAAATGCTGAAACTAATTCATGAATTAAGTTGGCTTCAATATTCAATACTCTTTACAATGGTCAGAACGGGAAACAAAATGTCCTTCGTAAAGTGATTTCATGCGGAACGTTTCATCTTTTTAGCCTGCCAGAGGTGCCCCTCTACTCTCTCTCCCAAGATCGCCTTTTTAATTTGTTCAAATCCGAGCAAGAGATTTCGGGGGTGAGCTGACAAGCAGGGTAATCATTATCACCGTTGACATTAAGCTTATAATATCTACAACATGTCCCCAGTTGAGGTTATACAAAGATAAACAATTAAATGAAATTAGATTCTTCGTCTAGCGTTTGATTATAACTGCCACAATCCATCATGTCAATTGGTGATTAGCAATCGATTTTGCTGCATTTGTTTTGTCTTTTGTTGAGCGCCCTCGTCATGGAATGTGTTTGACAAATCTTTGGATAGACCAACGTTTGTAAACATTCAATAAAAGCATAATATTTAGTACTGAGGCCGACTGAATGAATACCATTTGTCAGCTGTCAACAGAGCATCATTTATTTGTCGCAACGCATTCGCGAGCAGCAGATAAGGTAATGCCCCAAGACAGTTGCCTCATTCTAACTCTCCCCAGCTAACCCCATCATTCTTTTGCGGCTCACTAGGTAGAGAACTTGTTCACTGACCCCCGTATTTTTCTGTAATAAGTGTGGATCGTATCGTTTTGTCTATTTATCTTTTATCTTCTTCGTCACATTTTCAGCTGGTCCTCTTTGTCTGGTAGAACCTGCTCTTACGAGGAAGTAGGCTGCGGTCTATAGAAGCAAAATTATGAATGGCTGTATTCGAGGTGAGTATGTATCGGTGTTGTAACATAGAAGCAGTTTGAAAGTCTCCTTGGGCTATTCTTGTCATCCATTGAATGATGATTGAGTAACGCCGCTTCAAGGGCCTCATATCAGTTTACACGTAACTCACAATGTAGAAGCGAAACTTCTGTATAAAGGATTATAGGACTATTAACACCTGCATGACTACAGGGTAAAATGGGGCCAATTTGCCATCTTCATGTCGCACAAGGCGACGAAGGTGTCGGTGGCTGGAAAGACATCCCATCATAGAAACAGAATGGAGAAGCTTATGAAAATCTGCACCCAAAGTAACTAATGTTCATCAATCATCATCATCATCATCATGACTGTACCCCTTGAAGAGGCCATTGGTGCACCCAAGTAGGAACATCCATCTTCCATCCCATTCTGTCTTCGGTTCTTGATGCTTCCGTTAAGCCCAGACCTGTCCATTGTCTAATATCGTCGCTCCATATTCTCTTGGGTCTCCGCACTTTTCTGCTTCCTTCTACTGGCCCGTGCACGATGGACTTACAGATGGCTTCTTTTTTCCTGGTAACGTGCCCAAACCATTTTAGCTTCCGTGTTTTTTACAATATCATAATGACAGTGCACACCAGGCCCCCTACTTGGAGGGAGAAGCTTGTATTGAACCCAGCCTGGACAACGACAGCAGGTAATGAAACAAAAGTAAGAGCATTTCCAAACTTCAAGCAAACCCCAATACGCCGTGCATAAACAACAAATGCGATAGCCAACGTTTAACTCATTTCCCCTTTCCAAAAAGCCTCGCTACCCCTTATTCCATACATTCTTATACAGCCTCCTTAGTACTAGCTCTTCCACAAGCCTTTGGCAGCAGCAGTGATCCTTGAGTCAGCAGAGTTCTTTATGTATGATCATAGTAATAATAGTAATGACAAAATGATAATGATGATAATCGCTAGGCTTTAGCATACACGAAAGGTGCCGGTCATTCCAGTGGTTGTTGGTGCATTAGGAGCAGTACCTACCAGATTTGAGAAGTTTACAAAAGACATTGGAAGTACATTGAAGACTGAACGTTAAGAGTGGTCAAGACATGATATTGTCTGTCTTGACCAGTCTTAATACCCGAGCTGTTCCTAATCAAGCTGTCTTTCATAAGACTGGTACTTAGTTGCTAAATGCTTGTAGTTGACAATCACATTTTAAAGTCCAAAGCATTTAGGATCTTGCCTTGAGATGTAGATTTAGTAAACATGTCGATACACTAATGCTGATTATTGTAAGCCATTCATTCACGATAGGAAAAGGTGTCCTTTGTGCTGAAAGTATAAGCCCAATATACTAACTGGCCTAAAAGTAAGCTTGTGCAATACAATTGTGTTTAAAAATCCTGCAGTTTGCTACCATTGCCTTAATTTGTTGCCCAAAATGGATCCTCTTTTATTGACATCAGGCTAGTCAGAGGTGGGAAAATTTCTCAAAAGGAAATAACTGGTGCTGCTTTGGCTGATTGTCACCAACAGTCCTGCCAAAACGGATCTTCTATGCTCAAGAAAGGATCATGAGGTGCACTGCTCAAAGTATGCCACCCTGAACTCTACTGAATTTTGTACTTCAAGACCCAGTCGATGGAAATTTGAGAATATTTTCGACTCTCATGTTGTGCGATTGGTTTCCTTTCTAGTAAATAAATCCCATGAGAAAAAAGGATTCGATGATCAAGTGATTCGCGTGCTACAATAATTGGAATGATTCCATCAAAATGTCCTTATCATTAATATACAGACACCAACTAGGCTTCTGCAGCAGGACCTTATGACAAGGAGAGGATGTGGAGGAAAGAGTAAAAGAATCATTCTTGCTAGGCGTGTGATGATTGCTCTAATACTCTTCTTTCTAATTCCAAGCCAATTAGCTACAAATGATTATCATCTTGGTAAATTGGATGGAGCCTTTGCGGTAAACCGAATCCAGCATTTCCCCATTATTGAAATTGTCAGAACGCCCATGGTTGTTTCAGCTTCCGATCCTGCTCGCCTAAATAGGACTTCGATTAGACTCATGTATTCCATTCATAATGCTGATAGCAACCTATCATTAAACCAAACTGAGTCCAAGGAATGTTTAGGGTGGACCTAAATTATAGGCGGCCGTTCAATCCTCCCTTCCTCATCTTTTTCCCGTGAAGTGAGAGGAGGTTATCGGAAAAGATATGGTGGCAAGAGAAATCGTTAGGATAGAGCTTCAGTTCAAATTTTCCACAGTACATACATATCTCCCTCAATTGGGGACGCGCTTCTTTTTGATATTCTAATGATATTGCAAAGAACATGCAACGATTACACGACGATAGCACAGAACATTGAAATACATATCAAGTTTGCGACCAGGGGTATCTCCAGGATTTTCCCGACAGGGGGGCTAAATTTCTCAACAATGGGGCTAGATTATTAATTCGCAGAAGCTTGCTTTTCGTAACGATTGTTCACACGCTTTACTTTTTCCCCAACGGGGGATGCTAGCCCCTTTCAATCCCCTAGCCCCACCCTTGATTAGAACTGTGGCATTCACACAGGAGATGAACAGCTCGATGTTACTTTCGTGCTTCCATTTTCCTTTCGAGCTTTTCAGTAAACAGAGTTCATTCCTTATTCGGCGTAACCTCAAAGATTGAACAAATCTGATGATCTTTTTTCTTCAACCCTAGCACAGGTGAACGTCACCGAGGATGCACGACTGGACAATGCATCCAACCGGTCAGGATTAGATCAAGTCTGGATGTGAGCCCCCAAACCCATGGCCAACCGCAGCTTTTTGGAGAGGAATAGAAGGCAGGATTGAAATCTTCAAATGGCACAAAACTAGGTGGTCCAATAATGTAAGTGAAACTATAATTAGAAATAAATCCCATTCCCTGACCGTTTTCCTTGAATATCCCCTTTTTCTTGTTCATACTGGCTGGGCTGGGCAGGGCAATGGTTCGGTCTATAGCCGCAAACAGGTTTTACAGATTTTAAATTACAGACGAGCGATATTGTGTCTTGTGTTCAGTTTGGATCATGTAAATTCCTTGTCATGTCATTCCATTGTAAATCAACGAACTGAACATACAGATTCGCCAACCTTCTAAACAGCTAGTACAGAAACATATTGCTCATCTATGAAGCACTTACATTATCCTAAACTACCTTTAAAAACCAGTAGTGAGCAAAATTGACTTTCTATTAGGGGAGCGAAATCTGGAATGGCCTATCAGCTGGAAAGAAGGCGTTTTTAAGTAGCTATTAAAGTTTTTACAAATTCTATCTTGGTACTTCACCTTCCTCTCGGACTTATATTATTGACAAACAAATTCATTTTAACTCTTACAAACCGCCGTTTTGTTTATTTTCTTTGTAGATGGACGGCCCCTTGCAAACCAGCACTGCTGAATGGGTGGCCGTCCTAACATTATTGAAATTAAGGCACCTGAGACAAACGCCTGTCCATGGAAATTTTAAGGGGAAATACTCTCGCCACATTGGAAAGCTTCTGCTGTGACCCTCATCAAAACATGCAACGCAGAATGGCGACCGAAAAGGTTCCATTTGTCTTATTGGGCCATTATCCAAGTTTCGTACTCTGAAGATTGACGGACGAAAACACCTTGATTGCGGTGCAATCATGTCAAAACTCATCACGTCAAGAATGTCAACAGTATCTTCCAATTGAATAATCCTTAGGGGCACAGGGGGCTCTCAATATGCACCCACTGCGTTTCGAGTGTTAAGAGATATCCGCTAAATCAATCATGCACATCTTCAGACAATTCAATGGGGATATTTTCCGCTTCCCGAACATGACGTGCGGCATCACCCTAAGTTTCGCAAAAATGTTTACCCTTGCCATACTTTCCATGCCAATTCAACGTGTAGTGCTGAATATTATTGATTGCACTTGCCAATTCATATGTCCTGGGAAGCAAGCAAAGCAAGTAAAATTATGACGCATCTAAACTGATATTTCCTGCGCAGAGATAAGAGCTGACAAAATCAGAGGAAATTCGCCCCAGGATAAGACAAAGAATGTCGCTGTTTCCCCACGGACAAAAGATCACAGGTTATGCTCAAAAGTGTGCGTGATTGGCATACTGTATGTAATGACGTTTTGTCTTAAAAGATCCTAATGGCGTATATCAATAAATCTGCTCCAACGCCCTTAGGTTGACTGATAATGTGCAATAAAGCCACAACCACGCCTCTTAAATTTGCTGTAATCCTTTAGGCTAACAGTTGAATGCTCTGGGACAGGTAAAGTGAATACATCGTCATAACCACAGTGGCTTCGTACCGAGGATCGCTCACAAGAATGGATTTAGGGGAAGTGAATGCGAATACTCTTTCTAACTATTTAACAGTGGATATAATAAACGACATGGAAGATCACCGCTAATTACAATCAGCACATACTCTATACAGTATTAACCGCCAAAATTCGTGAACAATCTTGCTTGACATGAGCTATTTGATGCTGACGACAGCAACGTGTAATAGCCTCATCAGGCAGGAATGGCTTCTTTATTCAAATGACGACAAGGAAGGCCCGTCAGAACGAAATTGATATCGGGAGGGGGGCTGCCAGCTTAATTGGGGTCCGGGACCATCAGCGTTTTGACAGCTTTCCCAAGAATGGGTCATTTGAGCCGTAAATCTATTAACTAGTAATAAATGACTACTAGGAATAACTAGTTTTTCTAATGTTTTCAGATTCAAGCATTCTTAATGCAGCGTTCTGCTGAAAAATTATGAAACAAATATTATAAAATTATTGCGGGGGGGGGGGGGGGCTGAAGCCCTCACCCCCTGTTCCGATGGGACTGAGACAGATATGCCTACAGACAGATATACCAAGACAGTGAATACCAGTCAATAAGGCTCCCAAGGAATCCATTTATCCTTAGCAGACTGGGAAAAAGTACAGGGGAGTCCCATACTCAGAACGTGCAGCTTCTTTTAGGTAAAATCTTATTCCATAAAGGATAAAGGAGCCTGCACTATCCCAAATGCATGTTAAGGCTCAGCTCTTGGCAGTGCACCAATCTTATGCTGGGTGAGAAGATGGAGAATTCCAAAGTAAGAGAAACATGGGACTGGGTAAATGCTCTAACAAATCTGCCAACTACGCATACGGTTGACTGGGCATATTCATAAAATTTGAATTCTGTTGATATTGTTGGAGAGTCAAACTAACTGATCTAAGGACATTTTGGAATTACGATCAGAAAAAAATGTGCTTAATGGTATGGGTGAAAATAAAATGTCTCCTTTCATCATCATCATTATTAGGGAATAAATGTCATTTACTGACACTTTCTGATTACCCAGCATATGACAGTTTCAATCTGCTGTGAGCTAGAACATCATCAAACACAGGCATTATGAAACTGAATGAATGTATAGTAGTAATAATGGGGTCAGTTTTAACAATACATTAGCAATGGAAAAATTCTACTTAAATGGCATCACAAGAGGTTAATCAAAAAGCGGAGTAAAGACGACTCCCATGCTAAAATGGATAGCAGGGAAGCACCTTGATAAAGGGACCATCCTAACACATGGCATTCTGAGGCAGGGTGGCCAGTTCCTTTTCTTGTTACACTACACCCACAGTTTTGGGCCAAGGGCATGTGACAATGCATGTAGCTGATAGAGATTATATACCACATCCTATCAAACCTTGTTAAACAGTTACTATAAGACATTACTATGATGGAATCTCAAGCCGATTCCACATAACCATTTCAAGGAGAATTTGTCCAGATCCCCTTGCTTTGCTATGAGGGAATTCTAACATAGACTAACTTTACCACCCAATAGTTCTCCTTCAGTAATGGGGACTTCAATCTTGGTTAATTTACACTAACTTTCAAATGTTCTGGTTGATTTAAACAAACATGCTAATTTTGCAAACAAGTATTCATAACGCAACATTGGACAAAAATGACTCAAAAATTTTGGTTTTACAAGTATATGTGTAATTTGAAAATGCTTTCCACAGTCAAATTCTGAAAGTCAAAAGAGGTTCTTAAATGATTCATACAAAACAACACCTTGCCATTAAAATCCTATCCATCTTAAGTATCATCACAGCTTCATAAAAACACCAATAATGCTTTCTAACTGACCAAAAATTTGAACCATGACTTTGATGGGGACAGGGCCGATGACCTGACCATACGTCCTTGCATGCTATGCAAACGAAAGTCTCAATAATGTGTCTGGATTTGCCTCTATGGATATCTGAATGTAGTTTTCCCATCTCATCTGGCCTTTCTACACATTTGTTCTGGAAGACAGGCCATGTCCATGTGAATGGCTCTTTGGTACAGGCTTCCTAAGGATTTTTGCATAGTAAAACCTTTTCCATGACGTCAAGGTCTTTCCGGACCAAATCCAAAATCCTGAAGTGATTCCCACCATTAACATCATCAGGTATTTAATCATGTACACAGCGAAATCTGGTCTGTCACCTCCGATAGCATGCTTGGTGCATATGTGGCGGTCAATCTGAAGATCATGACAGATTCGCTTCGTTTTGTACCAAGACTTGATCCAAGCTGCATCCCATGCACCCCTGTAGGCCTGTTCATAAAACAGACAGGCAATCACAATAATGGCTGGTAGGGTATACAGGATGGAAAAAACTCCAATACGAATCATCAGCCTAGTCAACTTGTCGGTCTTGAGTGACTGGTCGTGCCTTAACACAGATCTTATCCGAACTAAGGATATAAAGCCAGCCAAAAGGAAAAATGTACCAAGCACCAGGTACACAAACAACGGGGCTAAGAGAAATCCGCGAAGGGCTTGCAGGTTAGATCCACCGACAAAACAGATTCCGCTGAGCTCATCTCCGTCAACTTCATGCATGGCCAATATTGCGATGGTTTTAGCCGCAGGAAGCGCCCAGGCCGCAGCATGGAAATACTGCGAACTGCCTTCTATCGCCTCGTGGCTCCATTTCATGCCCGCTGCAAGAAACCATGTCAAGGTCAAAATCACCCACCAAATGGCTGATGCCATTGTAAAGAAGTACAAAAACATGAAAACAACAGTACAGCCGGCATTTTCCGTTCCCTGGTTGAATAACATGGTTCCTGTTTTAGTTTTGTGACAAGAAATCGTCCGATCAGCAACGTATCCAATGATGTAGACCACAGCAATTACGAAGTAACATCCGCACAGGAAAATGATCGGCTTGTAAGGGTAATGGAACCTCTTCATGTCAATAAAATACGTCAACAAACTAAATGTTGTGGACAATATACACATCAAAGCCCAAAAGAGGATCCATTTACGAGCAAAATCTCTCTCCTTGGGTGTAAAATAAATGTTAGTACATTCGCCCGCGCATCCTTTTTCTCCCATGAAGTTGTAATGCTTGTCATCCGATTTGTTTTGCTTCGAGGGACATCGAAAGATAGGCACGCCATGTTTAAAGGTAGTCATGTTAAAATATCCGTTTGATGTCCCAGAATTTTTACCACCGCCATTGTTGTTGTTAGAATTTGATCCGCCGCCATTAGGACGGCCGTCTCCTCCTTTCCCATCAGTACCACCGTTTGTCGATCCACCTCCGCCTTGCTCACTTTTAGAAAAATTCTTCCCAACACAAAGACTGCCCGATCCCATTTCAGGGTATCTTTCGCACCTCAAAGTCTCTGGCCATTGGAAACCGAACTTTTGCATTAGCGGTAAACAACCAGATCTCGCTACTTCGCATAAATTTCGACATGGTGGGATGGCGCTAGATACTTTGTCCGAGCAGATAGGGACGTAAACCGAGCATAAGAAAAATTTCAAGTATAGGGAACATTGTACTTTGACTAGAGGAAAAAACTGATGAACCTCAAGGCCAGCTTCTTCTTGATTTCGATGCGACAAAAGATTTGGGAAAACCGTCTTGTTGTACTGAATATCTTGACATAACGGAATGGTGATCGGTTCGCATCTAGATATGGAGGTTCCTTGCCGAACAAGCAAAACAAGACAGAATAAAAAACTTATCAATCCAGCGCCGATACTCATCCTTTCACATAAGAAATGTCCTTCTATGTATCCGCTTTGAATCAAGCCATAGACACTTTACATTTGCGATTATTCCTTTATTATATTTCAAATGTTCCACGAGGCATCCAACATCAAAGTTTCACAAACAATACCTGCTCACACTCAGGCCAAAATTTCCGTTCTCAAGAAAGGCCTTCGTCTTCGATTCTCTGGAACAATTGATGATTGTTGTTGAAGAGCGGTCCCTTTGTTTTAATGAATCAAAGCAGCTTGGATGAACCAATCAGGAGCTGTAATATCATAATCCCTGCTGCTTGCATAATTTATAGTCATTAATCATTATCCCATGAAAACCACGCGGCCATAACAAGGGGGGCCTTGTATAGGCTTAGTGAACACCCAAGTTTGAGGGGGGTATGACTCTATTTAAATTCCATAATCCCTTTCATTCATTTTTAAAGGTTGCGTCTCAACAGTGTACGAGAAATGCCAAGACGCAGCCCTTCATCTCCCCGTAGCAATGCCATAATTTTCCCTCTCTTATATACGCGCCCCTTCCATGATAGCTATTATTCTGAATTTCGAAGCTTCTCCAGCAATTGTCCCCAAAACATTGAAGGCGTTACGAAAATCGAGTTTGCCCCGGAGAATAATTTTAATAGCAGTTACAGAGCCATTAGCAGTTGTAAACAGTTAATCAATTTGAACTAAAACGCTTCTTATTTCTGTCTTTGTTTCAAGTTCCCATTTAACATTATTGTTGTGTATTGCAGTGTTACTTCTTCATTGAGTCTTTCCCTCAAATGTGCTTTGAGGGAAAGTGGTTGCAGAATCGGTTACGAGCCGACGAAAATTGAGTTGAGATCACTTTCGGCGGTCGATATCCAGGGACGGAGGTTTCTGCATTGTCCCCGCAATGTTAATTGTTTTATGTTAAGTTCTTTCTATATTTCACATTTCAACTCTATCAATAGCTGTTGAGCAATGCAACGTAAATTGTGAGAAGGCTTGTAAAACCTCAACATAAGGTTATCGAATTCCTAGCTCGAATCCTCCAACGATTCCATTTTAGTCAGTAACGGCATTTTTTTTGGAAAAAGTATCGATAATTTCTATTGCAACAATTTCCTTGCTATTATTCATGGAATTTTATTTCCATCTGCGCAATTTCGCCCCTCTAGCAGCTTTATTTCCAAGTTCGTATGAAACCAATGTTTTCGGACAATATCTCTTGACTCTCACAGGCCAATCGAAAGTCATTAAAAACAAAGCTTCACTCTGGAGAGGCGCTGCGTGCTTATTCATTTATTCACCAAAGTACTGTACTTATTGCTTCCTATCTCCTTTTGCTATACACATTGGTGAAATCCATTCCTGATGACGTGCTTCAGGTGCCTGATTTTTTGATAGTGCTGCTATTTCAAAGATTTGAGGTTTCAGGTTTAGAAATTAACTCCTTCAAAACACTTGGGCGCTAAGCTGGAATTTTTCCAAAACACCAAATCAAGAGGCCTATTTTGTCAACACTTTCCTGGCAATCCGTTTACGTTGTGGGTAAATTTCACAGGCGGGCCTAGCATTATCCCAAATCGCATTCCATCGTATGTAAATCTGGACTGTAATGCATTAACTCGATTAGCAACAACCAATGCTTCGTACACCTGTCTTGCTTCATACGTCCCAAGGCCGCCAGCTTTCCAGCCACTTCTCACTTCAAAACTGCATCCGGTCGCCTCTCTGACCTCGATATACCAACGACGACGGATGTCATGCTCGTGGGTACATCGCGTTAGCCTGTGACCCGGAGTAGACTATTTATGGCAGACAGTGTTCTCGCACTTGTGGTTCATTTGATGGGCGCAACCCGCACCTTCGAAGACCGAAGTTCGTCTCATAATCAACTGTTATTCATTAACGCGACCTCGGAAAAGGATAGAAAGATGAGTTGGCTTGGTGGACCTGCGTTCCGGAGGTACTTGCTCGATTTATAGAATGCTTAAAAGCTATTTTGCTGTTCTCAAATCTTTGATACGTGGGGCATCACGTAACTTATTCCAAGAGCGGAATGTTTCCATAGTGATACTAGTCAGTTATATAGATTTATTAGTCAGGAAAATTCCACCATTGCACTTCAATCCAAAATGGGGGCCATTCAAAATATTTCCGTATGCGAAAGAAGCACGATACTCCACTGCAAGTTTCAGATGTTAAACTGACATTGGATCTATAGCATGCCTTCGAAACTGATTTCGGTTTACGTAAAATTGGAGTGAGCAGTTTGAAGTCTCCGGAGTACGGAATTTCGTTCAGAGACTTCTTACAATTTGAGAGGCGGACTGGATCGACAGGAAAGCCATAATTGACTCAACTCCACGTTTGGCAATGAAGAGCCATCAAAGTTGACAACTGTTCATGAGTGATATGCTAAATTCTGAAGAGGACGGTACTGATTGAAAGGAGATCCTCGCTCAGGGCGGCCACGTGGCTGCTGTGTGCGAGATAGCAGTGTTTGAAGGTGCTGCAAGTGAGAGAGGAGGTGCGGATCTCATTAATAAGAGCAAGTAGTGTACTGCACGACTTAATGGAGAAATGTTTCCACCAGTTGGGCACCTCGTATTGGAATCGAGGCGAAACCGATGCAGGAAATTCAAACGACGTTTGGGATATTTTAAACGATGAAATGGAACCATGGATTTACATTTTGACCTTGTAACATGACAGCAATGTCAGAAGTTGGTACTTCGTTGATAACAGAAATTTCACTTATTTCTAATGGAGTAAATCTGCTGAAACATGTAAAAATTACTGCTGTTTGGCATAAGAAAGATTGTTTACATCATGTCCTTGCTGTTGATTCTGAAAGATACCCAAAAGCACGGCATGGTAGTCTTTTTCTCCACCATGACGATCCCGCTGCGTACAAAGTGATGTCATGCGGGATTTCATGCAGATTGGAAGGTTCGGTATCTATCCTTTCTGTAAGCTCTGATTTGACTCCATGACGTGTCTTGGTTCTCCTTTTAGCGAAGGCAAGGCACCGTAGGATGAGCTTTTATGTAACAATGGGAACATATTCGCGACATAGTAAGGCTTTATCACAAACTGAGAAGATCTGCATAGTCTAAGAATAGCTCCAGTACTTTCAGAAGCGCATGCACGCTGTTGGAGGGTGTAGTGTACTAGGGTCTGTGTAACTTAGTTAGAGAGGCCAGCCTCCATCCGATAGAGAGAACTTAGATTTGAGGTAGAAAAACAGGGGGTCTTCATTCCAGCGTCGGTCAAGCGCTAGGTCTAAATGCATCTTCGATTTAGTGTCCGGATGCACAACAGAAGGCACCTTCAAAAGTAAGAGAGCAATTTTATAGCTGGCTTGTTGCCTTTCTTGCATTCGGAAACATTTCGAAAGGCCATCGAAATCATTCTTTACATTTTTAACCGAGTCCCATCATAAGCATGCATTCCAAATTAAAAGATACTGGGAAATCGACTGTGTAAATAGCCCCCCCCCAGTCAAATTGTCCTCCTACCCTCCCATGGTTTAGTACCAATGGGACCTTACCCGGCACTGCAGCCTATTTTCTGCCCGCACCAGTACCAAACACCTTTCGCATCATAGTACCAGGTCTGCCTGGTTCCCTAACAAATGCTTACCTCAACGAAACAAAATTCTTGTTCTTGAAAGTGACGTCCCTATTGATGATTTAAGACCCCTTATCGTATGCCTGATAAAGTCTTAACTTCCCTCCCCTCAAAAAAGGAAAAGTAAAGAGTTTTCTGGTCATTTATGAGATTTCGACCAGTGATTTTATCGAGACGCTCGAACACATTGGCGATAGTATACGGTAAAAGTGACGAGCAAACCCTCTGGAATGACAGTCACTTATGCAAAATATGCAACAGAAGGATCTTGTAACTCAACATCAATCAGGGTCAGTTTGCGTTCTCGTTCATTGTAGAACATTTTCAACATGCTGACCGCTCTGTAGGACAACCGGTACTACGTTAACATCACATAGTGAATAAGGAGCATCGAATAGCTAAGATTACCCGAACTGAATGAGACTCTAATACACATGCTGATGTGGAAATCTCAAAACAAAGGCTGTTCTTCCCTTCCCACAAGACCAATTTGGTTCACTTCATTTCTAAGTCAAAAATGGCGACAAGGGTATTAGACGCGAGCATTTTGCCAATTAGATTTGGCTTCTCCCTCTCCGTTAATTCCCATCTAACGCGATTTGTAGAAGGACAGCAAATAAACAGAGAATACACTTTTAGCTAGTGGCTGATCAAGGAGTACTTAGTACAAATTCGATTCTCATTAATGCGCGATTAGGAGGAAGAACAAACGAAATAGACCTAGCACGAATTTCATGATCAGCAGCTTGGCAGACCTTAGTTAAGCAGCATGTCGATTCAATGGTGAATGAGCTCATTTGTGATGGGCTTTTTCAATCGCCTTGTTATAGACTATTTCAATTGCCTCTATTCGGCCGTAGTGATGTTGTGAAGTTCAGTCCTATACTCGATGCCAACGATGTAGAGCTCTTTGCCAGAGAGGTACCATCCTGAGCTACATGAATTTTAAACAGGATACTGCACCCCTGATTCTACGACAGGAACCCATTTGCCGCTGGATGGGCAGGCAGAGGGCATCGAATACACATGACACGAGCGTGCCTCAAACCCAGGACCCTCAGCGTATTAGACATGTGTTCTAACCGCCATGCCGACACCCCCAATGATTTTGCTACGACGAAATGAATTTCGATGAGGGTAGTTGTGCAGTTGGTAGCTTGACACGAAGAAGCTAATCATACCAAGCCACACAGGCACATGGAACACACAAAAACGCATTCATATCCTTAAAAAAATGCACAGATAGCTTGGTGGTGAGGTTCTTACTCATTGATCCTATAGGGAGTGGTTCAAATCTACCACCAGCTAAGCTTTCACTTAGAGTGAGGAGAGTCACCAGCTCTCTGTAATTCCACGCGTACGAATCACGAGGAGTGGTCACATCGAGAGGAAGGACATGGACACTGCTCGATAAGCAAAAGGCTTTTCATTATCCAAACCTTTGCCTAGATATATATAAATAGATATACATCACATAGAGGGTGCTGTCTTCACCACCATATGGTCCTCTATGTACAAAGTACAGAGCGTTGATAGCAGAAATGCAGAAAAGGAAAAGACCGATTCTCTGTTACTCTGAGTTTCGTGCGAAGGCACTCGTCAGACAGACTATAACTCATCTGTCTGACGAGTGCCTTCGCACGAAACTCAGAGTAACAGAGAATCAGTCTTTTCCTTTTCTGCATTTCTGCTAAATAGATATATATATATATATATATATATATATATATATATATATATATATATATCTTAAGCATTTGTGTGTGGCCATGCCTCAGATAAAATGTGAATATATAAAATAGGCTACTTTTTAAGGCAAATTTATTGATGAGTGAATATTAATGAATGTGAATTAAAACCTATTAAGGAGTTGCTGTTCTAAGTTCCAACTCTGGTTTCTGTTAAGCTTTAAGTCTTTTGAGCCTTGCAGTGCTCCTCTGATAATATGCTACTTATATGTACACTGTTTTTAAAAGCTGTGATCACGGAAAACTCGGATCACTGTCTCTGGCTTCTGCTGCGCTTGGAGTTGAGCATGATATGCAGTTTTAAAATTTGCAGACTAGGACGGATGGAAGATGTCGCTCAGATGTCTTCCATGGTCTTGGCACTGATCGAACTGTTGGCCATGCAAATGTATTAAATGCAGACATTTGATTCACGGTGCAGTTTCGCGGCGAACACTTTCTGTAAATGGATTTTATCAGGGACTAGGATTTTCATTAAAGCCTATCGACCATATCAATGAGTGAGAACGTAGCAAAATCTAAGGCCACAGTTTTTATACCCGATTAACCTGAAGGGGAGGGAGGTTGCCCGTGTTCTCTCCTATCGATAGAAACGCCACGAGAAGAAGCTTGCAGTAAGGGGTTGCGCATACATCTCTAGCAAGTCTAACCAGCAGATGCTGACTAAAGGAAGCCTATGCTTGCTTTTGTCGGCGGATTGGCGAAGCCGCGCATGATGATATCGTTCAGACCCAGGCTCCCTGGTTTTCCCGCCTCTCTTTCTGAGTTTAGTGTTAAGCTACTTATAACAAAGCCCCAATCAGTGGAGATTTCTTCGCTTGTTTTTCATACAATTTTCAAATGTGGTATTTACTCTCACAGTTATTACGAGTCCTCATCCTGATTGCTTGAAGGAAGACGGCAAAACGTATTAATTACGCTGTTTCTTTGGTGGTTTTGAGGGCAATGTGTTTCGGCTTTCTGGTCGTCCCACACACTGACCAGATGGCATTGTAATACTCTAAATGGAATATGCTTTGCGACGATAAAAAAAGCCGTCTGTAGCTGCACTGCAAATAATTTCACTTGCCTTTGGTCCTATACTCAGAATAGGCTTCTGAGAGCGAATTGGCGGAGATGTATCATCCTAAGCCATGGCTTTTTGCGGTCTGGTAGTCAGCTCTCTTCCTTGGCATAACTAGTGTTTCCGTGTACGGAACAATACGAAACTTTTTGTACTGCATTTACCTCGTCGTCAGCTTAGTGTCTCCGTGCAGGCAGTATCTATCAATCCAGAAAACAGGCGAAGTAAAAAGGAAAGCACGTTTTTACACAAGCAGAAAGAATAATTACTGGTATTCCAACAATAACGAAAAGAACAAAACACATCTCCTTCCAATGTCCTGGGCACGAGTTTCTAACAGTGTAAGTAGAATGTCATTGCCCTCAAGTTCATCTGTATTAATAAAGACTGCAGCACACTTTCTTCAAGTTTCTTGTTAGTTACCCATTTACTACAGGTGGGCCAGAGAGATGAAAGACTGAGAGAGAGAGATTGAGCGAGCGTTCCTCGAATCTTGGACCTAGAACACATTAGACATGTGCTCTAAGCAGTTTGTTAAGTACTGTTTATGAAACCCGCAGATGACACATTGGATGCCGTGCCTTCGACTAACAGCCCTTACATTGCTGTATTGCACTAGACTGGTATTTGTAGAACGAAGAATCATTTGGCTAGTTAGCTTCCAAAGGCTCTCTCAGGCCGTGTTTGCAGAATGCTTCAGCTCGTTCGAGTTGGTGTCAAAGTGGATGGAGATCAGATCAACTTTATAATCTATGAAATAAACGGTGGGAGGAAAACAGACGATTCATCATCTTTGAAAATGCAAACTAAATGTTTTCTTCTGCTTGAAATGTCAGAGGATTATTCCAAACAAAAAGTTAATTATAATCAGTAATTAATACGGAAGACCTTCATTTCGATTGATTTGATTTCATTTATTCTTTAAGACAGCAAATTCTTAAAATAATCTTAAGTAATTAAATGCAAAAATTAGGCCATTACTTAAACGCTGGCTTACTTCGAAGGGCTCTATTGCGGGAGGGGTATATCGTACATACATCTCCATTTGCGCTATTTTCATAAGTTGTCTGAAAAAGTTGGAAGCGTTTCATTTACAGCTAAAAATATTTCATGCAGCGAAGATTTTGCGCTCCACCCTATGTTTTATGTTTCTCCCACCAATTACTGACAAGTGAGCTCTACGGAATATGGCAGTATTTTACGATTGCGACCACTTAGCTTTGATCTCAAGCATTGTGACCATTATCAAGGCGACCACTCGCTCTGTACTCAACCTTAATATGACCATGTGATCACTCTTTTTGCAACCATTCTCATTGTGACCATTCCCGCTGTGACCACATTCATAAAGACAAAATTTTCGTTGTGACCACACCTACAGCTGCGATAAAAACCGGGATGATTTTTATTTTTGCCAATTGAATGCAAAAAGATGGCCTGAACAACGAATCAGATGTCCCACCCATATGCACCGAAAAGACGTGTAAATAACTTATTACGAGTATTACGGTATTCCGATGCAAGAAACAAGAAAGGGACTTTTTCACCACACGGTTCCAATACATTGAAGCTTTGGGTGCCGCCAAGCAACTCGAGCTAAAAAAGCAAGCATGGAATAGGATGGTCGTACATTTGGATAAAACTTGTAAACTTCGACTTCCTTATGGATAGAATAACAGTTTTGCTTGAGTGTGGGGTAATTCACCTGTGCCCCACACCGACATATTTTCTGACATCTCACCAAATTCATTTATTACGTAGGTTATTCAACTTAAGCGTGAAAGGTGTCTTCTGTGTTGAAGGTCCGGAGCGCAATCTCGTAGTCGCTTGCGTTCGCTTCTGGCCCCACGAAATCAATCTACCCAACAGCAACCGGTACCTGGTGTGAAGCTTGGGGATAAAGTTCGGGGAAGAAAGAAACTCGCGACCTTACCTCACAATGCCGTAACTCAGTAAGGTACCTGTTCAGCAAGGCCCCTGAAAGCTCGCTTCGATGATAGACCCAACTATTCAACTTAGGCCATGCGCGAGAGATTGATGATATGACCTTGTAAAATGTCATGGACATAAATCACTTCAGATAATTGTACTCATAAATTTCAAGCAAAGATGTCTGTGTGGTACAGTGCTAGCCATGGAAGTACACATTCGGGCTGTGTTAACTCGAGAGATTTACAATATGCTAATGTGATATATGGCAGATAGTGAATACCATAAATGAGTTGGAGCAGGGCCTTAATCTTGTTGACGTTAACAAAGTTAGTCACTTAAGGGCTAATGATACACATGCTGACTGGGTCATCTCGTGTCCTTTTGTTGCACTTTAATCATTCAAGAGCGCGCGCAACTATATATTAAATTAAAATGCCCAGCTTTAATCAGGAGAGGTGTCCGGACAGATTGAACGCACCATTACGCTAACACTAGATTACCATGTCTCTTCCTCGCTTCTTCTACCTACCTAATGCCAAGTTTCGCTACAATGTTAAGATACGATGTATCTTATTTTGTACGACGATGTCACTTTTTATTCTGGCTTTAACCCAACTAAAAAGTGGTCGCTGGCCGAGGATGAGTTTTCACATGCATCTGCATCGCAAACAACAGCATGACAGTAAAGGCTGACCTATTTACAGCCGGATGCACGTCCCCGCCAACTCTCTCCATTAATCTGGGCTTGGGACTGGCACAAGGAGTGCAGATGATGCATACCCGACTCGGATGGGTTATTGATGATCTAGGATATCGTGTGATAATCCTTGATGATATATGTTAGTGTGCGATAATGCATGCTATCATGTGGTGATATCAGATAAGCAATCGTATGAACACTAAAAAAGGTCACAATGCTAAATCAACAGGGTTATGATTAAAACTGGGCAAAATAGTTCAACACCAAAAGCAGCGGTTGAAGAGATTTACGGGGATGGCAAGTTAGGATTCTAATGACGTACTTTCAGTAATACTAACTTAAAACTCGTGTCAAAAGTCACACTTTATCTACGGACATCGTTAGAAGCTATTGAACACATCTTTGGGCGCAAACCTAACTTTGCAAGTATGCAAAAATCGAGTAACGAAATTCTTGAGCCATATATCTAATCGTTAAACGGAAGTGGTATAAGACAATTCTGGCATGGTGTGGCAGATGTGATGCATGACACTGACGATTTTCGCATATTTTTCAAATGTGCCTGGGACATAAAGACGTGATAAATTGTCTCACAAGTTGTGCGTATCTACAGTGTCCCGCAAAACGACCCAAAGGTTTTCAGTTACTACACAAGACTAAAATAAAGTCGAGTCTAGTGCCCAGAACGAGCATTAGGGAACGCCTAATTAGTAAGACACCATTCCAGGCCACGGCATTGTGAGGTAGGGTGGCCACTTCGCTTCTTAACCACATTTTACGGATTGTATGGCATGGCATTGTATGGCTGGCCAGATAGAGGAGATCCAGAGATGTGAAAAACCTACCTCGAACAAGGGACGTTTAGCAGAGAGATGTGTTCTAACCACTTTGCAAGCAACCACTCCCACCCCCCTACCACGTCTAAAGAATATCGAAATAAAGCTATCCTTTATGCAAGAACCTATCACATTTTGGAGAACTGGAGAAAAATGTGAAGAATGGTTTCAATAGCTATTCTTTCATTCATGTTAAACAAACTAAATATTACAGCATGTTGGCAAATTCCATTTAACATCAGAATGACTATTATGTTTGGGTCTGAAAAACTTGTTATAAAATTGCGCTCAATGATATATTGAAAATATGGAATTAACTATCAATAAAAAATAGAATGACAAATATTTCCGATCAGCAGTTTGATTCACGTGAAGGGGCAGATCTTAAATCAAGGAATGTTAGACAAGTACGAATCTACAGGCCAACAGCGTATACTGCCTCTCTTTGGCTGTCACTGATTGTCTTGAGCATAAATCGTACAAATTCTTGGCTTTCCCAATATGACATGTGTGAAGTTATTGCAGAGAGAATTTCCAAGAGTCCCCCTTCCAACGTGTAATCTATACGATGTCTCAATGCTGAAAAGGACATGGAAATGATTAAAATATACCAGTGGGGGCAGAAAGCGCAATTGTGCTATACCCAGCATATTTACAAGCTTATTCCTGAAATGGTTGAAAAATGCAAGAAAATCGAAGGATTCCACATTTTCCGAGTGTCCAAAGCTAAGAAATGCAACTTCGTGGTGCAGCTAAGTGACGCAGCTACGTGGTGAAGCTACGTGGTGTTACTAGAATTTCAGCAATACCATTCTGATAAAGACAAGTACCCTACAACAGATGTAAACGAAAGGATGTAAAAATCGAAGCTCAAAAGAAACATAAAAATGGAGGAATTCACCTTTCCTTTCCTTTAAAACATCTTCAGTTTTTTCGAATTCTCCCTTTGGGAGTTCAACCTGACCTTTTCCTTCTGAGTGATACTCTGCAACGCTTAATGGACTTTTCGAAGCCTGGCTGAACCAACTCTTAATCCAACCAGCTGCAGTCGTATCTTTCGTGGGTGAATCATCGAATTCTTTTTCCGTTGATTTCGCAGCTCGATTTATCTTGACAGGCGGGATGTGGGAGTAATGCTCAAATATCAAGGGTTCGATTCGATATGCCTGTAGGTAAAATGCTTCATTAGGCAATGGAAAACATCAAGAAGTACAATTAATACATAGCCCTGTCAGATAAAAAGAGTTGTACTGGTATAGTGGGTGATCTGCTAGACTATCATCGGAGGCCGCTCGCCCACAAAGCCACCTCAGCTTTTTATCAGCTTCTGTTTGATTTCGTTCTGGTTCGGACTGATACATTCCTAAACCCTTCTCTATAGTTTCCTAGCAAGCAAACTGACATTCAAATCGACAGTTCCTGATAGAGATTCTATCTGCTGTATGAGTCTATAACATTCCACTGACCAGTACCACAATCCAATCCAAGTATTCCTTCAAAATGGTTTCATCCAAGCTAATGCGAATTGTTCCATTGCCGATCCCAAGATAGGTCTTATGAATATGTTAGAACAGGGTTGGTGCCAGCAATAATAATAATAATAATAATAATAACAATAAGCGATATTTATACAGGTTTGCTTGTTCAGGATAGAAATCCTGATACCAGTCAAGGACCTGTTGAACGAAAAGGGATGAAATAAGAGAACGAAAATTACATCAAAGTTAAAAACTGTGCTCAAAACTGTTTCGTAACAATCCATTGAAAAGGGATGAAACAAGAGATCGAAAATTACATCAAAGTTAATAACTGTGCTCAAAACTGTTTCGTTATAATCCATTGAAAAAACTTCGCTGTTGTTTAAAGCGCACTAAAGATTCATCGTCTCGAATGTCCTTGGAAAATTTATTGAAAATCTGGGCTCCCTGGAAAGCGAACATTCTCTTGCCAGTTTCTGTCCTTATTGGTGGTAAAACCAGATTTGAATTGTTTCCTCTTGTGTCTTTTCCGTGCTGATGACGCTTGAAAAATTGCTTGAACTGATCTGGTGAAAGGCCATTTAAACATTTGAAGACGTCCATTGTAGCGCGTCTGTTGCGCACTGCTGCTACTTTATCCCAACACTGAGTTTGTTCACGGGGATTTGCGATCTTTGCCGCTCGGTTTTGAATAGACTGTAGTTTATCGATGGTACCTTTTGGAAGTCCAAGTTGTTGCTGACAGCAATACATGAGTATTGGACGGACCATAGCTTTATAGATCGATTCTGCAACATGGGGACCTATCAGTTTACGAATACGGGAGAGAAGCTTTACCCTTGAAGATGCCTTTTGTACATTTCTCACAGTAGTTTTGCAGGTTCAAGTGATTGTCTAAATGCATCCCGAGGTATTTGTACACTTTGGATTCGTTTATAGATTTATCTAAGGGTATCCAGTTGTGAAATTGGGAAGCCTCCTTGGCTGTCTACATAAGATGCGAATTCGTAGCTCATCCGCACCGGTAACCTTACCTAAAAGACAGTCTTTAAGTCTTTCCCTCACAATTTTCAGTAAACAGGGGGTGCCCTTCATCGTTTCCTTAGCATTTTGGCCACACAGCCCTGCAAGCACAGTAAATGTCATAGATCAGTGCAGAGCATGGAAGTTGAAAAAGTGCTATCTGACCAAACAAAAGCGTGCGCTAAAGGGAACAAGCAAAACAGTAGAACTACAAATAAAAATCATTCAAAACGTGCCACTAACACGTCGTCGATACATCGCGTGCAGCAAACGCAATTTCGACACTTACGATTGGATCCGCCGGGTCGTAAATATTAAAGTATCTTGAGCATACAGAGGTTGGCAGAATGTGTTGCTCTAGGTCATCTCTTGGTCGTATTCCCTTTAAGACCAGGAAAACGCCGAGTGGTGAACCAATGTTAAAGGCGTTTTCAATCTGTGAAGGAAATGATATGTGCATTGAGGTGGACGAACGAAGGAAAATATTTTTCAAGCATATAGGCCAACAACTCAGACAAGGATCAGTCAAAAAGAACTCAAATAGTGATAACCAATGATGGTGATGATGATGATGATAATTATAAAATAACGAAGGTAATGGATACCTTTCATTCGAATTCTACTTAAACTACAATTACAAACCTCTCTAATACACAGGTAGTTTGAGACTGGCTTGCCTGGCTTAGTGTTTACAATATAATAATAAGAAAATAGAAAAAGAACAAAATAAATGTAAATGTATATAAAGATGGATAATAAATTGATAGAGCTGGACAGGTCTAATAGGGAAGAGGGTCAGGATTGGTCCAAGTTTTATTTTTGCAGCAAAAGATATAGTAGAAGGTACGAATAAAAGTTTGGTGATGAGGAAGCGTCTATGTTGTGGTTCTATGATAACAGTGATAATGATAGCAATGATAATTATAATGAATAAAAATAGCAATAATAACAATGTTGATTAATAATGGTAACTTTATTTTGATACATTAACTAAATATACAATAGGAATATCTCTAATCATAGGCAATTTGTACTTGGCTGGCCTAATTAAAGGCATTTCTAGTGAAAAAGAATTGTCAGTAGGATGGAAGGTCCGAGTAAGTTCAGGGTTTGCTGCGCACGGAGAATAAGTAATAGTTGTGCGAATTATTATACTGATCAATTTAGTCATTATATTGTAAATATGTCACTTATCAATGGTTAGATCGCTACAAATCTGAACGAACGAATCGCAAGACTGTCCAAAGACGAGAATAATGATGATGATAGTAGCAATACTGATAATGATGTATCTTTATTTAAACAGGTTTGGTAGGCCAGCGAAGACAGCTAATACAAAGCTAAGTCGAACGAAAGTTGTAGAAGATGCAATTCACAACCTGTTTCCTAGAAAGGTTAGGGTACGCGTTGATTGACACCCTAACTGAATTAAATGACACTCAACGACATAAATTTACTTCGTCGACATGTTTATTTACAGTATCAGTAAAAAATTTACAGGGAAGGTACATGACATGGTAAAACAGGTGCCTCCTGTTAGAAAATGACATGATTATACGATTGGATACATGATTCATGATATGATTCATTTACTTGAATTGGGAAACTTAAAAATGGAAAAGATGCCAATTCAGGTCAACTTCTTCTAACATAAGAAGGCAATGCAAAAAATTAGATGCAACAATAAATAGCCAAAGTTAGGGGAAAAATTTGCAAAATCTGCAAGTCCACGAGCTAGCCTGGCATAATGTTATGATTGTTTTGAAAAAACCTGGCGATGTGGGACAGTTAAAGGTCAGTTGGTAATGTGCACCAAAGGGTACAAATGTTGTTTATTATGCTGTTTAGGTTATGTTGTTCAAGTTATGTGCTCTTGTTACGGTTTTTCTCTCCAATCTTTATACTGGATGAGACACTTCAGCTTTTTAGATTAGCTGTTATTAATGTGTGTCCAGTGCTTTTGCCCTCAGAGTTACCTCTGAGTACTCATTTACCGACCTCGGAAGGACGGACAGCTGAGCTGACTGTTGGCTTATGGTAAAATGGTTCCGATGACGGGATTCGAACCCACGCGATGCTTTCCAGAAGGTCTTTTTTGGCAAGTTGATTTTACCTTAAAATGTGTCTTGATCTAACAAAACCTATAAGGCAACAGTTCAAATTCAGTAAATATCTCCTTGAATAAATAAAAAAATATTGAATGCGACTGAAATGTTTTCCTATAATTCTGTACTGGAAACAAAGTGCTTTCACAACACAATAAAATGTCACTGGGCAGGCACAACAAAATTTTTTCGAAGCGGCACTACTACGCACGTGAAACAAATAAATAAGCCAACAAACGTTAATGGTACATCTAAGTGCACAGAAGACATGCATTTCTAGAGGAATTCATTTACAAAACAAAAATGATTATACAACATGACGCGCTTCGTTGTCGCAAAAACGAAGTCATTAGCAATACAGACTGCAAAATGATCACGAGAGAATGTAAACAAATGACGTAAGTAAGGTGCCTCCCTACGTTTGAAAAGGGTGGTGCAGCAGTTGAATTGAGAAATTTACGTTACCTTTATTGCATGCTTTTAAAACAGTGATTTATAATGTAGACCACTGAATACCTTAAAGAATCTTCTTTTCTGATTCCTTCTTGGACTTATGCTTTCATGGGATTATTTCAAAATATTTCGTAGAATTTCATTTCACTGAACACACGTTCTTGACAGCTTCTATCAGTGGAAGTTTCGATCCAGTTGAGATATTCTTATAATTATAATCAGCACCTTTGATTATTCAAAAAGTAATCCGCATCAGCTACAATCACGATTGCTAAGACGTGGACTCAAGATTAATAGTCTGTTTGCCCTGCGTAGCTACTCTTTTACGATGCTTAAGTGCTAAGGTAAGGAGCATGCATCATTATACAACGAACGAAAGCATTGAAAGAACTTCACGTACCTTGAATGGAAGTGAACAGTCTTGGTCCTGTTTAGTGCACACAGAGCTCTGTGCCATTTGGTTCTTCTCTGCGAATATTTTTGCCTCCAAATCAGAAACTTTCTCCTGCGCTTGCCTCAAATCTTCCTGCATGCTAGAAATCTCATCAGATGCGGTTGCTGTTTCGTCAATGGTCTCTGACGGCTGTTTCCTCCGACGGGAGCCCCAAATCCATGACCATCTCCCCTCTGCGGCCATGTTTTTGTCTGCTTGCTGCTTGTGCTGGTCTAGCAACTGATCGTTCCATTTCGTCAAAATGTCATGGAAGATAACGCTTCCAAGTGAATGCGAAATAACGGAAACTTTTCCGCCTGAGCTTGCAAAATCTGGATTTCGATTTAGGAATTTGTTGTAGGTACAGTTCAGCTGTTCTCGTAGGCTCTTGATTATCTAAAGGACACGAGACGGAAGTACATCAAAAGAATGTTTGACATGAATGGTTCACAAGAATAAGAGCGGGTAAAAGTTGATTATTGTAAACCTTTAAGCTTCCTTGAAAAACAGAGAAGGAATGAGGAGGTATAGAAGACACTGATTTTAGATGACCTCACCTCGTCTCGAAAATATGAGCTAGTATAATACATAATATCCATGGTTGTTTCATTGATAATCTTTCGAAGCCCACCGACATTGTTGGGGGTGATTGCTTCAACCAAACCTAAAAGACGATGGACACATATCTATTCGTACAGTTGTTGACTTTTAGACTAATAAACTCAGAAGTATTTATTACTCCCCAGTTGCCAATCAATTATGACTTTCTGGGGGGAGCGGTTGGGGGCGATGTGGCGTCTTAATACTCCTCATTTTCCTGTTTGACATGGCCCTGAGAGTGGCAATGAGAATGAATTTGAAAAAATTCGGCTCAGCCTTGCGTTTTTGCTAGTTCTCGCCCTACAACGTTCTTTGGTGCATTTTCCATCAGAATAGACCAACACACTTCTTTAAGGGCATTCTAGAAATTGATATTTGATGATTTCAATTCATTGAGAATCTTTGGTAAGAGTACTGTTCACTGGTGTGACATAGATATGATAATTTTTTGGGACTGTCCATCATATGTTGGCTTATCAATTGGCAAGCAATAAAATGCAGGCTGTTCCATTACCTTCGTCTAGCTTGAGAGATGATCGCCATTCAACCGGGAGAAACTCAACACGGTCTTGCTTGAAAGAGTCTTTGAAATGCTTTTTGATCACCTTCTCTGTTGCATCCCGCAATCTAGTTGATTCAAAGAAGTGGCAGTCAATCTTAGTACCGTAGTATAGTGGTAAAGCGTATGGACTCACTATGCAGGGATCGTGAGTTCAATCCCTGCATGGTTCACGATAAGGCCATTATCGGTGAGATCGACAACGGGAAACCACCCCAAGATAATCCACTTCCCTAGAAAGAAACTTGGAGCTCTGTCTCTGACTTCAATCGAACCCGACATCTAAACTTGACTCTGCCTATGCAACGCAGTTTATTTTACCAAGCCAATTTCTCCAGGGAAAACTCGGCGTCCTATCTCGGATTTCTGCCATGCATAGGATTGAGTATGCTATATAGTTTAGCCGTCAATGGTTCAAAAGAATAACGAAAAATGCAATGGTCTGGTAATTGTGACAAAGGAAGGTACGAGGTAGTTAAGACATTGGATTTCTTGCATCAAAACTAATCATCAATCATTTTGCACAGAATGGCGAGTCTTCACACCAGCATGAAAAGCACAAGACTTAGGACACTTGATTGTTCTTTGTATTTTCTGATGCATTTCTAGCTGAATGATTACGATTTCTAAATCACCGAGCCACTGGTTTGGCGCATGAAGTACATTATGAATGGGGTTCATAGCCCAGAAAAATGGGGGGGGGGGGTGGCAATAGGGACATCCGGCTGTAAAATGGGAACCCCCAAACTATACTTTGCAAGATGCGAATTTGGAATGCTTATCTGCATTAGTGACATTACTTAAACAGTGGGATAACGCAACATGAAGAAGAAGATTTGTGAATAAATCACTGGCACTTGATTAAACATTTCATTTAGTGTAAATAGAAAAGGTTTTCTTTCTTGATAATTTTGTCCAAGTTCATACTCACTTTTGCGCACTGTGGATTATACCACCAGTTTGATACATGATCTGTCCAATGCCATGGATAATGAATATGAGGTGAGTGATTTCTGGCAAATCATCATCAAGGGTGGCATCAGTGTGCCAGCCTCGTCTTAAACAGTGAGACACTAAATAGATACAAAGGCAACCGTTAAACTTTGCAGGGAAAGACGAATGAGAAGTGATCCATACGCCTTGAGATGGGGAAATTGAAATGAAAAATAGCGAATGAATGACAAAGAAAGAGGCCCACAGATTGACTGATAACGGGATGGAGATAGGCGATGATGACAATAAAGTAATCCAACTCTCTTCAATAGAATTTTCAGCAAGAAAGACACTTATTCTTAGCTTGCCTAGATTCTGAAGCCTAATTTTCCGCTTAATGTTGAATCCTAATGCAATCGCATGATATTTCGCTTTGAGCACCTGTCGTTCATTTGAAACATAGCAGCAACAACTTTAAAAGGAATTCCTCGTATCATCATATAGCTATTAAAGCAGAGAATTGCCATAGGGTTAGCTTTGAAGGAGGTAGTTTAATGGTTGGTTCAGTACTTCATTCAGACTTTCGCCGACTATTGATCAAATTCGATGGTGGTGAACAGGGGTCTTGGAAAACGAAATGAAATTTTTAGCCAAAAGGCGAGAGAATGATTGTGCATAAAGGCTCCATAATGAACAATAGTAATCACTGTTCCTTCTCTAAATGATTCTGTATAATTGCACGAAACTGACCGCTGATACCAATCTTCTGGGCAAGTCTTGATCCAGGACTCTCGTTCACCATTTTGATATCGTTAATTTCATGCCATTCCACTCTATTTCCATGGCCAACCTTTATAGCCTGCATGACTAATATAAAACATAAAGATCATCCAAACTGAACCAAACTTTGATTTATTTTCACTTCCCTTATGCTTAAAATGTTCAATTTTTCCTAACATTCTCCCTTTCCTAAACATATGATATAAATGCTTGCTCAGATTTCTCTGCTGTCAAAGGCTATTGATTCTTCCTGATTTCCCTATAGATTAAAGGAGTCTCCTGGGTGACCCAAAGATAGTTTTAATGGATGCTACTTTGATATGAAAACATATTCAAGGCAGTAATACTAGATGTGGCCAGTGTCAAATCTACCCCACTACAAATAAATGAGAAGCAGCAAAGAGGAAATGAAAGTCTTCTCATTGCCATCATTTTTACCTCCTTTTGCATCCCTAGGCATGTCATAGCCTATTTCAGAGGAAGGGAAGAGCCTACCCCAAGGCCTAGGGTTAACTAAGGCACAGGTGATAAAGGTTTGGTGCCCTTCCTTGCATTACATACAGTACTAAAAGGACTTTGACTGCATTCTTACTGAGTATGAGTCACACTTGCTATCCATTATGCTTTGGTGTTGATAAGAATTGAAGCAAAATAGACCAATGTAATGTTCAGTGCCTCTAATTATCATATAAATCTATCGATTCTAAGACTTGTTGGTTCACTTCCCCACACAACGGCATTTATTTACATGTTTTCCACGATTTTGCAAATCATCAAAGGCAAATATTGTGAAAGAACAGTTCTGCTAGCAACTCCACAATGCTCTCAATATAATCTGCCATTGATAAAAAGACAATATGATGTACACAAGGATGGAAAGATTTCGTGGCATACCGTCTGAGCTACTTGCAATTACTTCATCAGCTCCAAATCCCTGTTGGTTCCAAAGTATTACCACATTTTAAAATTGTTCAGCGATAAATCCCATTGCATTTAAACTTGCAAGCACTACTTCTAAAAACTAAAATCCAGATTTGCACATCCATAGTTAAATTTTGCTCAAAAAGTCTCAAATTTGTTAAAGTTGATCGTACCATACAATGGAAAGAATGGAAAAAATACTTTCTTACCAAAGACCGCACTACACCTTGATGTCCTACTTCAATTTTTTCAGCATCATTTTCATCAATTGGTTCCCAGTTTTCTGGCATTGATGACAATTTAAACCACGTTCCTCTCATAATTTTGGTGGATGACTCTGTCACTTCTGAGAAATAATTGGCATGACCTGAGTTCCTAGAAACTATGTGATTCTCAAAGTGAAAAGAAAATTATCAGATAAAATGACTTCAAAAGGGGGCAACCTTGCACAATGTTTACTTCAAAAATAGCCCCTTGCTTTAGTTACACCATTAAGAAACAGAACAATTCAAGACAACCAGGTATGTCACCAAAGGAGGAATATTTGCACAAATATTATGAGAAACAATCTAGATGGATGATCATCAGAAATGACCTGCTACATCAAAAAAGTGAACATCCATTGAAATGAACTTGTATACATTTTGAAGAACTATAAGAAATAAGAAAATGAAATACCTTTCCAATATAGCGGCAGGCATATTCTTTTTGCAACATCAACCTCAAATAACCTTCCTCGCACAGTTGGTTTATGACAATTTTCCCTACTGCTGCCTCTGTCTTGAAGATCTTGCCATTCATCCTCAATAACTAAAGAGTCTCTCCCATTAAAGGGAATCCATTTCTTGCCCTCCTTATAAAACCAACGCACTTTACTTTTTTGTAGTTCTCTTAACTCGTCAAGGTGCTTCTGTACAGATATGGGAATTCCTATGCTCTGAGGTGATGATTTCTTTGGCTGACTTGGTCTCTTTGGAGAAGACTTCTCAGCTTGCAAATCAGTGCTATCAGCAGATTTTAATTTTGATGGTGGAGGGGGTCTTGCAGGAGGAGATCTTACATCTATTATGTCATCTGAAATGGTGCTCTTATCGTCCATCTCAATCCTTTGACAAGAAAATGCGATAAAAGGTTATCATTAAAAACAAATTGAAACAAGAACAGAAAATAACAGGCTCTGCATAAAATCTCAAAGCTAATGAAGAAAGTCATCCAAACATTTTTACATACGCCTCTGATCAGAAGTATCATAAAACTCGAATCATTTCTATTTCATTGGGCGTGAATGCAAGTATCTAAATTATAAACATACAGTGCAGCGAAAATATAATAATCTCGAAGAAACATCACTAGCCCATGAAGTTCGAAACCTAGTACTTTCAAAAACAGATACCAAAAGATCTATGAAAATAATCACCAAGTACCTTAAACACAAGGCAGAAACAAAGGGCACAAAATCACTTCAATCGGGTGAGATGGTTCAGCTTGTAACGACCAAATTAGATAACGAAGTTCGTTAGGCCTATAACTGTACTTCCAGTCTAAGATTTCGGCCCATAGATGGCATGAAACAAGCAATGCGTTGACTAATGGTGAAACGATACACGATTTTATCAAAAAATATCTGTAAAAGTTGCTTACATTTGTGAGGATGCATATCTATCATGCTTTCATGTCGACATCATTCGTCCACCATCTTTGCCTGTAGCACAGGGATACAATTACTAACTGATGCAATTTTATTTCTCAGAATTACGTCATCTACAGTGTCGACTTGCAGAATTCTATTCAAATCAGTTCAAGCTCAGCGATTTTGAATGAACTAAAATATCATTCTATATTACAGAAGAATTAAGCTATCGATTTATAAAATTGCTATACTATAGCAAAGAGATATCAAAGCAAACTTTCAGTTAAAATGCAAGCAGATTTTTTCGTATTAAAAACTGAATTTTAACCTTCAAATTAACACTTAAAAGTTATAATTGTATTTAAATTCAATTCGTTTGCTCTAATGTGTTATCTATATTTTTGTTGCTGTTTTTATACAATATTGCTTAAATTTGTACAGTAGGGAGCTGGGGGCTCTCTCTCGGTTAGTTTATCCTTAATTTGTCCATTATATATTTACAGTCTCGTTGGCTTTTTCGTTATACTTTGTAGTCTATAGCGTCGTAAAGTGACTCGTCTGTAAAATAGATTGATGAACGTTTGAAATTGAAAAGAAAATCAAACAAAAATACGCACTTTACAGACCAATTTCCCCGTTGTCTGTGTGTAATGGTAATTAGATAAAAAGAGCTTTGACGCATTTCTGCGATCAAGCTGTGCGTAGTACCTAGTTTATTGGCGTTATACAACTTGTCGGTAATAACCTAATTGTAGGAAGATGTGCAGTAAATTTATAGATAGATAGATAGATAGATAGATAGATAGATAGATAGATAGATAGATAGATAGATAGATAGATAGATAGATAGATAGATAGATAGATAGATAGACAGATAGATAGATAGATAGATAGATAGATAGATCGATCGATCGATCGATAGGCATAAATAGTTAGATAGCTAGATAGATAGATAGATAGATAGATAGATAGATAGATAGATAGATAGATAGATAGATAGATATAAAGATAGATAGATAGATAGGCATAAATAGTTAGATAGATAGATATATAGATAGATAGATAGATAGATAGATAGATAGATAGATAGGCAGGCATAAATAGTTAGATAGATAGATAGATGGATAGATAGATAGATAGATAGATAGATAGATAGATAGACAGATAGATAGATAGATAGATAGATCGATAGGCATAAATAGTTAGATAGATAGATAGATAGATAGATAGATAGACAGATAGATAGATAGATAGATCGATAGGCATAAATAGTTAGATAGATAGATAGATAGATAGATAGATAGATAGATAGATAGATAGATAGATAGATAGATAGATAGATAGATAGATAGATAGACAGATAGATGGATGTTACCATGGTGGATACTGAAACGTGAAGTTTTCATTTTGCTGTTTTTATAGGTCAGCGGGGAATCGTGATGAAATGCGCAAACTGTATGCGCAATGTCTTGTGACCTAAAGATGGAGATGATTTGTTGATGGAATGTCTGCATACTACAATCGATCAGGACGAGAATTAACCATCAACCCTGAAGTAACCACCGTGCAAATGAAAATGCCAAGAATCTGTGGACGAAAGCTATCTAATTGCTGCTTTGTCATAAGCATTTGGGGGATTGTTATGTTGGTAAGCCCATCAATGTTCATGCTGTGTGTGCTAGTTTACAGGGCTCTTAAACCATCAAAAATTAAAAAAAGAAGTTCCCAGCAGTGGCGACTCATGGGAATTTTCGTTGGCGGGGCAAATCTTCAAATTTTTGTTGCTGGGGTCTAATTAAGCTTTGGAAACACGCCCAATTTTCTTTATTACAATCATACTCCCAGAGGACGAAAGTTGCATTAGATTCAAGATGCTGAGAAAAGAAGGCACAGAGTAGCTGATACTTTAATCGACTGTTTTCTTTATTGTTAAAACTGGCTCAAATAATTACAATTATCAACGATCAGTATTTTCTGTTGATTAGAGAAAGCTCTTATGAAACCATTTTGTAATTAATACATTATTCATTCCATGGACATTAATTCATTAAAATAAAGAACATCCATTCCATAACAAGTATTTTCCATGGACATGCAAGATAAATAATGTTTACATTGATAAATTCTTATCCAAATAATAGAATGGGAACTGGATGCAAACAGAGCCAGATACTATACAATCTGGTTGTACCAGTTTGCAGTTTTTATGCAAATTTAGATGTTTCTGAGCTATATGAAGAGGAACTTACCACTTCTTTTATTTACTTGGATTTTTTTTTTTAGTGGGTTATGTTGAGGAAAGGCTATGGTGGCCTATACAAAGCCCCAACATAGGAAGAAAGAAGAAAGCGCGCTGTTAAGAGTATAGAGAGATAAGATCAAGTTTATTTATCTTAGATTTGAAAGATGGTAAGTTGTAGGACTCAGGAAAGCAAGAAGAAGGCAAGACGTTCCATAAGTTGCATGTTCTTGAGATGAATAATGATTTGTGAGATAGAATTCGTGAATTAGGCAGTGAAACTTGGAAAGGGTGTAAATGAGTTGAGCTTCTGGATGTCCTGGCATGCCTCAGAGGAACTGGAATAACATCCCTGATCTCCTGAGAATAATGTCCTTTAAAGTATCTGTAAAGGATGGAAAGATCTCAAACTAAACGACAATGGGAAAAAGGTTGGAGAGATTTGGTGAGGTTAGGATTATTGATGAAACAAATGGCTTTGGACTGGACTTCGTTGAGGAGATAGAGATTAGATTTTGGAGCACCACCCCAGACGTGGGAGCAGTACTCTAAAGAAGGATGGATTTGAGACTTGTATATAGATAGAAGGTGAGAAGATGAGAAAAACCAGTGGGCTCTGGTGAGGAAACCGAGCTTTTGAGATGCATATTTAGCAAGGGAATGGATGTGGGTTTTCCAAGTGAGATTAGATGAAAGAGAAAGACCAAGTTGTGTGAAAGCTAAATGAACATATCAATCAAATTTTGACTGGAGTCAGCAGTCTCTAATAAGGCTCTTTTCTATGGAAAGCATACCCAAAGCATTGAATCTATCTTCAGACGTTTTCTTCCTCAATAAATTTTTTACTCTCTTAAGAGTGGAGAGGCACCTCTGTGGGCCACATAATGGCATTTGTATAGTGATAATGGTCTTCAGCAGCAGCAGGGTTTCAGAGACAGTGTCATCTAGGTAGCGTCCAATAAAAAGTTGAAATATTTGAACTGCCCCACAGCAATACTTATATTCTGGTCTGCCAAAAATCACAAGATGATTGCACTTGGCGAGACATGGGATCCAACACATGCATGGAATGCATGGAACCAGTGGATGGGTGGATAAGTCACAGAGAGCTCAGAATACAATTTGGTTTCTCCAAGAAAAGGGAATGATTTGACAGCATTTGGCACAACCTCAGTTGGGAAGCTTGCTCAAAAATTTGAAAATTAACCACTGAAAGAGGTGGCTGCAACAAGATAGCAAAGGAATTAAAATGTTGAGCAGAAATGGGATGTAATGCCATATACTTCCTTCAATATAACATATATTTTCTCATTAGAGCTTCCACATTTGGGCCCTTTAGCCAAAGGCTCCTTGCTTGTATCACATGGGGCATTTTGAAAGATATCTGGAATTTCCCCCCACATTTTAATGTACTTGACAGAAATTTGTAAGCATATCTGAATATATTTTCAAGAGATCTGGCACTTTTGCAGTTGAATGTATAGAATGTATCTACATATAGCATCAACTGGTGGAAAAGCTTCAGAGGGTTGTAAAGCTTCTGTCCTGAGGCCAAAGGAGGAAGCCACTCACCTCAAGGAAACTAACTTGATCTCTGTTCCATATATTGATTTTCAGTTCAAAGCATTTTCAACCAGGTTTTGGTAAAGCAATGTGATGACGAACCTGACTTAGTAATAAGTCAAATGATTTTAGGCTACTACAAATCATGGTTACTGGCCTGGCCACTTCACCACTTACATTGCTTTCAATGGAGTTTGTAGCAAGTATCGACTTCATTCATTTTACCCAAGCTAAATGTATCATTGAAGATAATGGCAAACCGAATGAAGCTGAAGATCGAAGCTGTCCTCGCAGAAGAGCAAGCTGGTTTTAGAGGAGGGAGGAGCACAGTGGAACAAATTGGTAATTGCCGCATACTTTGCGAGAAATACAGGGATCACCGGCTCAAAGTGCACCACAACTTTGTTGACTTAAAAAAAGCCTTTGACAGAGTGTGGAGAGAAGCCATGTGGGCAACAATGCTGAAGCACAATATCAATCCAAAGGTGATACAACTCTGTGAGTTACAGTACAGCAATGCTTCGAACGCTGTGATGTGCGAGAACAAGAACCTGGAGTGGTTCCAAATAAATGTTGGAGTAAGACAAGGGTGTATCCTATCACCAAGTCTATTCAACTTGTTCATAGAGCAAATCATGTCAGATGCGCTCAAAGATTTCGACGGCTCTGGGAAAGTTGGCAGAAGGGATATCAGCAATCTCAGATTTACCGACGACATTGATCTCATCGCTGGAAGCAGAGAAGAATTGGCAGATCTGACATCACATCTTGACTCTGCAGCACAGCGTTTTGGCATGGAGATTAGCCACGAGAAGAGCAAAATACTGACAACCTCAAGACAACACGAGCGCGATGAAGTAGCCGAAGTAGAGATTTTGGTGGATGGGCATGCACTCGAAGAAGTTCAACAGTTTAAGTACCTTGATGCAGTGATGAACGAGGATGCAACATCAACAACAGAAATAAGAACAAGATTGGCTATCGCAACAGCTCAAATGGCCAAGTTAAACCACATCTGGAAGTGCATAGAAGTACGAGAGAAAACGAAAATCCAACTCATGAAGGCATTAGTGACTGCGGTGGCCCGGTATGGGTGTGAGACGTGGACACTAAGCAAACAGCTCAAGAAGAAGATCAGTGCATGCAAGATGCGCTGTTTCCGGAGACTGCTGGGAGTACACTGGCGAGAACACTGAACCAATGCGTCAGTACTAGAAGAGATCAGGAGGAAGGGTGGAGAACTCGAACCATTGCTTGACATGGTCAAGAAAAGAAAGTTGCAGTGGTTTGGACACATGACGAGGAGGCCGGGAACATTGGCCCACACGGTAATGCATGGTGGTGTGGAGGGTAGGCGAGGATGAGGTCGACCGCAGAGGAACTGGAGCAGAGATGTGGGAGTTTGGGTTGGAGAGCCGGTGTCGGTCTGCATGAGGATGGCAGAGGACAGGAGGAGGTGGAGGAGGATATCCCAGTGCCCCAACAGCCGTTAGGCTATGGGTGTGACCTGATCTGACTTGAATGTAAAATAATTTTACAGTCAACAGTTAGGAATCAAGACCCTTATTGTTCCATTGATGCCAAGGTGAATATACAACACACAAGATAGTGTGTTGTTGCTGTTGAATTGCCTGCAATGACGTAAGCAGTTGTCATTAACCAATCAGGAGGATTTATTGTGTTGATTGTATTAAATTTAATTGCATTGGGCTAGTTGAAACTAGCCCCAAACAATGACATCACATATTATATTTGACCAATCAGGACTTATGATTTCCAACGTTGAAGCTGGGATTTATTTGAGTTACTAATTTCAGAATTATGTGGGGCTAGTCCTAGAAACTTACAGCCCTATCAATAAGCAAAACCGCATTTCATTGTGACACGTGTGGAGAATGTTGTACGTGCGTAAAGTTTGTCCATTGTTTGGTGGCCACTCGGGAGTTGCGTATTGTGTCAGACGGATTTTGTTATTGGAACTTGTCGTTTCGTGTTTTCTCCTGTGTACGGAGAGTGGATGTTGGTGCCCACTTGGGAGTTGGGTCTTGTGTTAGACAGAGGAGATAACGAGTTTTGGGTGTGTGGAGGAATTGTTTGTTTCGTAAGTTAGAAGATATAAGCACTGTTATAAATCTTGGTTTTTATCAACAACTACAGAGAATGCAAGGAAAAAATATACTATGCGCTTATGTACCATTTGTGTGGAAGAAGACTTTTATGGGAAATGATAGTCTGCAAGAAACATAAATACAAACTTTCATTTTTATTTTTTTTTTAGAATTATTGGTGGGGCTTAGCCCCACTACCGCCATTACATGAGTCCCCACTAGTTCCTAGTGCCTTCCCAAAGGATTAGCAGCTGTTTATTGACAGCAAAAGTTTAACGCCATGTTAAATGGAATATTCTAAAAACTTCTATGTGGATGTATCTAATGGGGCTTTCACTAGATGTTATCAACAGAACCCAGACTTCTCTATATTCAATGTTTTCAAGATCAAACTTTTCTAGCAAAAATCTTTTATCATTGTTATAGATTCTTCTAGGCATCTTCTATAATGTAAATTCGGTTGCATTAACTGAAGATGTCCCTCTCAAAGAGATCACAAAAGATGGCAAAAAACACCAGGTGTTGGATTATAGTGCAGTATCAACGTAAGTATGAATTTTCCATGAGATAGGATCTCCAAATTTTTGTTGTAGTTGAATATGACCTCATTTCAAATGCCATCAAGACTTCAAAATGTCAGTCCTGGTTCTTTAGGTGGATCCTTCGTGCAATTTGTTGCTGCAAAATAAACTCTCTGCACATTTCTATCCTACCATCAACTTGTTGGCTGTTGGTTAGTTAAGCTGTCATTGAGTTCTTGGACCAATGGTAGAAACTATTGACTACATGGAAGGAGGTTTTAAGCAAGGAAACAACTTTTTTGCCATGCTTGTGTTTCATTTATCCTGCATCTTATACCTAACTGTCTTTAGTCCCCCACCATGCCAATTCTTTGAGTTTCCTCCTGCAAGTCGCCGTTTGACTATCTGTGTTCTCTACTTCAGCGAGTAATAATGTTGCCAATGTTGGCCAAATACATGTTTTATTGTCATGGTGTAATCTGAGTGTGGCAATTTCTGACAAATTAACAGCGTGGCACTGGCCGCATTCTTGATCCCCTTTAGATTTCCACCCAGCTGTAACTGAGTAACTGGCATGGAGCTGTGGGCACATTGTGGTAAGGAAGGAGACTTGGAACTCCACCTCAAAGGGCCATGGATCAGGATCAGTTCTCTGTAACAAATTGCTCTATGTTGTATGTTTCAAGTATGAGACTCAACTTTACTTATTTTCGAGAGATAGATGGGAATTAATTTTTTTTTAAATTTTGAATATTTTGGTATTCCTCAGAAACTGTTTCATTGCTGCTGGAATTTATGGAGTCACATTGCTAATATCAGCTTATCAAAAATATGCTATTAGTAGGGGAATGGCAAGGCTCTGAAGGCAAAAAATTGTAAGTTTTGTACAAGCACTGATATTTATATATTCAATTAATACATTTACTGTTCTTTGATTTTATGCTTCCTACCTAGCATCAGAAAGTAGATTTCAGGACATTGAGGTGCTATCTTTATCAGGAAGTCACCTTACTATGATTCTTTAGTTATAAGTTAGATTTTAAGATTATGAGAATCACTCCTGTCTATCGGGAGTCTATCCAAATTGAAAGTGCCATCTCTGGTTCTACCCAAGTGGAATAAGTTTTAGCCAGAAGTGAGACTTGCACACTCTCCTGCCAATTTGAGAATGAGCTCTTGTGAAAAAATGGCTTTTTAATTCACATGGTTGCTTTATACTGTATTGTTCTGCATTTCTCTTTCAGGACTTCAAATCTAATCAGGAAAGTAGCAGTGAATTGGCTTGAGTGAATTGATTTATGAGTCAACATCATTGAACATTGCGTCTCTAATTCAAATACCTATCCTCAAGTCTAAGCAATCTTGAACTGAAGATATGATCAAAACAATTCATTTTTGTCGATTTCTCCTTTGTATTGATTGTATTTAGGCTAATTTTGTCATTACTGATACCTTACTTTGAAATGTTTTCTCTCCCTTACATGAACTTACTTAAATGCTAAGTAAAGGTTTGGTTAAGCTGTCCCATCTTGCTCCACGTACATATCACTTCTGACAAGAATCTCAACGGCCAGAAGTTCAATTATTCTCAAGGCTCATATGCAAGAGAGTCAAGCCATGGAACTTCACATAACAAGGGATGGCTTGTTGCTGCAACGTTTCGTCTTTCGATTGTTAGACGAACAGACATGATCTTATCTACCTCACGGTGCACCTTTCTTTTTCTTCATTTGTTGGGGCTTTGATTAGGCCACCAAGGCCTTTCCCCAACACGGTAGGCTAAAGAAAGTGCGGAGGGTTCAAGACAGGAAGGGCATCTAGCTATAAAAGCTCCATCCATAGCCGAAGAAGACCACATGCAGTGCATTCTGCATGTTGTTGAAGAAGAGAATGCCAGGCCTCACTAGGAACTACAGCGAAGTAAGGGAAATCATGGATAGAAACCAACAATTATAGCTGTCTCAGACTCGAACGAAAGACAGCCTTCAACTGAAATCGTACAGATGTCGGATCGGGAAGGAGGGAGAGGACCAATGCACTCATTATTGTGGAATGGAAGCAGAAACAAGAGACCACTTGCTGCTGCCCTGCCCAGCTTTCAGGAGACTAAGAGAGCGGCACAAGATCGGGCCGCCGCACAGTAAACTTGACAGAAGCCGGGCAATGTACTTTGTAAGGGAGGTTGGCTAACTGACTGACGCGCATGGCGGACAGCATTACACATACACACACACACACACACACATGCACACACACACACGCACACAAACACACACATACACACACGCACACACACACACACACACACACACACACACACACACACACACACACACACACACACACACACACACACACACGTGCACACACACACACGCACACAAACACACACACACACACACACACACATACATACACAAACACACACACACATAGACACAAAACACACACACACATGCACACACACACGCACACAAACACACACACACACAGACATACATACACAAACACACACACACATAGACACAAAACACACACACACATAGACACAAAACACACACACACACGTGCACACACACACACGCACACAAACACACACACACACACAAACACACACACACATAGACACAAAACACACACACACACAAACACACACACACACACACATACACAAACACACACACACACACACACACACACACACACACACAGGTGAAAGTTAGAGCCTGTTGAGAATTTCCAAAGCTTCGGGCTCACATTTTCCATATTTTTCGGACCACCTCATGGAAACAAGGCCACGTCTTTCCTATCCCAAAAAAAGGTGACAAGTCTAATTCACTCAACTATCGTCCCATTGCAATCACTTCACCCATCTCTAAAGCAATGGAGACCATCATCACGAAGCAACTTCTTACCCTCCTAGAAACAAACAATCTTCTTTCTGATCACCAGTATGGCTTTCGAAAAGTCAGGTCTACTGACGATCTCCTTGCTTATGCTGTCCATGTCTGGTCCTCTACTCTAGAATCCTGTGGTGAGAGCAGAGTGATCTCTCTCGATATCTCCAAGGCCTTTGATTGCGTTTGGTACAAAGATCTTCTCGCTAAACTACCGATGTTTGGTCTCCATCACACTCTCATTAAATGGATTGGTAGTTTCCTCTCTGATAGATCGATTGCCGTCAGAGTGGATGGCTTCCTCTCCAATCTGCACTCAATCAATGCTGGTGTACCCCAGGGCTCTGTCATCTCCCCTGTACTCTTCATCCTCTTCATCAATGACCTGCTCACCTCCACGTCTTCTAGCATTCATTCCTTTGCTGATGATACCTTCCTAAGTTCTTCATTTTCGATCAATCCAAATGACCATGCTTCCACCGAAATCCAACTCCACAGAAACTCTTCAGCCTCTCTTCTCTCCAATGATCTGACAGTTATTGAGAAGTGGGGCAAAGACAACCTAGTTTCGTTCAACCAAAGCAAGACGAAACGGGCTGTCATTTCACGCAAACACAATCAAGACTTTCCTCCTGTCCTCATGAATGGTAATGAACTGGACACCCGTTCCAAGTTTCGCTGCCTAATGCACGAACCCTGTCCCACAAATCATCATTCATCCCTAGAACATGCAACTTACGGAACGTCTTGCCTTCCTCTTGCTTTCCTGAATCTTACAACTTGCCATCTTTCACATCTAAGATAAATAAACTTGATCTTATCTCTCTCTCCTCTTAGCCTTTCGCTTCTTTCTTTCTTCTTCCTTTGTTGAGGCATTGTATAGGCCACCATAGCCTTTCCGCAACATAACTTACTAAAAATAAAAAAATTGGGGCGTGGTCTTGTCCTTACCCTCATTCACATCCTGGATCGAGACATTAGCATACAGCCTCGATTGCATACTTGATTTAGAAAGTGGTTTAGGCCAAAGGTAAAGCGATCTTCAACCAAATGAGAGCGAGAGGTTTCTTCAAGGAAAAGGAATTTATGCTAATAAATCGCCCGTGATGAGTTGTCTTGGTTTGGATTTCGGATGCTTTAGAAGGTACTCTAATGGCCAAAGGCTACAGGTTAGCGATGCAGATGCTACTACAGCAAATTTTTTGCCTCAAGACGCAGACAAAGATGAGCTGATATTGCTGATTAGGAGAAGTAACGTTCCTATAGTAAAAATATATGGTGCAGACCTGTCCATTCTTGTTAACAACATTGAATTCTTGAAAAACTCTTTAATTGATCTAAAAATCAGACCTCAAGAAGATCAAGACTGTTATGTATCAGAGGAAGGTAGCCCAATGAGAAGCCCTGCTCCTCCCGTTCAGAAGTTGGCAGATGACACAAAGGACTTCGCAAATCATCTTCAGCGATTAAGTAACTTGAAAAAATTCGAACTCGATAACGGTTATGTATACCCTGATAAAATTCTTGCGAAAATCCCAACGTTGCATAACTTGAAAACTTTATCTCTGCAAAATTGTGCCATCCAAAATTGGGATGCAGTTTTACCACTTACTCTAGAGCGTGCTGATCTAAGTTTCAACGATCTCTTCATCGTTCCAGTGGCACTTCTGCAGCTGAAGCAGTTAAATACTCTTATATTGTGCAAAAACAAAATTTCTCACTTACCAGATCAAATATCCCAACTTGAGCAGCTGCAGAAGCTGGATCTTTCAGAAAATCGCTTAAGTTGCTTACCAGACGATATACTTGGATTGAAAAGATTGACCAAGTTATATTTAACAGACAACGAGATAACACAATTGCCAACAAATATTGGTGCACTTACAAGTTTGACACACTTAAAGCTGAGCAGAAATCAACTAAGCTCGTTACCTGACAGTATAGGCGATTTGTACCGACTGATTATGTTAAATGTCTGCAATAACAAGTTAGTCACCTTGCCAGAAAGTGTTTGCAATCTTGAAATTGACGATGATGCGCTTCTATTTGATGGAAACCCACTGCAGGTACCACCAGCTGAGATCTGCACTCAAGGGGGAGAAGCAATTAAAGGCTTTTTTAACGCATTGAATAAATCACCTGGCATCAAATGCAGACGTCTTAAACTGGTCTTTGTAGGAGAATCATTTGCTGGTAGGTAATGTTCTCTCTTTTTGTCAGAAGGTGGGATGCAACTTCTTTGGGAAAATACAAATTCTGTTTTAAAAGAGCACAACTTTTCTCATTGTTCCTAATGCAATGAGAATTGTTTGATCTATAATAACCTTAGGAATGAAAATTTTTTAGCAAGTACTACAGTAATTATTGGAAAGGAAAATAATCCTCGTAATCAAGAATGAAAAGCAATGCCTGGTATTTTAGCCTGCAACCAGCAATAATAATGTTGTACATCCAAGCCCACCCCCCTTCAGCTGTTCTTTTCTTATTGTTTCTTGAAGAATCTTCCACGGCTTAATTATGGTGCAATTTTCTCAATTCAGGAAAGACTAGTTTAGTACATGCTTTAGTGTACAAGAAGACTGGCAGAATAGATCCGGACAAAAGGACAGTAGGGCTGGATTTCTACAAATGGAGGCCTAATCAGCAACTGGGAAATGACATAGAAATGCTTCTTCTTGATTGCGCTGGCCAAAGACAATATTTTCTCACCCATCAATTTTTCTTATCACAAGGTAGCACTTACATTTTAGATTCTGCTGTGCCGATTGGCACATTGAGTAGGAAGCCTTCTACCTCTACACTGTTATCTGCCCATCAATCTTTGGGCAATCTCACATCTATTTTCCAGCCCAGGGTGCCCAAGTTAGTGCTTCCTTAATGTATCATAGGTAGGAGGCATTGATTTTTTGAAAGGTTGTCCTGATATTAAGGAAACTAGTTACCATCTCAAGAGTTTTGTTTTTCTTACGAGTTGCTGACAAGAAGTGATTATTTTTTTTTCAAATCAGAAGAAATCTTCTATATAATGCGATCCTGTAAGGTAGACTGTCCGTTTTTATTGCCTGAAATGTACATATCCTTTTGAAATTTTCATAAGACATCCATAGTTAGATATAGACGGCGATGAACTGGACACTTCAGCTTCTTTCACACAACGTGGCCTTTCTCTTTCATCTAATCTCACTTGGAAAACTCACATCCATTCCCTTGCTAAACATGCATCTCAGAAGCTTGGTTTCCTCGCCAGAGCCCGCGGGTTTTTCTCATCATCTCACCTTCTAACTAGATACAAGTCCCAAATCCGTCCTTCTTTAGAGTACTGCTCCCACGTCTGGGGTGGTGGTCCAAAATCTACTCTCTATCTCCTCAACAAAGTCCAGTCCAAAGCCATTCGTCTCATCAACTATCCTAACCTCACCAAATCGCTCCAACCTCTTTCCCATTGTCGTTTAGTTGGAGCACTTTCCATATTTTACAGATACTTTCACAAGCATTGTTCTCAGGAGATCAGGGATATTATTTCAGTTCCTCTGAGGCGTGTCAGGACCACCAGAAGCTCAACTCATTTACACCCTTTCCAAGTTTCACTGCCTAATCCACAAACTTTCTCCCACAAATGATCATTCATCCCAGGAACATGCAGTTTATGGAACGTCTTGCCTTCTTCTAATTTACCATCTTTCAAATCTAAGATCAATAAACTCGATCTGATCTCTCTCTCCTCATAGCCTTTTGCTTTCTTCTTTCTTCCTTTGTGGGGGCTTTGTATAGTCCATCGTGGCCTTTCCCCAACAAAACTCACTAAAAAAAGTAATTCTGCATTAACAAAGGTATCAATTTTTAGGTGCTGTATTTATTCTGGTGGTGGACCTTTCAAAGTACCAGATGACTGACTGTGACTATAGAGTCATGATTAGTGATTGGATGGATCTTGTCATGGGTCATATTCCAGGTGCCACCATCTTGCTTGTTCCAACTCACCTTGATGTCTGTCAGCATCAAGGCATTGATGTAGAGAAAAGGTGTCTAAATATTTTGACGAGAATGAAGGCTGAAGAGGAAGACAGAGTCAAATTTTTGGGAGAACAGGAAAAATTTCTGAAGGCTACTGGTCAGGTTTCAAATGATATATATCAAATGATAAGAACCCTTAAAGAATGGCGACCACGGTTTCCTTCAATTTTTTTTGATGAGGTATGAACATTTGGCCTTTCCTACGTTTTACTTTGTTTGTAGATAACAGCAGAATCTAAATACAGGGATCCATACTTTTTTCTGGAAGTGGATTTCTTAAAATAGAATGCATAGCATGCTTGATTTTGATTGGAGCAGAACTTGGGAACTAGGCTGCATATTCTTAAGGGAACCAGATTTTATTTTGTGGTTCCTGCTCGCATGCCAGACCCTTGGAGTTGTATCGTAAATAATGCAGGATTTGAACCCACCATCCTGTGCTGTGAGCTCGCACTCTTAACAACTACAATGCAGTTCCTTTTTTAATTTGTTGCATTGTCCGCACTCTAGGATCACTATATGAAGTATATTAGATTCTAGCAATATCAATAGTGTTGTCATTTTCAAGCTGAGGTGTATTTGAAGATAGATTAATTGTACCTCCTATAGCATCAAGTTGCAACATATCATTTCTTATACAAGATGCAATTCTCCTAGAGAAAGCGCTATTGAGCTCTCTCTAAAAAATTTTCTCCTACCAATAAAGTACCCTTTTAAGGCCAATATTTTGATAGCCCCCTCTCCATGAACCCTATCAGCATTTTGTATAAGCAAGACCTTGAGGGAAATGGAATTATTTGGTATCTCTCATTCATTTTGTAGTCCTCATAATGTGCTCAATAGGAATTATTTGTTCAGGAGCAGAAATATTTTACCCAGCTCTGTCTTTGGTTCTTTTGCTACTTTTGATTCATAGCATTATTTTCTTTTTATGAGCCTTAATCTTTCTAACCAACCTCTTTAGGGTTATGGCATGCCTACGCTGTCCTCTAGTGACAATAGATGCTATTCTCAAACTTGCAGGGCTAAGTTCAATGCAGTATTTTACGAGATTTTTCCCTATAATTATTCCTCACCAAATTGGAAACTTTTACTTAAATGCCTGTATTACTTCACATTTGGCAACGTTATAAAGATTTAACTTAGAGCAATCTAATTGTCAATGCCAGATCACAATCCTTCAGAGAACGGTCAGTCAGATGCATCACACTCTTGCTTCCTCCAGAGGTTTTCTCGTTCACCAGATCCATTAATTTCCTTCTATGTTGTCTTTAGATATTTCTTCGTTGCAAAACGTAGTTTCATATTATTTATCAATGTGCTTTACCTGGTGCTTTTTGTCATCATATGACCAATTAATTTTTTTTCTAGGGCCGTAAGAAACTGGATGCCAGAAGCAATAGCATTTCACTAATTCCAGTTTGTGCTAAACAAAATCTTCAAGGAATCAATGAACTGCAGGAGGAAATATTACGTGTTGCAAACAACACAGTTTTATGCCCGGTAGTTAATAGGGAGGTTCCTGAAATCTGGTTGAAGCTTGAAGAGCAGTTGATGATTTTGAAGAATGATTTTCCAATTATGGAAGTGAATTCATTGCGTGAAATGATGTCCTCAAAGTTGGGTGGTCTTACTGAGGAAATCTTCAAATCAGCATTGCTGTATCTAAATGCGATTGGTTCCATAGCCTGGTTCAATTACATTAAAAATGTTTGCGATTGGGTATTTCTTAACCCTGAATGGTTCATTAAAATATTGGATTCGCTTTTTCGACACGATCACTTTGAGAAGCTGATTTTCCAGCAAGAATTCCAGACCTCATGTGACATTTTCAATGATAAATTCAGCCATGATAAGGATCTTTTCCTTAGTAATGGACACTTGTCGAAAAGTTTGTTAAGGTTTTTTGAACTTGATTATTTTCTTGCTAATCTTTGTTCATGACTCTAAATCGTCCTAGCTTTCTCTTAGCGGCAAAATAAAGTTAGCATGCAGCTTCCCAAGCTAATATTGTTGTATTCGTGGCTCTTAGGGGGTGTTCATTGATATTTGGTGCATCTAACATCTCAATTGCATAAAATGAATGCATAGTTGTGTATTTGCCCATCCAGGGGTATTTATTGGCTTATGTGGTTATATGCATGATATAGGATGTATAAGGGTTACCTTTGGTCATATTGGGGTATATTAGATTATTTGGAAGTTTTTGGGGTAAAAGGGGGTATGTTTAGTCATGCTTGGCTATCTAGGTGTACAAATTAGTATATTGGGTTTTACAAGGGTATGGATATGTTGGGATATCTACAGGTAGATTGCAGTATGTTTCGTTATCCAGGGGTATACAGGCGTATAAAAGAATAAACTGGACCATCTATGACTGCATTGGTTTATCTAGAGATATATCAGGGTATGTCAAATTATCTAGGGGTATAAAGGGGTATAATAGGCTACCCAATGGTATAAAGATATTTTTGGGTTATGTAACAGCATGTAGAAATACTTTGGGCTGTATACAGTAGTGCATGGGTGAGATTGGCTGTCTTAATGGAGAGGTATGGTTGGTTTCTAGCCTTCAGCACTGCAAACCTGATTCAACAATTTTGCCGAATGCAGTTAATAAACGGAAAAGTCTAGTGAATCGATGCGTTTTTGTCTTGCAATTATTTGCGTAAATTTTAATTGATACTGCATTGAATTACAGTTGCATATGGCTGCGAATTCTAGAAGATCGTGGAGATTTCCGGCTTGTTCATATTGTCGAAATCCTAAAGCATTTCGATATAATTTGTGAACTGCCGAAAGAAGCATCGGATAAAGTGGTCTACTTTATACCGTGGTTTGTTGCTGATGAAGAGCCCGAAGAAGTTCACCGGGGGTGGAATAGCATGGAGGAATGGGAGACAAGAGTAAGTGAAATAAAATTAGTAGAAATTGCTTCATTTAGCATTTTAGCAGTATGTTATGCGAAGTTCCCCATTTCTTCTCATTAGAATTTGAATTAGTCGACATTCTCCTATCTTGAAAACTTGGAATAAATTTCCTTTAAGACCATAACTTAGTTCCATTCCATTTAGGTTTTATGATATGCGCGATGTAGATCATTTGCCCCTGCTAAGGTAGGGACAACAAATCATGATCATCAACTATCGTCATCAATCATCGTCATTATCTTCTATTATCGGCAATCATTATAATCAATCATTCTCATCAAACATTATCATCAATTATCATCTTCATCATCAATCATTATCATCAATCATTATCATCAATCATTATCGTCAATCATCATCATCATCATCAATCATTATCATCAATCATTATAATCAATCATTAACATCAGTTGTCATCTTCATCATGAATCATTATCATGAATCATTATCATCGATTATCATCTCCATCATCAATCATTATCATCAATCTTATCATTACCTGCCGTTGGTGAGCTTTTAATCATGTCTTTCTTTTGCATAATCTTCCGCAATTCTTGTGGGAAATGTTGATCATAGGCCACCGCCTCCCCCTTCACTGATTCAGAGAATCACACAGACATAACCACTAGTTCAATTTGGATATATTGCATTCAAGAAACCAGTACATATAACAGCACTAAATTTTTATGACTGTCCGTTTAGCAAATCGTTTCGTAAGACAAATCAGTCTCTTCACTTGAGTAAAGTATGAATCTGTCACAGCTGGTGACAATTTAACAAAACAATAGCGGGTGTAAACAAACAATAACAAACTGTTCACATGTTATTCACAATTCAATTCTCCCACTCATATCTCAATGAATCTCTAGCTGGGTCCGTTTTTACATTCTCTTGACATTTTTAAATACTTGTCGGTCATGTCTATGCTTTCATGTCATGTTTTCTTCCCATTGCCTTATCATTTTCACCTTTTCTTTATCAGATTCTTCAATTTGTTTCTAATTCTGACATGCATCTCTCTATTATCTCGGTCAAGGCCCCCCTCACGCACTTACTTTCTCCAGTAGTGTGTGGTGGTCTGCTTTCCTGTTCTTCCTCCCTTTATTCTGTGCCAACCTAAACGCATCTTTTTGTCAGTCTAGAATTTGGCATTCTCAATGCGTGTGCCATTCCCTGTAAACTTCTTTTCTCGATTTTAGCTCTTAATGATTCAATACTTCGCTTTTTTCTCACTCCAAAACTATCTATTCTTTCTTTTTCCATATGTAGTTTTACAGGTCCTTTGTTTTTCTACACCAAATGAATCTATAAGCCTCATCCAACACCCTCTGCAATTAAGTTATTTCAGCAATGATCCAATGCCTAACTGTGCAGTCGAAAAGCACAGAGGATTCCACAATTTCACCAACAATCTTTGCGTGATTGGTTTTGCTCATGTTTTTCCTCCATAGCCTTTTTTTCTACTAACATACCTTGTCTAGCTCTCCAATCGTTGTTCCTTGTTGTCTCTTTATGCCAATAAATGACCCCAGCATCCTGATACTTACTTTCTCCAATAATAGATTGCTCTTCTTTTTCTGGATTGCATTTTATATCAAACATGTTCATAACTTCCATCAAAGTGTCTCTACCAATAAGTCGTCGTATCGTCGTCGTCGTATCGTCGTCGTCGTCGTCGTTGCGAGCCCAACGCTACGATGTTGGCTGTGTCAAGTCCGGTGGGAAGGTCTGCGAGAACCGAAGAACCGAGATTTGAAACCGCCAAACTCGGAAACAAATATCACAAGTCAGTGTGGGATCATCCGTGTGAGCTGGAGGAGGGAGGCTCCGCTCTCTGTTGGTGTCTTCGCTCGCGTCCATCAGCTCCAATCGCTTTTCGATTTTCTTTAGCTCATTTCAACTCCATCTCTCCATGCCGTCTTCCAAATTCTTCTGTATTGTGCGAGCGTTTCTCAGGTATCTGACTCAATGTCATAGCTATTCAAAGTTTCTTTGAAGGCGTCCTTGAAATGTAACTTTGGTCTGCCCCTAGGTCTTTTTCCGGCCTCCAGTTCGCCATACGCAACGATCTATTCGGCAGCCCTCCATTCGTACGAGGTGGTCCACCCATGTTAAGTGCGCTTCCATCAATAGCGCTTCTACGTAGGGGATGTTTTCGCACGGTCGAGGGCCTCGGCTCAAAGGTCAAAGGCTTACGCAGCTTCTGCCCAGTTGTTCACTGTTATCTGCATGTCAGCCTCTGCGTGGGCGATCAAAGCGCAGTCGTTAGCGAATAGCATTTCTCTGACTGCATGGGTACATGTAAGCGCAGTAGATTTTCTCCCTGGAAGAGTAGTATCAGCAGCAAATAATGGTTTTACTAGTTCAAGTTACTCATTTTCAAAGATATCAATTGCTTTTATTTGTCATTTTGGAGGAAATGGGTGACCTGTTTTCCAGATCCACGGCATTCCAATACCTATATTATGTCTTTCTGCTTGACACATCTCTTCATTTTCATAATTTCATCACACATGCATGATAGATGTTGGATAGAATTCGAGAGGTAGCATGCCCTTCCTTTATCCTAACTGAGGCACCCAGCTTTCACTTATTGACTTTCTTCCTTTCATTTGATATTCATTCCTTTCGTGTAGGTTCTTTAAAGTCTTAAACATTGCATCTTTCATTTCTATTTTTCTCAACACATGCCACAGAATGTTTCTGTTGACTCTTGGGTAGGCCTTGGTTACATCCATCAGGACTGCAACTGAGTGATTGCTATCCTCAGTGATTGCTATCCTCAGTGATTGCTATCCTCAGTGATTGCTATCCTCAGTGATTGCTATCCTCAGTGATTGCTATCCTCAGTGATTGCTATCCTCAGTGATTGCTATCCTCAGTGATTGCTATCTGTGTTTTGCATTCCTGCTGTTACTCCTGCCACTCTTTCCACCCCTTCATTCACTCTCACAATCACCAGTGATGCATGTGCACTCGATATTCCAGTTCTAAAGCCACATTGTGTTTCATCAATGTATTTTCTGTCTTCTATCCATTTTTTGCCCTAGTCGCCATAACTCGTGCTGGATCCTGCTAGCCATTGATAACAAGCAAGCACTTCTGTAATGATTCAATTCACTTATTGATCCCTTTTTATGCCATGGTATCATCAGACTAGTTTTCCCCACTCTTGGCCAAATCTCAGCACCAGTTGTCTTCATTCTCTATATTACCTCAAGTACACAATTCAATGTTTTATCCTCAGCATCTTACTCAGTACTTTAATCATAATACCATTGTCATCTGGGGCCTCCTTCTTTATCATTTTGATCTCTCTTTCGAATTCATGTTTGGATATTCCCACCTCCATCAAATCAGCTCTTTTTAGATATTCTTTCCAAATCTTAGGAATCTTCGTTTTTAGTTCTTCAATTTCCTCCATTGATCCTCAAATCTCTCTTTTGACACCTTTTCAAAGCGAGCTTTGTACTCATCAGGTGTAAAAAACTCATCTTTCATAAGGTCCTTGTTCATTTCCCTAACACCAATATCTTTCAAGATTTTATGCATTTTTCTACTGTCACGTCTCTGTTCTGCTTCTTTACACTCCTCAGTTTTTTCCTCCCGCCACTCATTCTCTCATGTTTTCTTTGCTCCCTTAAATCTCTTTCTCGTTCTCCTTCTTTTGTTAACTTTTCTCGCTTTTTTGGGATTCTCTGTTCTGTAAATCTCTCCTGAGTATTCCATGGTCATTTTTTCAACTCTTCTCTCTCTCTCTCTCTCTCTCTCTCTCTCTCTCTCTCCTCTCTCTCTCTCTCTCTCTCTCTCTCTCAGGGTCTCTCTCTCTCAGGTTCTCTCTCTCTCCGGGTCTCTCTCTCAGGGTCTCTCTCTCTCTCTCTCTCTCTCTCTCTCTCTCTCTCTCTCTCTCTCAGGGTCTCTCAGGGTCTCTCTCTCTCTCTCTCTCTCTCTCTCTCTCTCTCTCTCTCTCTCTCTCTCTCTCTCTCTCTCTCTCTCTCTCTCTCTCTCTCTCTCTCTCTCTCTCTCTCTCTCTCTCTCTCTCTCTCTCTCTCTCTCTCTCTCAGGGTCTCTCAGGGTCTCTCTCTCTCTCTCTCTCTCTCTCTCTCTCTCTCTCTCTCTCTCTCTCTCTCTCTCTCTCTCTCTCTCTCTCTCTCTCTCTCTCTATCTCTCTATCTATCTCTCTCTCTATCTATCTCTCTCTCTCTCTCTCTATCTCTCTCCCTCTCTCCCTCTCTCATGCCCATAAAAATGAGAACACCGGCAATTTGCCTTGGATCATCTTTGCGAAACATGCCCAATTGATCTCAACTTCTGATTACACTATCTAGTTTTTTCCATCTCCTTTTGAAGATCTAATCGATATCCTTGTTCTTTCGTTCACTCTTTGGTCCTTCATCTGTAATTGACATTGGCTTAAGTTTGTGGTCAGATAGGCCAAATTCACGATCTGTTCTTGCATTTTTGATCAATGTAATTATCTCCTGCCTTGTAGCGATAAAACCATCTATTTCATGCCATGTGTTGTGTCTTATGCTGTACCATGTACCCCTGTTACGGTGACCAAAGAATGAGTTAGCCCAATGCAAGTTGTTAGTCTCCACCCCTGAATCAAATCCTCTCCAGCTGCATTTGCTCTACCTAAACCATACCTGCCACATTTATCAGTCTCAACTCTAAACTTTCTCCTTACGACCAGTGAGTTAAAGTCGCCACCACCTTTATCCTACAAATCATCATTCATCCCAACAAAATGCAATTTATGGAACGTCTTACCTTCTTGCTTTCCTAAATCTCACAACTTGCCATCTTTCAGATCTAAGATAAATAAACTTGACCTGATCTCTCTCAACTCTCAGCCTTTCGCTTTCTTCTTTCCTCCTTTGTTGGGGCTTTGTATAGGCCACCATGGCCTTTCCCCAACATAACTCGCTAGCAAGAAAACCAAAGCCAATTATCAGGCACTGGCCTTTTCGTTTTAATACAAATTGCTCTTCCAGGTTTTTTCTGTATTTACTCATGTCATCCGCACTCTTTCCTCAGATTGGCTGATATCATGCCACAAATCTATGCTTCTTGACTTCATCGTCATCATCAATAATGTTAATTATAGTGGTAACAACTTTTTCTATATTTCTTATTTATGAAAATATTAAACATAAAAATGTAAACCTCTCTATGATTAAGCAGTTTGCAAATGGCTTGCCTGAGTGAAATAAATGTGTATATAAAAATGAAATTGCAATAAAATCTATATTAAAAGTTGATAAGAAAAAGAGATAATTTTTATATAATGGTATCGTCTAAAATCTATTGTACAATTTAAACAGTTCTGGATCCAACCAGTCTTAGCAGTTCTACAGCAAAATGCATAGTAAGTCTATTAGATGGTAGCGCTCATCAATCTTCCTACTATGAACTTCCTCACGTTTTCGTCGAATTCAAGCTCTTTCATCATTTCTAAGAAAGGAGTCAATGACTTCCTCATCACATCGAGTGTTCCCATAGAAAGATTTACGAATATGACTTGTCTATACGGTGGCTTTAGCGGCATTTCTCTTCTTTCCTAATCGAATTGGAGGCAATGTTGGACTCGTATCCTACGGTCAGTTTAAAATCAATGATAATCAAGTATAATAATCATCATAATTATCATCATCCAGGGAGCCGCACACAGTGCAGGAGACACAAATGTTCAGTGTGTCTCATGGCCCCTCTGATTCGTACTGTCTATCACTTTTGATCTTCCGGACCACTGGTGGTTAACTCTCTTTCCAGATCAAGGTTGTAAGTCGCTCTGTCCCAGTAACTTGCTCATACTGTATACCTCTTCTCAATTTCAACTTTTATCCTCAAACTTTTTAAGTTCTCGTCAATGACAACAGTATCTCCTACAGAGCGTTTTCGATATAGAGGCTGCCTTCTATAGTCCTCAATAGACAGTTGAAGCAGTGGAACGGTGGTTCTTGCACGTGGAGATTGTATTCAGTTTTGCCAAAGACACGATTCTTTAGATGAAGATACTTTTCATTTGTGACTTTTTAGGTCATATTCGCTTTAAATTTCAGTTTATTTTTAGTTTAGTTGGCTTTGACTTGCTACATGTAGCTATTCATTTAAGAGAAATCCAACTCCCCCATGCTCAGTAAACTCTCTCTCCTCTTAGCCTTTCGCTTCTTTCTTTCTTCTTCCTTTGTTGAGGCATTGTATAGGCCACCATTGCCTTTCCGCAACATAACTCACCAAAAAAAAAAAACGCGTTACATCGTTCTTGTTATAAGTAAACATATTAAAAGAAAACTTTGGATTTAGGGTCGAAGCTTTCCCGTAATTCTTTCCTTTTCTATCTCCTTGGACTCGCACATTGCCATGAATTGATTTATTGAGATGTTTTTGTACGATTCCTTCGTAGAATGACATAATATTCAAAATAGCAACGAGTGTTGCTAGGTTGCCGCGTGTTATCATCCAACAACTCCTGTTACAAGTGTACGAAAGTTCAGAACTTTGCATCCCCTGGCAGTCTGGATTTCTTATTATACTGCCGAACTTCAAGTTGCTCTGTAGGCTAGAATACTCAAATCAAAGCAGCTCTCTTCAAATGCATGGTCGTTGCTTAAAGGGCAATGAAAAGGACGTTTGGAAACTGATTTTGAAAGTAGGCCAGGTCTGAATCTATGCCTATTTACAAATGATACGTGCAATCTTTGTTGAAGTTTTCCATTCATACATTTTCCAGCGAGTTGCTAAATGTTATGTATGGTCATAGATTGTAATTCTCTTATTAATCATGGATCTTATTTATGTTCAAAGCCGATCTATTCTCACTATCCTTTATTGTTATATGTTGAATTTCACGTTTTAAGTCAACATATTCAAGATGTAAGAAATGGGTTATTTTTACCGCAATCGAATGCTTCCCCTTGTTTGAGGTGAAGTTCTTTCTTTGGATCATTTTTGAATGTGCGGTTCTGTTACGCAGGCGGTAGAATAATTTGTGAGACAGCTTTGACTTTCTTAAATAAAACTTCATAGCCCTGACACACCTTCCCTTCCGATTCGTATGATTTGTTCATGAGATAGAAATCTTTACAAACAAGATCAGGTTTGAAGAAACTTGTGGACATTTTCAAAGAAATTGCCACAATTTGAATAAAGCTTCGCGACGGAATCGAATCATTCCTTGTCCTAGACTGATAACATCGTGCCATTGTCATCCATGCAAAGCAAAGTAGCCAGCTTCTAGAACAATTGTTTTTGTTTATCAAAATTTTCATAGTTAGATGTGAAATTATTAATTTTTTTGTTTCTGGTCTTGTAGGACTTTGAAAGGTTGATCGATCAGTGGCATGGAATCGAGATAATTGCAAGGTATAGCTTGTGTCCCAGTTGTTTTGAGCAGAAGAAGATATCACCAGTTTTATTTTCCGTTAAGATGGACCAAAAGAATTCATCAAAAGACCGCTTACCATGTCGCCGTTGTAAAGCTTATGTCGATCGAAGGCTTGTCGTGCCACCGAAAGGTATTCCTGAGCAATATTCCCCTATTTTCTTCATTGTCTTTAACCTACCATGAATTCGAAGCTGCAAAGGAATGTCGCCCCATATTTGTTACATTAAAATCAAAGATTATCCATTACATTGCACTAAGAGATTTTAATCCGAACCTAGACTGCCAAATTTTCCATTTGTTTCTAGTCGTAGAACCATTATCATTGTCGTCATTTACAGCATGTTTGGAATCATTACTTGACAAAGACCTCAGATTGATTTCTCTAGTTTTTTCTGTCCATTGCCTTCCTGTACCAGTTTGATGTTCTGGTAAAGCTCACTATCTCATCCATCCATCTTCTTTGCTGCCTTCCTTTGATCCTTCTTCCCTGTCATTGGAGTTGTTTGCCTTCAGTCCGAGATTGTGGCATGCTGATTTCAAGATGTATTGTAGCACTGTCACGGAATCGAAGATAGTTTCATGGTATTAGAATGAGTGCAAAAATTTAAAAATGATTAAGGTAATGAATTAAGACCTATTCAAGTAAATATATATCATAAGACTCTTCTCTTGAATTCTTTCAACATATTGTTCCTACCTATTTAAAGTATAAGTTTTTCTAAAAGTGCGAGGGAATTCTCTCTGCGGTGAATTTCGGTAATTATGAACTGATTAACTTGCTGCTAAAATAGATGGAAGTATTTCAGTTCCGGTTTTCTTTTTGAATAGAAATAGTCGATGAAAATCTCAAGTTAAATTCATCCTAGAGAAGGCGCCTGAAGTTTCCTCAAGGTAAGAGAATAAATTTTTCTTACGTGAGTTTTCCTTAAGACTGCAATATTCCTTGTTTCTTGGTAAAGGAATATATAGCTAGGTAGATGGATACATCGATAAATCTAGAATGAGTATGTCAGTGTGTTATTTTCGGTGATTTATGATTTTGTAATGACTGTGGAGATAGGAATTGTGCAACTGATTTTTAAGCACACTTGTTAGTGCGGGGTATTAAGCCATTTAATAATGCTATGACTTTGATTCGATGGAAGGTGCTTAACAGTTGACTCAATTTCTACTTGCTTACAAGAATCATCTGTAAATCACTGCAAAATCAAGTGTTCATAAGAGACCGAAATTTCACTACACCGCTGTTTGATGTTCGGTACAAAATATGAATGTTGCTTTTTTGATCACAAGGTGATGTGTCAGGCTACATTTGGACGCGTTTGTTGGTATGGTATGCTCAAAGTGCAATGTGCGTACCTCAGGTATTGGCTGGCATCGAATCGATACTACAAAAGGCCAAGCAGCTAGGATGAAAAGCAAACCATGAAGTTCTTGGTGCCGTCAGAAGGATTGAGAGAAGACAAAAAAATCACCATTACTCTTTAAAACAGATGAGAAGTTTTTATTCAGGCTTTATCAAGTTTTTAAATCAGTTCCGATGTCGGCGGAGTTTTGCAAAAAGAGATTTGTCGATAATATAACGCTGAGATGTCCCATGCTTGTGTCGAAGGACGTAGGTGCTCAGCTCAAACGGTGTAAATAATTTCAAATTGGTAGTTAAATAGCAATTCTACACTCCTCAGTTCCAGTATGAAATAATCATATTCAAACGACGTGAATTTAGTATCAAGTAATTTTAAGGTTGCCATGCTTACAAGATGGGTTGTTGCTGGCGTGTCTGTATCCGGCACTGCTATAAAATTTAAAAAAGTTCCCTGTTTTCTTTGCCTCCTTTCCAACCAGACAAACCACCTTTACTAACGTATTTTTCGAGTTGCATTCTTTCCTCTGCCCCCTTACGTTTACACATTAAACTGCAACAAAAAAGCTTCTCTTTTGCCATTCTTATTCTTCGTTTCATATTGAGATCACTGGTAGTTTTAGCTATCTTTGTGTTCAAGTTTACGATCAACTAAAATGCAATGACCACTTTGATGACGTAAAGGGAAACGCGCTCTGAGCTCTTGGATTTGTCCAATGAGCCTCTCTCCTGATTATTCTAATTAACAGTGTGTGTATTAAAATCTGCCATACTTGTCTTTCCTTCATTTTTACCAAGGCATAGTAATAGAACTACTTTTTTATATTTAATTATGTCTATCAATCTGTTTTCAACATGTCAGTTTGTAAAGCAGTATTTATCCTGAAACCTTTTCCGTGTCCTAGTGTTAAATAAAGTGCAATGAAAGCGATAACCTTGCTTCTTTTGATGACTAGTTTTGAAAACAATGATACATTTTCAAGGTTTTTCAACTTGAAGAATACCTCCAAATCTGCCAAAAACTGCCGCCTATGGGCAAAAATAAAAGTTTTAGGCTGATCATTTTTACCCAAAATGTTCATATTGAAAGATCTATCAATTTCCCAGTGAAGTCTGAAGTGACCAAAAACAGCATGTTTTTTGCCACATGGTAAGGTTGTAGGCTTACCATTTTTACCCAAAATGTTCATATTAAAGAATCTAAAAATTTTCAGGTAACTCTGAAGTGAACAAAAACAGCATGTTTTTGCAAAATGGTAAGGTTATAGGGTTTTCAATTTTTTACTAAAGTTTTAATATCTCAAGATTCAGAGCACTTCATGTTTTACAAAAATGATATGGTTATAGGCGTACCATTTTGACCCAAAATGTTAATTTTTGAAAATTTATCAATTTCCCAGCTGTCTGAAGTGGACAAAAACAGCATGTTTTTTGCCAATTCGTAAGGCTATAGGCTTACCATTTCGGCCAAATATGGTCACTTTTCATTATCCTTCAATTTTAACCATGAGATTATCTTTGCCAAAAATTGAGCAAATTTCGCCAGAAAGTAAGGCTATATGCTTACCATTTTGGCCAAAAATGCCCTGTTTTTATCATCCTTCCATTTCAAGCCCAGCGTGATCATTGCCAAAGGCGAGTGAATCAGAACAAAAAAGTAAGGCTATAGTCTTACTTTTTGGTAAAAAGAGCCCACTTTTCATAATCCTGAAAATAAAACACACAAGAGTCTTTGCCAAATATCCAGCAAATTTCGCCAAAAAGTAGGGCTATAGGCTTACCATTTCGGCCAAAAATGCTCACTTTTCATCATTCTTCAATTGAAATCACACGAGAATCTTTGCAAAAATTGACCAAATTTCTCTAAAAATCATAGCTATAGGCTTGCCATTTTTGCCAAAAATCGTCCATTTTCACCTTTCTTCATTTTCTAGCACAACTTAAAAAGTGCCCAAAAACACCATATTTTGGCCAAAAAGTAAGACTGTAGGCTTGCCAATTTTGCCAAAAATCGTCCATTTTCACCTTTCTTCACCTTTCTTCAGTTTCTAGAACAACTTAAAAGTACCCAAAAACACCATATTTTGGCCAAAAAGTAAGGCTATAGGCTTGCCATTTTAGCCAAAAATCGTCCATTTTCAACTTTCTTCACCTTTCTTCACCTTTCTTCACTTTCTAACACAACTTAAAAAGTGCCCAAAAACATGATATTTTGGCCAAAAAGTAAGGCTATAGGCTTGCCATTCTTTGCCAAAAATCGTCCATTTTCACCTTTCTTCATTTTCTAGCACAACTTAAAAAGTGCCCAAAAACACCATATTTTGGCCAAAAAGTAAGGCTATAGGCTTGCCATTCTTTGCCAAAAATCGTCCATTTTCAACTTTCTTCACCTTACTTCATTTTCTAGAACAACTTATAAAGTGCCCAAAAACATGATATTTTGGCCAAAAAGTAAGGCTATAGGCTTGCCATTTTAGCCAAAAATCGTCCATTTTCAACTTTCTTCGCCTTTCTTCATTTTCTAACACAACTTATAAAGTGCCCAAAAACATGATATTTTGGCCAAAAAGTAAGGCTATAGGCTTGCCAATTTTGCGAAAAATCGTCCATTTTCAATTTTCTTCGCCTTTCTTCATTTTCTAGAACAACTTAAAAAGTGCCCAAAAAACACCATATTTTGGCCAAAAAGTAAGGCTATAGGCTTGCCATTCTTTGCCAAAAATCGTCCATTTTCACCTTTCTTCATTTTCTAGCACAACTTAAAAAGTGCCCAAAAACACCATATTTTGGCCAAAAAGTAAGGCTATAGGCTTGCCATTTTAGCCAAAAAGCGTCCATTTTCATCTTTCTTCACCTTTCTTCACCTTTCTTCACTTTCTAACATAACTTAAAAAGTGCCCAAAAACACCATATTTTGGCCAAAAAGTAAGGCTATAGGCTTGCCATTCTTTGCCAAAAATCGTCCATTTTCAACTTACTTCACGTTACTTCATTTTCTAGAACAACTTATAAAGTGCCCAAAAACATGATATTTTGGCCAAAAAGTAAGGCTATAGGCTTGCCATTCTTTGCCAAAAATCATCCATTTTCACCTTTCTTCATTTTCTAACACAACTTATAAAGTGCCCAAAAACATGATACTTTGGCCAAAAAGTAGGGCTATAGGCCTGCCAATTTTGCCAAAAATCGTCCATTTTCAACTTTCTTCACCTTTCTAAACCTTTCTTCACTTTCTAACACAACTTAAAAAGTGCCCAAAAACACCATATTTTGGCCAAAAAGTAAGGCTATAGGCTTGCGATTTTAGCCAAAAATCGTCCATTTTCAACTTACTTCACCTTACTTCATTTTCTAGCACAACTTAAAAAGTGCCCAAAAACAACATATTTTGGCCAAAAAGTAAGGCTATAGGCTTTCAATTTTTGCCAAAAACCGTCCATTTTCACCTTTCTTCATATTCTAGCACAGCTTAAAAAGTGCCCAAAAACAACATATTTTGGCCAAAAAGTAAGGCTATAGGCTTGCCATTCTTTGCCAAAAATCGTCCATTTTCACCTTTCTTCATTTTCTAGCACAACTTAAAAAGTGCCCAAAAACACCATATTTTGCCCAAAAAGTAAGGCTATAGGCTTGCCATTTTAGCCAAAAAGCGTCCATTTTCAACTTTCTTCACCTCTCTTCACCTTTCTTCACTTTCTAACATAACTTAAAAAGTGCCCAAAAACACCATATTTTGGCCAAAAAGTAAGGCTATAGGCTTGCCATTCTTTGCCAAAAATCATCCATTTCCACCTTTCTTCATTTTCTAACACAACTTATAAAGTGCCCAAAAACATGATATTTTGGCCAAAAAGTAAGGCTATAGTCTTGCCAATTTTGCAAAAAATCGTCCATTTTCAACTTTCTTCACCTTTCTACACCTTTCTTCATATTCTAGCACAACTTAAAAAGTGCCCAAAAACACCATATTTTGGCCAAAAAGTAAGGCTATAGGCTTGCCATTTTAGCCAAAAATCGTCCATTTTCACCTTTCTTCATTTTCTAGCACAACCTAAAAAGTGCCCAAAAACACCATATTTTGGCCAAAAAGTAAGGCTATAGGCTTGCCATTTTAGCCAAAAATCGTCCATTTTCAACTTTCTTCACCTTTCTACACCTTTCTTCACTTTCTAACACAACTGAAAAAGTGCCCAAAAACACCATATTTTGGCAAAAAAGTAAGGCTATAGGCTTGCCATTTTAGCCAAAATTCGACCATTTTCAACTTTCTTCACCTTACTTCATTTTCTAGAACATCTTATAAAGTGCCCAAAAACACCATATTTTGGCCAAAAAGTAAGGCTATAGGCTTGCGATTTTAGCCAAAATTCGACCATTTTCACCTTTCTTCATTTTCTAACACAACTTATAAAGTGCCCAAAAACATCATATTTTGGCCAAAAAGTAAGGCTATAGGCTTGCCATTCTTTGCCAAAAATCGTCCATTTTCAACTTTCTTCACCTTACTTCATTTTCTAGAACAACTTATAAAGTGCCCAAAAACATGATATTTTGGCCAAAAAGTAAGGCTATAGGCTTGCCATTTTAGCCAAAAATCGTCCATTTTCAACTTTCTTCGCCTTTCTTCATTTTCTAACACAACTTACAAAGTGCCCAAAAACATGATACTTTGGCCAAAAAGTAAGGCTATAGGCTTTGAATTTTTGCGAAAAATCGTCCATTTTCAACTTACTTCATTTTCTAGCACAACTTAAAAAGTGCCCAAAAACACCATATTTTAGCGAAAAAGTAGGGCTATAGGCCTGCCAATTTTGCCACAAATCGTCCATTTTCAACTTTCTTCACCTTTCTTCATTTTCTAACATAACTTAAAAAGTGCCCAAAAACACCATATTTTGGCCAAAAAGTAAGGCTATAGGCTTGCCATTTTAGCCAAAAATCGTCCATTTTCAACTTTCTTCACCTTTCTTCACCTTTCTTCACTTTCTAACACAACTTAAAAAGTGCCCAAAAACACCATATTTTGGCCAAAAAGTAAGGCTATAGGCTTGCCATTTTAGCCAAAAATCGTCCATTTTCAACTTTCTTCACCTTTCTACACCTTTCTTCACTTTCTAACACAACTTAAAAAGTGCCCAAAAACACCATATTTTGGCAAAAAAGTAAGGCTATAGGCTTGCCATTCTTTGCCAAAAATCGTCCATTTTCAACTTTCTTCACCTTTCTAAACCTTTCTTCACTTTCTAACACAACTTAAAAAGTGCCCAAAAACACCATATTTTGGCCAAAAAGTAAGGCTATAGGCTTGCCATTTTAGCCAAAATTCGACCATTTTCAACTTTCTTCACCTTACTTCATTTTCTAGAACATCTTATAAAGTGCCCAAAAACACCATATTTTGGCCAAAAAGTAAGGCTATAGGTTTGCGATTTTAGCCAAAATTCGACCATTTTCAACTTTCTTCACCTTTCTACACCTTTCTTCACTTTCTAACACAACTTAAAAAGTGCCCAAAAACACCATATTTTGGCCAAAAAGTAAGGCTATAGGCTTGCCATTTTAGCCAAAATTCGACCATTTTCAACTTTCTTCACCTTACTTCATTTTCTAGAACATCTTATAAAGTGCCCAAAAACACCATATTTTGGCCAAAAAGTAAGGCTATAGGTTTGCGATTTTAGCCAAAATTCGACCATTTTCAACTTTCTTCACCTTTCTACACCTTTCTTCACTTTCTAACACAACTTAAAAAGTGCCCAAAAACACCATATTTTGGCCAAAAAGTAAGGCTATAGGCTTGCCATTTTAGCCAAAATTCGACCATTTTCAACTTTCTTCACCTTACTTCACTTTCTAGAACATTTTATAAAGTGCCCAAAAACACCATATTTTGGCCAAAAAGTAAGGCTATAGGCTTGCCATTCTTTGCCAAAAATCATCCATTTTCACCTTTCTTCATTTTCTAACACAACTTATAAAGTGCCCAAAAACATGATATTTTGGCCAAAAAGTAAGGCTATAGTCTTGCCAATTTTGCGAAAAATCGTCCATTTTCAACTTTCTTCATATTCTAGCACAACTTAAAAAGTGCCCAAAAACACCATATTTTGGCCAAAAAGTAAGGCTATAGGCTTGCCATTTTAGCCAAAAATCGTCCATTTTCACCTTTCTTCATTTTCTAGCACAACCTAAAAAGTGCCCAAAAACACCATATTTTGGCCAAAAAGTAAGGCTATAGGCTTGCCAGTTTAGCCAAAAATCGTCCATTTTCAACTTTCTTCACCTTTCTTCACCTTTCTTCACTTTCTAACACAACTAAAAAAGTGCACAAAAACACCATATTTTGGCCAAAAAGTAAGGCTATAGGCTTGCCATTTTAGCCAAAATTCGACCATTTTCAACTTTCTTCACCTTACTTCATTTTCTAGAACATCTTATAAAGTGCCCAAAAACACCATATTTTGGCCAAAAAGTAAGGCTATAGGTTTGCGATTTTAGCCAAAATTCGACCATTTTCAACTTTCTTCACCCTAATTCATTTTCTAGAACATCTTATAAAGTGCCCAAAAACACGATATTTTGGCCAAAAAGTAAGGCAATAGGCTTGCAAATTTTAGCCAAAATTCGACCATTTTCAACTTTCTTCACCTTACTTCATTTTCTAGAACATCTTATAAAGTGCCCAAAAACACCATATTTTGGCCAAAAAGTAAGGCTATAGGCTTGCCACTTTAGCCAAAAATTGTCCATTTTCAACTTTCTTCGCCTTTCTTCATTTTCTAGAACAACTTAAAAAGTGCCCAAAAAACACCATATTTTGGCCAAAAAGTAAGGCTATAGGCTTGCCATTTTAGCCAAAAATCGTCCATTTTCAACTTTCTTCACCTTTCTACACCTTTCTTCACTTTCTAACACAACTTAAAAAGTGCCCAAAAACACCATATTTTGGCAAAAAAGTAAGGCTATAGGCTTGCCATTTTAGCCATAAATCGTCCATTTTCACCTTTCTTCATTTTCTAGCACAACTTAAAAAGTGCCCAAAAACACCATATTTTGGCCAAAAAGTAAGGCTATAGGCTTGCCAATTTTGCGAAAAATCGTCCATTTTCAACTTACTTCAACTTACTTCATTTTCTAGAACAACTTAAAAAGTGCCCAAAAACACCATATTTTGGCCAAAAAGTAAGGCTATAGGCTTGCCATTTTAGCCAAAATTCGACCATTTTTAACTTTCTTCACCTTACTTCATTTTCTAGAACATCTCATAAAGTGCCCAAAAACACCATATTTTGGCCAAAAAGTAAGGCTATAGGCTTGCCATTTTAGCCAAAAATCGTCCATTTTCACCTTTCTTCATTTTCTAGCACAACTTAAAAAGTGCCCAAAAACACCATATTTTGGCCAAAAAGTAAGGCTATAGGCTTGCCATTTTTTGCCAAAAATCGTCCATTTTCAACTTTCTTCACCTTTCTTCACCTTTCTTCACTTTCTAACACAACTTAAAAAGTGCCCAAAAACACCATATTTTGGCCAAAAAGTAAGGCTATAGGCTTGCCATTTTAGCCAAAATTCGACCATTTTCAACTTTCTTCACCTTACTTCATTTTCTAGAACAACTTAAAAAGTGCCCAAAAACACCATATTTTGGCCAAAAAGTAAGGCTATAGGTTTGCGATTTTAGCCAAAATTCGACCATTTTCAACTTTCTTCACCCTACTTCATTTTCTAGAACATCTTATAAAGTGCCCAAAAACACCATATTTTGGCCAAAAAGTAAGGCTATAGGCTTGCCATTTTAGCCAAAAATCGTCCATTTTCAACTTTCTTCGCCTTTCTTCATTTTCTAACACAACTTAAAAAGTGCCCAAAAACATGATATTTTGGCCAAAAAGTAAGGCTATAGGCTTGCCAATTTTGCGAAAAATCGCCCATTTTCAACTTTCTTCACCTTACTTCATTTTCTAGAACAACTTAAAAAGTGCCCAAAAAACACCATATTTTGGCCAAAAAGTAAGGCTATAGGCTTGCCATTTTAGCCAAAAATCGTCCATTTTCAACTTTCTTCACCTTTCTAAACCTTTCTTCACTTTCTAACACAACTTAAAAAGTGCCCAAAAACACCATATTTTGGCCAAAAAGTAAGGCTATAGGCTTGCCATTTTAGCCAAAATTCGACCATTTTCAACTTTCTTCACCTTACTTCATTTTCTAGAACATCTCCTAAAGTGCCCAAAAACACCATATTTTGGACAAAAAGTAAGGCTATAGGCTTGCCATTTTAGCCAAAAATCGTCCATTTTCACCTTTCTTCATTTTCTAGCACAACTTAAAAAGTGCCCAAAAACACCATATTTTGGCAAAAAAGTAAGACTATAGGCTAGCCATTCTTTGCGAAAAATCGTCCATTTTCAACTTTCTTCACCTTTCTTCACCTTTCTTCACTTTCTAATACAACTAAAAAAGTGCACAAAAACACCATATTTTGGCCAAAAAGTAAGGCTATAGGCTTGCCATTTTAGCCAAAATTCGACCATTTTCAACTTTCTTCACCTTACTTCATTTTCTAGAACATCTTATGAAGTGCCCAAAAACACCATATTTTGGCCAAAAAGTAAGGCTATAGGTTTGCGATTTTAGCCAAAATTCGACCATTTTCAACTTTCTTCACCCTACTTCATTTTCTAGAACATCTTATAAAGTGCCCAAAAACACCATATTTTGGCCAAAAAGTAGGGCTATAGGCTTGCCATTTTAGCCAAAAATCGTCCATTTTCAACTTTCTTCGCCTTTCTTCATTTTCTAACACAACTTAAAAAGTGCCCAAAAACATGATATTTTGGCCAAAAAGTAAGGCTATAGGCTTGCCATTTTAGCCAAAAATCGTCCATTTTCAACTTTCTTCATCTTACTTCATTTTCTAGAACATCTTATAAAGTGCCCAAAAACACCATATTTTGGCCAAAAAGTAAGGCTATAGGTTTGCGATTTTAGTCAAAATTCGACCATTTTCAACTTTCTTCACCCTACTTCATTTTCTAGAACATCTTATAAAGTGCCCAAAAACACCATATTTTGGCCAAAAAGTAGGGCTATAGGCTTGCCATTTTAGCCAAAAATCGTCCATTTTCAACTTTCTTCGCCTTTCTTCATTTTCTAACACAACTTAAAAAGTGCCCAAAAACATGATATTTTGGCCAAAAAGTAAGGCTATAGGCTTGCCAATTTTGCGAAAAATCGCCCATTTTCAACTTTCTTCACCTTACTTCATTTTCTAGAACAACTTAAAAAGTGCCCAAAAAACACCATATTTTGGCCAAAAAGTAAGGCTATAGGCTTGCCATTCTTTGCCAAAAATCGTCCATTTTCAACTTACTTCACGTTACTTCATTTTCTAGAACAACTTATAAAGTGCCCAAAAACATGATATTTTTGCCAAAAAGTAAGGCTATAGGCTTGCCATTCTTTGCCAAAAATCGTCCATTTTCAACTTTCTTCACCTTTCTAAACCTTTCTTCACTTTCTAACACAACTTAAAAAGTGCCCAAAAACACCATATTTTGGCCAAAAAGTAAGGCTATAGGCTTGCCATTTTAGCCAAAATTCGACCATTTTCAACTTTCTTCACCTTACTTCATTTTCTAGAACATCTCATAAAGTGCCCAAAAACACCATATTTTGGCCAAAAAGTAAGGCTATAGGCTTGCCATTTTAGCCAAAAATCGTCCATTTTCACCTTTCTTCATTTTCTAGCACAACTTAAAAAGTGCCCAAAAACACCATATTTTGGCCAAAAAGTAAGGCTATAGGCTTGCCATTTTAGCCAAAAATCGTCCATTTTCATCTTTCTTCACCTTTCTACACCTTTCTTCACTTTCTAACACAAATGAAAAAGTGCCCAAAAACACCATATTTTGGCCAAAAAGTAAGGCTATAGGCTTGCCATTTTAGCCAAAATTCGACCATTTTCAACTTTCTTCACCTTACTTCATTTTGTAGAACATCTCATAAAGTGCCCAAAAACACCATATTTTGGCCAAAAAGTAAGGCTATAGGCTTGCCATTTTAGCCAAAAATCGTCCATTTTCACCTTTCTTCATTTTCTAGCACAACTTAAAAAGTGCCCAAAAACACCATATTTTGGAAAAAAAGTAAGACTATAGGCTAGCCATTCTTTGCCAAAAATCGTCCATTTTCAACTTTCTTCACCTTTCTTCACCTTTCTTCACTTTCTAACACAACTAAAAAAGTGCACAAAAACACCATATTTTGGCCAAAAAGTAAGGCTATAGGCTTGCCATTTTAGCCAAAATTCGACCATTTTCAACTTTCTTCACCTTACTTCATTTTCTAGAACATCTTATGAAGTGCCCAAAAACACCATATTTTGGCCAAAAAGTAAGGCTATAGGTTTGCGATTTTAGCCAAAATTCGACCATTTTCAACTTTCTTCACCCTACTTCATTTTCTAGAACATCTTATAAAGTGCCCAAAAACACCATATTTTGGCCAAAAAGTAAGGCTATAGGCTTGCCATTTTAGCCAAAAATCGTCCATTTTCAACTTTCTTCGCCTTTCTTCATTTTCTAACACAACTTAAAAAGTGCCCAAAAACATGATATTTTGGCCAAAAAGTAAGGCTATAGGCTTGCCAATTTTAGCCAAAATTCGACCATTTTCAACTTTCTTCACCTTACTTCATTTTCTAGAACATCTTATAAAGTGCCCAAAAACACCATATTTTGGCCAAAAAGTAAGGCTATAGGCTTGCCACTTTAGCCAAAAATTGTCCATTTTCAACTTTCTTCGCCTTTCTTCATTTTCTAGAACAACTTAAAAAGTGCCCAAAAAACACCATATTTTGGCCAAAAAGTAAGGCTATAGGCTTGCCATTTTAGCCAAAAATCGTCCATTTTCAACTTTCTTCACCTTTCTACACCTTTCTTCACTTTCTAACACAACTTAAAAAGTGCCCAAAAACACCATATTTTGGCCAAAAAGTAAGGCTATAGGCTTGCCATTTTAGCCATAAATCGTCCATTTTCACCTTTCTTCATTTTCTAGCACAACTTAAAAAGTGCCCAAAAACACCATATTTTGGCCAAAAAGTAAGGCTATAGGCTTGCCAATTTTGCGAAAAATCGTCCATTTTCAACTTACTTCAACTTACTTCATTTTCTAGAACAACTTAAAAAGTGCCCAAAAACACCATATTTTGGCCAAAAAGTAAGGCTATAGGCTTGCCATTTTAGCCAAAATTCGACCATTTTTAACTTTCTTCACCTTACTTCATTTTCTAGAACATCTCATAAAGTGCCCAAAAACACCATATTTTGGCCAAAAAGTAAGGCTATAGGCTTGCCATTTTAGCCAAAAATCGTCCATTTTCACCTTTCTTCATTTTCTAGCACAACTTAAAAAGTGCCCAAAAACACCATATTTTGGCCAAAAAGTAAGGCTATAGGCTTGCCATTTTTTGCCAAAAATCGTCCATTTTCAACTTTCTTCACCTTTCTTCACCTTTCTTCACTTTCTAACACAACTTAAAAAGTGCCCAAAAACACCATATTTTGGCCAAAAAGTAAGGCTATAGGCTTGCCATTTTAGCCAAAATTCGACCATTTTCAACTTTCTTCACCTTACTTCATTTTCTAGAACAACTTAAAAAGTGCCCAAAAACACCATATTTTGGCCAAAAAGTAAGGCTATAGGTTTGCGATTTTAGCCAAAATTCGACCATTTTCAACTTCTTCACCCTACTTCATTTTCTAGAACATCTTATAAAGTGCCCAAAAACACCATATTTTGGCCAAAAAGTAAGGCTATAGGCTTGCCATTTTAGCCAAAAATCGTCCATTTTCAACTTTCTTCGCCTTTCTTCATTTTCTAACACAACTTAAAAAGTGCCCAAAAACATGATATTTTGGCCAAAAAGTAAGGCTATAGGCTTGCCAATTTTGCGAAAAATCGCCCATTTTCAACTTTCTTCACCTTACTTCATTTTCTAGAACAACTTAAAAAGTGCCCAAAAAACACCATATTTTGGCCAAAAAGTAAGGCTATAGGCTTGCCATTTTAGCCAAAAATCGTCCATTTCAACTTTCTTCACCTTTCTAAACCTTTCTTCACTTTCTAACACAACTTAAAAAGTGCCCAAAAACACCATATTTTGGCCAAAAAGTAAGGCTATAGGCTTGCCATTTTAGCCAAAATTCGACCATTTTCAACTTTCTTCACCTTACTTCATTTTCTAGAACATCTCCTAAAGTGCCCAAAAACACCATATTTTGGACAAAAAGTAAGGCTATAGGCTTGCCATTTTAGCCAAAAATCGTCCATTTTCACCTTTCTTCATTTTCTAGCACAACTTAAAAAGTGCCCAAAAACACCATATTTTGGCAAAAAAGTAAGACTATAGGCTAGCCATTCTTTGCGAAAAATCGTCCATTTTCAACTTTCTTCACCTTTCTTCACCTTTCTTCACTTTCTAATACAACTAAAAAAGTGCACAAAAACACCATATTTTGGCCAAAAAGTAAGGCTATAGGCTTGCCATTTTAGCCAAAATTCGACCATTTTCAACTTTCTTCACCTTACTTCATTTTCTAGAACATCTTATGAAGTGCCCAAAAACACCATATTTTGGCCAAAAAGTAAGGCTATAGGTTTGCGATTTTAGCCAAAATTCGACCATTTTCAACTTTCTTCACCCTACTTCATTTTCTAGAACATCTTATAAAGTGCCCAAAAACACCATATTTTGGCCAAAAAGTAGGGCTATAGGCTTGCCATTTTAGCCAAAAATCGTCCATTTTCAACTTTCTTCGCCTTTCTTCATTTTCTAACACAACTTAAAAAGTGCCCAAAAACATGATATTTTGGCCAAAAAGTAAGGCTATAGGCTTGCCATTTTAGCCAAAAATCGTCCATTTTCAACTTTCTTCATCTTACTTCATTTTCTAGAACATCTTATAAAGTGCCCAAAAACACCATATTTTGGCCAAAAAGTAAGGCTATAGGTTTGCGATTTTAGTCAAAATTCGACCATTTTCAACTTTCTTCACCCTACTTCATTTTCTAGAACATCTTATAAAGTGCCCAAAAACACCATATTTTGGCCAAAAAGTAGGGCTATAGGCTTGCCATTTTAGCCAAAAATCGTCCATTTTCAACTTTCTTCGCCTTTCTTCATTTTCTAACACAACTTAAAAAGTGCCCAAAAACATGATATTTTGGCCAAAAAAGTAAGGCTATAGGCTTGCCAATTTTGCGAAAAATCGCCCATTTTCAACTTTCTTCACCTTACTTCATTTTCTAGAACAACTTAAAAAGTGCCCAAAAACACCATATTTTGGCCAAAAAGTAAGGCTATAGGCTTGCCATTCTTTGCCAAAAATCGTCCATTTTCAACTTACTTCACGTTACTTCATTTTCTAGAACAACTTATAAAGTGCCCAAAAACATGATATTTTTGCCAAAAAGTAAGGCTATAGGCTTGCCATTCTTTGCCAAAAATCGTCCATTTTCAACTTTCTTCACCTTTCTAAACCTTTCTTCACTTTCTAACACAACTTAAAAAGTGCCCAAAAACACCATATTTTGGCCAAAAAGTAAGGCTATAGGCTTGCCATTTTAGCCAAAATTCGACCATTTTCAACTTTCTTCACCTTACTTCATTTTCTAGAACATCTCATAAAGTGCCCAAAAACACCATATTTTGGCCAAAAAGTAAGGCTATAGGCTTGCCATTTTAGCCAAAAATCGTCCATTTTCACCTTTCTTCATTTTCTAGCACAACTTAAAAAGTGCCCAAAAACACCATATTTTGGCCAAAAAGTAAGGCTATAGGCTTGCCATTTTAGCCAAAAATCGTCCATTTTCATCTTTCTTCACCTTTCTACACCTTTCTTCACTTTCTAACACAAATGAAAAAGTGCCCAAAAACACCATATTTTGGCCAAAAAGTAAGGCTATAGGCTTGCCATTTTAGCCAAAATTCGACCATTTTCAACTTTCTTCACCTTACTTCATTTTGTAGAACATCTCATAAAGTGCCCAAAAACACCATATTTTGGCCAAAAAGTAAGGCTATAGGCTTGCCATTTTAGCCAAAAATCGTCCATTTTCACCTTTCTTCATTTTCTAGCACAACTTAAAAAGTGCCCAAAAACACCATATTTTGGAAAAAAAGTAAGACTATAGGCTAGCCATTCTTTGCCAAAAATCGTCCATTTTCAACTTTCTTCACCTTTCTTCACCTTTCTTCACTTTCTAACACAACTAAAAAAGTGCACAAAAACACCATATTTTGGCCAAAAAGTAAGGCTATAGGCTTGCCATTTTAGCCAAAATTCGACCATTTTCAACTTTCTTCACCTTACTTCATTTTCTAGAACATCTTATGAAGTGCCCAAAAACACCATATTTTGGCCAAAAAGTAAGGCTATAGGTTTGCGATTTTAGCCAAAATTCGACCATTTTCAACTTTCTTCACCCTACTTCATTTTCTAGAACATCTTATAAAGTGCCCAAAAACACCATATTTTGGCCAAAAAGTAAGGCTATAGGCTTGCCATTTTAGCCAAAAATCGTCCATTTTCAACTTTCTTCGCCTTTCTTCATTTTCTAGAACAACTTAAAAAGTGCCCAAAAAACACCATATTTTGGCCAAAAAGTAAGGCTATAGGCTTGCCAATTTTGCGAAAAATCGCCCATTTTCAACTTTCTTCACCTTACTTCATTTTCTAGAACAACTTAAAAAGTGCCCAAAAAACACCATATTTTGGCCAAAAAGTAAGGCTATAGGCTTGCCATTCTTTGCCAAAAATCGTCCATTTTCAACTTACTTCACGTTACTTCATTTTCTAGAACAACTTATAAAGTGCCCAAAAACATGATATTTTTGCCAAAAAGTAAGGCTATAGGCTTGCCATTTTTTGCCAAAAATCGTCCATTTTCAACTTTCTTCACCTTTCTTCACCCTACTTCATTTTCTAGAACATCTTATAAAGTGCCCAAAAACACGATGTTTTGGCCAAAAAGTAAGGCAATAGGCTTGCAAATTTTAGCCAAAATTCGACCATTTTCAACTTTCTTCACCTTACTTCATTTTCTAGAACATCTTATAAAGTGCCCAAAAACACCATATTTTGGCCAAAAAGTAAGGCTATAGGTTTGCCATTTTAGCCAAAAATCGTCCATTTTCAACTTTCTTCGCCTTTCTTCATTTTCTAACACAACTTATAAAGTGCCCAAAAACACAATATTTTGGCCAAAAGTAAGGCTATAGGCTTGCCATTTTAGCCAAAAATCGTCCATTTTCAACTTACTTCACGTTACTTCATTTTCTAGAACAACTTAAAAAGTGCCCAAAAACACCATATTTTGGCCAAAAAGTAAGGCTATAGGCTTGCCATTCTTTGCCAAAAATCGTCCATTTTCAACTTTCTTCACCTTTCTACACCTTTCTTCACTTTCTAACACAACTTAAAAAGTGCCCAAAAACACCATATTTTGGCCAAAAAGTAAGGCTATAGGCTTGCCATTTTAGCCAAAATTCGACCATTTTCAACTTTCTTCACCTTACTTCATTTTCTAGAACATCTCATAAAGTGCCCAAAAACACCATATTTTGGCCAAAAAGTAAGGCTATAGGCTTGCCATTTTAGCCAAATATCGTCCATTTTCACCTTTCTTCATTTTCTAGCACAACTTAAAAAGTGCCCAAAAACACCATATTTTGGCCAAAAAGTAAGGCTATAGGCTTGCCATTTTAGCCAAAAATCGTCCATTTTCATCTTTCTTCACCTTTCTACACCTTTCTTCACTTTCTAACACAAATGAAAAAGTGCCCAAAAACACCATATTTTGGCCAAAAAGTAAGGCTATAGGCTTGCCATTTTAGCCAAAATTCGACCATTTTCAACTTTCTTCACCTTACTTCATTTTCTAGAACATCTCATAAAGTGCCCAAAAACACCATATTTTGGCCAAAAAGTAAGGCTATAGGCTTGCCATTTTAGCCAAAAATCGTCCATTTTCACCTTTCTTCATTTTCTAGCACAACTTAAAAAGTGCCCAAAAACACCATATCTTGGCCAAAAAGTAAGACTATAGGCTAGCCATTCTTTGCCAAAAATTGTCCATTTTCAACTTTCTTCACCTTTCTTCACCTTTCTTTACCTTTCTTCACTTTCTAACACAACTAAAAAAGTGCACAAAAACACCATATTTTGGCCAAAAAGTAAGGCTATAGGTTTGCGATTTTAGCCAAAATTCGACCATTTTCAACTTTCTTCACCCTACTTCATTTTCTAGAACAACTTAAAAAGTGCCCAAAAACACCATATTTTGGCCAAAAAGTAACGCTATAGGCTTGCTATTTTAGCCAAAATTCGACCATTTTCAACTTTCTTCACCTTACTTCATTTTCTAGAACATCTTATAAAGTGCCCAAAAACACCATATTTTGGCCAAAAAGTAAGGCTATAGGTTTGCGATTTTAGCCAAAATTCGACCATTTTCAACTTTCTTCACCCTACTTCATTTTCTAGAACATCTTATAAAGTGCCCAAAAACACCATATTTTGGCCAAAAAGTAAGGCTATAGGCTTGCCATTTTAGCCAAAAATCGTCCATTTTCAACTTTCTTCATCTTACTTCATTTTCTAGAACATCTTATAAAGTGCCCAAAAACACCATATTTTGGCCAAAAAGTAAGGCTATAGGTTTGCGATTTTAGCCAAAATTCGACCATTTTCAACTTTCTTCACCCTACTTCATTTTCTAGAACATCTTATAAAGTGCCCAAAAACACCATATTTTGGCCAAAAAGTAAGGCTATAGGCTTGCCATTTTAGCCAAAAATCGTCCATTTTCAACTTTCTTCGCCTTTCTTCATTTTCTAGAACAACTTAAAAAGTGCCCAAAAAACACCATATTTTGGCCAAAAAGTAAGGCTATAGGCTTGCCAATTTTGCGAAAAATCGTCCATTTTCAATTTTCTTCGCCTTTCTTCATTTTCTAGAACATCTTATAAAGTGCCCAAAAACACCATATTTTGGCCAAAAAGTAAGGCTATAGGTTTGCGATTTTAGCCAAAATTCGACCATTTTCAACTTTCTTCACCCTACTTCATTTTCTAGAACATCTTATAAAGTGCCCAAAAACACCATATTTTGGCCAAAAAGTAAGGCTATAGGCTTGCCATTTTAGCCAAAAATCGTCCATTTTCAACTTTCTTCGCCTTTCTTCATTTTCTAGAACAACTTAAAAAGTGCCCAAAAAACACCATATTTTGGCCAAAAAGTAAGGCTATAGGCTTGCCAATTTTGCGAAAAATCGTCCATTTTCAATTTTCTTCGCCTTTCTTCATTTTCTAGAACAACTTATGAAGTGCCCAAAAACACCATATTTTGGCCAAAAAGTAAGGCTATAGGCTTGCCATTTTAGCCAAAATTCGACCATTTTCAACTTTCTTCACCTTACTTCATTTTCTAGAACATCTCATAAAGTGCCCAAAAACACCATATTTTGGCCAAAAAGTAAGGCTATAGGCTTGCCATTTTAGCCAAAAATCGTCCATTTTCACCTTTCTTCATTTTCTAGCACAACTTAAAAACTGCCCAAAAACACCATATTTTGGAAAAAAAGTAAGACTATAGGCTAGCCATTCTTTGCCAAAAATCGTCCATTTTCAACTTTCTTCACCTTTCTTCACCTTTCTTCACTTTCTAACACAACTAAAAAAGTGCACAAAAACACCATATTTTGGCCAAAAAGTAAGGCTATAGGCTTGCCATTTTAGCCAAAATTCGACCATTTTCAACTTTCTTCACCTTACTTCATTTTCTAGAACATCTTATGAAGTGCCCAAAAACACCATATTTTGGCCAAAAAGTAAGGCTATAGGTTTGCGATTTTAGCCAAAATTCGACCATTTTCAACTTTCTTCACCCTACTTCATTTTCTAGAACATCTTATAAAGTGCCCAAAAACACCATATTTTGGCCAAAAAGTAAGGCTATAGGCTTGCCATTTTAGCCAAAAATCGTCCATTTTCAACTTTCTTCGCCTTTCTTCATTTTCTAACACAACTTAAAAAGTGCCCAAAAACATGATATTTTGGCCAAAAAGTAAGGCTATAGGCTTGCCAATTTTGCGAAAAATCGCCCATTTTCAACTTTCTTCACCTTACTTCATTTTCTAGAACAACTTAAAAAGTGCCCAAAAAACACCATATTTTGGCCAAAAAGTAAGGCTATAGGCTTGCCATTCTTTGCCAAAAATCGTCCATTTTCAACTTACTTCACGTTACTTCATTTTCTAGAACAACTTATAAAGTGCCCAAAAACATGATATTTTTGCCAAAAAGTAAGGCTATAGGCTTGCCATTTTTTGCCAAAAATCGTCCATTTCAACTTTCTTCACCTTTCTTCACCCTACTTCATTTTCTAGAACATCTTATAAAGTGCCCAAAAACACGATGTTTTGGCCAAAAAGTAAGGCAATAGGCTTGCAAATTTTAGCCAAAATTCGACCATTTTCAACTTTCTTCACCTTACTTCATTTTCTAGAACATCTTATAAAGTGCCCAAAAACACCATATTTTGGCCAAAAGTAAGGCTATAGGTTTGCCATTTTAGCCAAAAATCGTCCATTTTCAACTTTCTTCGCCTTTCTTCATTTTCTAACACAACTTATAAAGTGCCCAAAAACACAATATTTTGGCCAAAAAGTAAGGCTATAGGCTTGCCATTTTAGCCAAAAATCGTCCATTTTCAACTTACTTCACGTTACTTCATTTTCTAGAACAACTTAAAAAGTGCCCAAAAACACCATATTTTGGCCAAAAAGTAAGGCTATAGGCTTGCCATTCTTTGCCAAAAATCGTCCATTTCAACTTTCTTCACCTTTCTACACCTTTCTTCACTTTCTAACACAACTTAAAAAGTGCCCAAAAACACCATATTTTGGCCAAAAAGTAAGGCTATAGGCTTGCCATTTTAGCCAAAAATCGTCCATTTTCACCTTTCTTCATTTTCTAGCACAACTTAAAAAGTGCTCAAAAACACCATATTTTGGCCAAAAAGTAAGGCTATAGGCTTGCCATTTTAGCCAAAAATCGTCCATTTTCATCTTTCTTCACCTTTCTACACCTTTCTTCACTTTCTAACACAAATGAAAAAGTGCCCAAAAACACCATATTTTGGCCAAAAAGTAAGGCTATAGGCTTGCCATTTTAGCCAAAATTCGACCACTTTCAACTTTCTTCACCTTACTTCATTTTCTAGAACAACTTAAAAAGTGCCCAAAAACATGATATTTTGGCCAAAAAGTAAGGCTATAGGCTTGCCATTCTTTGCCAAAAATCGTCCATTTTCACCTTTCTTCATTTTCTAACACAACTTATAAAGTGCCCAAAAACATGATATTTTGGCCAAAAAGTAAGGCTATAGGCTTGCGATTTTAGCAAAAAATCGTCCATTTTCACCTTTCTTCATTTTCTAACACAACTTATAAAGTGCCCAAAACATGATATTTTGGCCAAAAAGTAAGGCTATAGGCTTGCCATTTTAGCCAAAATTCGACCATTTTCAACTTTCTTCACCCTACTTCATTTTCTAGAACATCTTATAAAGTGCCCAAAAACACCATATTTTGGCCAAAAAGTAAGGCTATAGGCTTGCCATTTTAGCCAAAAATCGTCCATTTTCAACTTTCTTCATCTTACTTCATTTTCTAGAACATCTTATAAAGTGCCCAAAAACACCATATTTTGGCCAAAAAGTAAGGCTATAGGTTTGCGATTTTAGCCAAAATTCGACCATTTTCAACTTTCTTCACCCTACTTCATTTTCTAGAACATCTTATAAAGTGCCCAAAAACACCATATTTTGGCCAAAAAGTAAGGCTATAGGCTTGCCATTTTAGCCAAAAATCGTCCATTTTCAACTTTCTTCGCCTTTCTTCATTTTCTAGAACAACTTAAAAAGTGCCCAAAAAACACCATATTTTGGCCAAAAAGTAAGGCTATAGGCTTGCCAATTTTGCGAAAAATCGTCCATTTTCAATTTTCTTCGCCTTTCTTCATTTTCTAGAACATCTTATAAAGTGCCCAAAAACACCATATTTTGGCCAAAAAGTAAGGCTATAGGTTTGCGATTTTAGCCAAAATTCGACCATTTTCAACTTTCTTCACCCTACTTCATTTTCTAGAACATCTTATAAAGTGCCCAAAAACACCATATTTTGGCCAAAAAGTAAGGCTATAGGCTTGCCATTTTAGCCAAAAATCGTCCATTTTCAACTTTCTTCGCCTTTCTTCATTTTCTAGAACAACTTAAAAAGTGCCCAAAAAACACCATATTTTGGCCAAAAAGTAAGGCTATAGGCTTGCCAATTTTGCGAAAAATCGTCCATTTTCAATTTTCTTCGCCTTTCTTCATTTTCTAGAACAACTTATGAAGTGCCCAAAAACACCATATTTTGGCCAAAAAGTAAGGCTATAGGCTTGCCATTTTAGCCAAAATTCGACCATTTTCAACTTTCTTCACCTTACTTCATTTTCTAGAACATCTCATAAAGTGCCCAAAAACACCATATTTTGGCCAAAAAGTAAGGCTATAGGCTTGCCATTTTAGCCAAAAATCGTCCATTTTCACCTTTCTTCATTTTCTAGCACAACTTAAAAACTGCCCAAAAACACCATATTTTGGAAAAAAAGTAAGACTATAGGCTAGCCATTCTTTGCCAAAAATCGTCCATTTTCAACTTTCTTCACCTTTCTTCACCTTTCTTCACTTTCTATCACAACTAAAAAAGTGCACAAAAACACCATATTTTGGCCAAAAAGTAAGGCTATAGGCTTGCCATTTTAGCCAAAATTCGACCATTTTCAACTTTCTTCACCTTACTTCATTTTCTAGAACATCTTATGAAGTGCCCAAAAACACCATATTTTGGCCAAAAAGTAAGGCTATAGGTTTGCGATTTTAGCCAAAATTCGACCATTTTCAACTTTCTTCACCCTACTTCATTTTCTAGAACATCTTATAAAGTGCCCAAAAACACCATATTTTGGCCAAAAAGTAAGGCTATAGGCTTGCCATTTAGCCAAAAATCGTCCATTTTCAACTTTCTTCGCCTTTCTTCATTTTCTAACACAACTTAAAAAGTGCCCAAAAACATGATATTTTGGCCAAAAAGTAAGGCTATAGGCTTGCCAATTTTGCGAAAAATCGCCCATTTTCAACTTTCTTCACCTTACTTCATTTTCTAGAACAACTTAAAAAGTGCCCAAAAAACACCATATTTTGGCCAAAAAGTAAGGCTATAGGCTTGCCATTCTTTGCCAAAAATCGTCCATTTTCAACTTACTTCACGTTACTTCATTTTCTAGAACATCTTATAAAGTGCCCAAAAACACCATATTTTGGCCAAAAAGTAAGGCTATAGGCTTGCCATTTTAGCCAAAAATCGTCCATTTTCAACTTTCTTCGCCTTTCTTCATTTTCTAACACAACTTAAAAAGTGCCCAAAAACATGATATTTTGGCCAAAAAGTAAGGCTATAGGCTTGCCAATTTTGCGAAAAATCGCCCATTTTCAACTTTCTTCACCTTACTTCATTTTCTAGAACAACTTAAAAAGTGCCCAAAAAACACCATATTTTGGCCAAAAAGTAAGGCTATAGGCTTGCCATTCTTTGCCAAAAATCGTCCATTTTCAACTTACTTCACGTTACTTCATTTTCTAGAACAACTTATAAAGTGCCCAAAAACATGATATTTTTGCCAAAAAGTAAGGCTATAGGCTTGCCATTTTTTGCCAAAAATCGTCCATTTTCAACTTTCTTCACCTTTCTTCACCCTACTTCATTTTCTAGAACATCTTATAAAGTGCCCAAAAACACGATGTTTTGGCCAAAAAGTAAGGCAATAGGCTTGCAAATTTTAGCCAAAATTCGACCATTTTCAACTTTCTTCACCTTACTTCATTTTCTAGAACATCTTATAAAGTGCCCAAAAACAAAACACCATATTTTGGCCAAAAAGTAAGGCTATAGGTTTGCCATTTTAGCCAAAAATCGTCCATTTTCAACTTTCTTCGCCTTTCTTCATTTTCTAACACAACTTATAAAGTGCCCAAAAACACAATATTTTGGCCAAAAAGTAAGGCTATAGGCTTGCCATTTTAGCCAAAAATCGTCCCATTTTCAACTTACTTCACGTTACTTCATTTTCTAGAACAACTTAAAAAGTGCCCAAAAACACCATATTTTGGCCAAAAAGTAAGGCTATAGGCTTGCCATTCTTTGCCAAAAATCGTCCATTTTCAACTTTCTTCACCTTTCTACACCTTTCTTCACTTTCTAACACAACTTAAAAAGTGCCCAAAAACACCATATTTTGGCCAAAAAGTAAGGCTCTAGGCTTGCCATTTTAGCCAAAAATCGTCCATTTTCACCTTTCTTCATTTTCTAGCACAACTTAAAAAGTGCCCAAAAACACCATATTTTGGCCAAAAAGTAAGGCTATAGGCTTGCCATTTTAGCCAAAAATCGTCCATTTTCATCTTTCTTCACCTTTCTACACCTTTCTTCACTTTCTAACACAAATGAAAAAGTGCCCAAAAACACCATATTTTGGCCAAAAAGTAAGGCTATAGGCTTGCCATTTTAGCCAAAATTCGACCACTTTCAACTTTCTTCACCTTACTTCATTTTCTAGAACAACTTAAAAAGTGCCCAAAAACATGATATTTTGGCCAAAAAGTAAGGCTATAGGCTTGCCATTCTTTGCCAAAAATCGTCCATTTTCACCTTTCTTCATTTTCTAACACAACTTATAAAGTGCCCAAAAACATGATATTTTGGCCAAAAAGTAAGGCTATAGGCTTGCGATTTTAGCAAAAAATCGTCCATTTTCACCTTTCTTCATTTTCTAACACAACTTATAAAGTGCCAAAAAACATGATATTTTGGCCAAAAAGTAAGGCTATAGGCTTGCCATTTTAGCCAAAATTCGACCATTTTCAACTTTCTTCACCTTACTTCATTTTCTAGAACATCTTATAAAGTGCCAAAAAACATGATATTTTGGCCAAAAACTAAGGCTATAGGCTTGCCATTTCAGCCAAAAATCGTCCATTTTCAACTTTCTTCGCCTTTCTTCATTTTCTAGAACATCTTATAAAGTGCCCAAAAACACCATATTTTGGCCAAAAAGTAAGGCTATAGGCTTGCCATTTTAGCCAAAAATCGTCCATTTTCAATTTTCTTCGCCTTTCTTCACCTTTCTTCACTTTTTAACACAACTTATACAGTGCCCAAAAACATGATATTTTGGCCAAAAAGTGAGGCTATAGGCTTGCCAATTTTGCGAAAATCGTCCATTTTCAACTTACTTCAACTTACTTCATTTTCTAGAACAACTTAAAAAGTGCCCAAAAACACCATATTTTGCCCAAAAAGTAAGGCTATAGGCTTTGCCATTTAGCCAAAAATCGTCCATTTTCAACTTACTTCACGTTACTTCATTTTCTAGAACAACTTAAAAAGTGGCCCAAAAACACCATATTTTTGGCCAAAAAGTAGGGCTATAGGCTTGCCATTTTAGCCAAAAATCGTCCATTTTCAACTTTCTTCACCTTTCTTCACCTTTCTTCACTTTCTAACACAACTTATAAAGTGCCCAAAAACATGATATTTTGGCCAAAAAGTAAGGCTATAGGCTTGCCAATTTGGCGAAAAATCGTCCATTTTCAACTTTCTTCACCTTTCTTCATTTTCTAGAACAACTTAAGAAGTGCCCAAAAAACACCATATTTTGGCCAAAAAGTAAGGCTATAGGCTTGCGATTTTAGCCAAAATTTGACCATTTTCAACTTTCTTCACCTTACTTCATTTTCTAGAACATCTTATAAAGTGCCCAAAAACATGATATTTTGGCCAAAAAGTAAGGCTATAGGCTTGCCAATTTTGCGAAAAATCGTCCATTTTCACTTTCTTCATTTTCTAGCACAACTTAAAAAGTGCCCAAAACACCATATTTTGGCCAAAAAGTAAGGCTATAGGATTGCCATTTTAGCCAAAAATCGTCCATTTTCACCTTTCTTCATTTTCTAGCACAACTTAAAAAGTGCCCAAAAACACCATATTTTGGCCAAAAAGTAAGGCTATAGGCTTGCCATTTTAGCCAAAAATCGTCCATTTTCAACTTACTTCACGTTACTTCATTTTCTAGAACAACTTAAAAAGTGCCCAAAAACACCATATTTTGGCCAAAAAGTAGGGCTATAGGCTTGCCATTTTAGCCAAAAATCGTCCATTTTCAACTTTCTTCACCCTACTTCATTTTCTAGAACATCTTATAAAGTGCCCAAAAACACCATATTTTGGCCAAAAAGTAAGGCTATAGGCTTGCCATTTTAGCCAAAAATCGTCCATTTTCAACTTTCTTCGCCTTTCTTCATTTTCTAACACAACTTAAAAAGTGCCCAAAAACATGATATTTTGGCCAAAAAGTAAGGCTATAGGCTTGCCAATTTTGCCAAAAATCGTCCATTTTCAACTTTCTTCACCTTTCTAAACCTTCTTCACTTTCTAACACAACTTAAAAAGTGCCCAAAAACACCATATTTTGGCCAAAAAGTAAGGCTATAGGCTTGCCATTTTAGCCAAAAATCGTCCATTTTCAACTTTCTTCGCCTTTCTTCATTTTCTAGAACATCTCATAAAGTGCCCAAAAACACCATATTTTGGCCAAAAAGTAAGGCTATAGGCTTGCCATTTTAGCCAAAATTCGTCCATTTTCACCTTTCTTCATTTTCTAGCACAACTTAAAAAGTGCCCAAAAACACCATATTTTGGCCAAAAAGTAAGGCTATAGGCTTGCCATTTTAGCCAAAAATCGTCCATTTTCATCTTTCTTCACCTTTCTACACCTTTCTTCACTTTCTAACACAAATGAAAAAGTGCCCAAAAACACCATATTTTGGCCAAAAAGTAAGGCTATAGGCTTGCCATTTTAGCCAAAATTCGACCACTTTCAACTTTCTTCACCTTACTTCATTTTCTAGAACATCTCATAAAGTGCCCAAAAACACCATATTTTGGCCAAAAAGTAAGGCTATAGGCTTGCCATTTTAGCCAAAAATCGTCCATTTTCACCTTTCTTCATTTTCTAGCACAACTTAAAAAGTGCCCAAAAACACCATATTTTGGAAAAAAAGTAAGACTATAGGCTAGCCATTCTTTGCCAAAAATCGTCCATTTTCAACTTTCTTCACCTTTCTTCACCTTTCTTCACTTTCTAACACAACTAAAAAAGTGCACAAAAACACCATATTTTGGCCAAAAAGTAAGGCTATAGGCTTGCCATTTTAGCCAAAATTCGACCATTTTTCAACTTTCTTCACCTTACTTCATTTTCTAGAACATCTTATGAAGTGCCCAAAAACACCATATTTTGGCCAAAAAGTAAGGCTATAGGTTTGCGATTTTAGCCAAAATTCGACCATTTTCAACTTTCTTCACCCTACTTCATTTTCTAGAACATCTTATAAAGTGCCAAAAACACCATATTTTGGCCAAAAAGTAAGGCTATAGGCTTGCCATTTTAGCCAAAAATCGTCCATTTTCAACTTTCTTCGCCTTTCTTCATTTTCTAACACAACTTAAAAAGTGCCCAAAAACATGATATTTTGGCCAAAAAGTAAGGCTATAGGCTTGCCAATTTTGCGAAAAATCGCCCATTTTCAACTTTCTTCACCTTACTTCATTTTCTAGAACAACTTAAAAAGTGCCCAAAAAACACCATATTTTGGCCAAAAGTAAGGCTATAGGCTTGCCATTCTTTGCCAAAAATCGTCCATTTTCAACTTACTTCACGTTACTTCATTTTCTAGAACAACTTATAAAGTGCCCAAAAACATGATATTTTTGCCAAAAAGTAAGGCTATAGGCTTGCCATTTTTTGCCAAAAATCGTCCATTTTCAACTTTCTTCACCTTTCTTCACCCTACTTCATTTTCTAGAACATCTTATAAAGTGCCCAAAAACACGATGTTTTGGCCAAAAGTAAGGCAATAGGCTTGCAAATTTTAGCCAAAATTCGACCATTTTCAACTTTCTTCACCTTACTTCATTTTCTAGAACATCTTATAAAGTGCCCAAAAACACCATATTTTGGCCAAAAAGTAAGGCTATAGGTTTGCCATTTTAGCCAAAAATCGTCATTTTCAACTTTCTTCGCCTTTCTTCATTTTCTAACACAACTTATAAAGTGCCCAAAAACACAATATTTTGGCCAAAAAGTAAGGCTATAGGCTTGCCATTTTAGCCAAAAATCGTCCATTTTCAACTTACTTCACGTTACTTCATTTTCTAGAACAACTTAAAAAGTGCCCAAAAACACCATATTTTGGCCAAAAAGTAAGGCTATAGGCTTGCCATTCTTTGCCAAAAATCGTCCATTTTCAACTTTCTTCACCTTTCTAAACCTTTCTTCACTTTCTAACACAACTTAAAAAGTGCCCAAAAACACCATATTTTGGCCAAAAAGTAAGGCTATAGGCTTGCCATTTTAGCCAAAATTCGACCATTTTCAACTTTCTTCACCTTACTTCATTTTCTAGAACATCTCATAAAGTGCCCAAAAACACCATATTTTGGCCAAAAAGTAAGGCTATAGGCTTGCATTTTAGCCAAAATTCGTCCATTTTCACCCTTCTTCATTTTCTAGCACAACTTAAAAAGTGCCCAAAAACACCATATTTTGGCCAAAAAGTAAGGCTATAGGCTTGCCATTTTAGCCAAAAATCGTCCATTTTCATCTTTCTTCACCTTTCTACACCTTTCTTCACTTTCTAACACAAATGAAAAAGTGCCCAAAAACACCATATTTTGGCCAAAAAGTAAGGCTATAGGCTTGCCATTTTAGCCAAAATTCGACCACTTTCAACTTTCTTCACCTTACTTCATTTTCTAGAACATCTCATAAAGTGCCCAAAAACACCATATTTTGGCCAAAAAGTAAGGCTATAGGCTTGCCATTTTAGCCAAAAATCGTCCATTTTCACCTTTCTTCATTTTCTAGCACAACTTAAAAAGTGCCCAAAAACACCATATTTTGGAAAAAAAGTAAGACTATAGGCTAGCCATTCTTTGCCAAAAATCGTCCATTTTCAACTTTCTTCACCTTTCTTCACCTTTCTTCACTTTCTAACACAACTAAAAAAGTGCACAAAAACACCATATTTTGGCCAAAAAGTAAGGCTATAGGCTTGCCATTTTAGCCAAATTCGACCATTTTCAACTTTCTTCACCTTACTTCATTTTCTAGAACATCTTATGAAGTGCCCAAAAACACCATATTTTGGCCAAAAAGTAAGGCTATAGGTTTGCGATTTTAGCCAAAATTCGACCATTTTCAACTTTCTTCACCCTACTTCATTTTCTAGAACATCTTATAAAGTGCCCAAAAACACCATATTTTGGCCAAAAAGTAAGGCTATAGGCTTGCCATTTTAGCCAAAAATCGTCCATTTTCAACTTTCTTCGCCTTTCTTCATTTTCTAACACAACTTAAAAAGTGCCCAAAAACATGATATTTTTGGCCAAAAAGTAAGGCTATAGGCTTGCCAATTTTGCGAAAAATCGCCCATTTTCAACTTTCTTCACCTTACTTCATTTTCTAGAACAACTTAAAAAGTGCCCAAAAAACACCATATTTTGGCCAAAAAGTAAGGCTATAGGCTTGCCATTCTTTGCCAAAAATCGTCCATTTTCAACTTACTTCACGTTACTTCATTTTCTAGAACAACTTATAAAGTGCCCAAAAACATGATATTTTTGCCAAAAAGTAAGGCTATAGGCTTGCCATTTTTTTGCCAAAAATCGTCCATTTTCAACTTTCTTCACCTTTCTTCACCCTACTTCATTTTCTAGAACATCTTATAAAGTGCCCAAAAACACGATGTTTTGGCCAAAAGTAAGGCAATAGGCTTGCAAATTTTAGCCAAAATTCGACCATTTTCAACTTTCTTCACCTTACTTCATTTTCTAGAACATCTTATAAAGTGCCCAAAAACACCATATTTTGGCCAAAAAGTAAGGCTATAGGTTTGCCATTTTAGCCAAAAATCGTCCATTTTCAACTTTCTTCGCCTTTCTTCATTTTCTAACACAACTTATAAAGTGCCCAAAACACCATATTTTGGCCAAAAAGTAAGGCTATAGGCTTGCCATTTTAGCCAAAAATCGTCCATTTTCAACTTACTTCACGTTACTTCATTTTCTAGAACAACTTAAAAAGTGCCCAAAAACACCATATTTTGGCCAAAAAGTAAGGCTATAGGCTTGCCATTCTTTGCCAAAAATCGTCCATTTTCAACTTTCTTCACCTTTCTAAACCTTTCTTCACTTTCTAACACAACTTAAAAAGTGCCCAAAAACACCATATTTTGGCCAAAAAGTAAGGCTATAGGCTTGCCATTTTAGCCAAAATTCGACCATTTTCAACTTTCTTCACCTTACTTCATTTTCTAGAACATCTCATAAAGTGCCCAAAAACACCATATTTTGGCCAAAAAGTAAGGCTATAGGCTTGCCATTTTAGCCAAAAATCGTCCATTTTCACCTTTCTTCATTTCTAGCACAACTTAAAAAGTGCCCAAAAACACCATATTTTGGCCAAAAAGTAAGGCTATAGGCTTGCCATTTTAGCCAAAAATCGTCCATTTTCATCTTTCTTCACCTTTCTACACCTTTCTTCACTTTCTAACACAAATGAAAAAGTGCCCAAAAACACCATATTTTGGCCAAAAGTAAGGCTATAGGCTTGCCATTTTAGCCAAAATTCGACCATTTTCAACTTTCTTCACCTTACTTCATTTTCTAGAACATCTCATAAAGTGCCCAAAAACACCATATTTTGGCCAAAAAGTAAGGCTATAGGCTTGCCATTTTAGCCAAAAATCGTCCATTTTCACCTTTCTTCATTTTCTAGCACAACTTAAAAAGTGCCCAAAAACACCATATCTTGGCAAAAAAGTAAGGCTATAGGCTTGCCATTTTAGCCAAAAATCGTCAATTTTCATCTTTCTTCACCTTTCTTCACCTTTCTTCACCTTTCTTCACTTTCTAACACAACTAAAAAAGTGCACAAAAACACCATATTTTGGCCAAAAAGTAAGGCTATAGGTTTGCGATTTTAGCCAAAATTCGACCATTTTCAACTTTCTTCACCCTACTTCATTTTCTAGAACAACTTAAAAAGTGCCCAAAAACACCATATTTTGGCCAAAAAGTAACGCTATAGGCTTGCTATTTTAGCCAAAATTCGACCATTTTCAACTTTCTTCACCTTACTTCATTTTCTAGAACATCTTATAAAGTGCCCAAAAACACCATATTTTGGCCAAAAAGTAAGGCTATAGGTTTGCGATTTTAGCCAAAATTAGACCATTTTCAACTTTCTTCACCCTACTTCATTTTCTAGAACATCTTATAAAGTGCCCAAAAACACCATATTTTGGCCAAAAAGTAAGGCTATAGGCTTGCCATTTTAGCCAAAAATCGTCCATTTTCAACTTTCTTCATCTTACTTCATTTTCTAGAACATCTTATAAAGTGCCCAAAAACACCATATTTTGGCCAAAAAGTAAGGCTATAGGTTTGCGATTTTAGTCAAAATTCGACCATTTTCAACTTTCTTCACCCTACTTCATTTTCTAGAACATCTTATAAAGTGCCCAAAAACACCATATTTTGGCCAAAAAGTAAGGCTATAGGCTTGCCATTTTAGCCAAAAATCGTCCATTTTCAACTTTCTTCGCCTTTCTTCATTTTCTAGAACAACTTAAAAAGTGCCCAAAAAACACCATACTTTGGCCAAAAAGTAAGGCTATAGGCTTGCCAATTTTGCGAAAAATCGTCCATTTTCAATTTTCTTCACCTTTCTTCATTTTCTAGAACAACTTAAAAAGTGCCAAAAAACACCATATATTGGCCAAAACGTAAGGCTATAGGCTGGCCAATTTTGCGAAAAATCGTCCATTTTCAACTTACTTCACGTTACTTCATTTTCTAGAACAACTTAAAAAGTGCCCAAAAACATGATATTTTGGCCAAAAAGTAAGGCTATAGGCTTGCCATTCTTTGCCAAAAATCGTCCATTTTCACCTTTCTTCATTTTCTAACACAACTTATAAAGTGCCCAAAAACATGATATTTTGGCCAAAAAGTAAGGCTATAGGCTTGCGATTTTAGCAAAAAATCGTCCATTTTCACCCTTTCTTCATTTTCTAACACAACTTATAAAGTGGCCCAAAAACATGATATTTTGGCCAAAAAGTAAGGCTATAGGCTTGCCATTTTAGCCAAAATTCGACCATTTTCAACTTTCTTCACCTTACTTCATTTCTAGAACATCTTATAAAGTGCCCAAAAACATGATATTTTGGCCAAAAACTAAGGCTATAGGCTTGCCATTTCAGCCAAAAATCGTCCATTTTCAACTTTCTTCGCCTTTCTTCATTTTCTAGAACATCTTATAAAGTGCCCAAAAACACCATATTTTGGCCAAAAGTAAGGCTATAGGCTTGCCATTTTAGCCAAAAATCGTCCATTTTCAATTTTCTTCGCCTTTCTTCACCTTTCTTCACTTTTTAACACAACTTATACAGTGCCCAAAAACATGATATTTTGGCCAAAAAGTGAGGCTATAGGCTTGCCAATTTTGCGAGAAATCGTCCATTTTCAACTTACTTCAACTTACTTCATTTTCTAGAACAACTTAAAAAGTGCCCAAAAACACCATATTTTGCCCAAAAAGTAAGGCTATAGGCTTGCCATTTTAGCCAAAAATCGTCCATTTTCAACTTACTTCACGTTACTTCATTTTCTAGAACAACTTAAAAAGTGCCCAAAAACACCATATTTTGGCCAAAAAGTAGGGCTATAGGCTTGCCATTTTAGCCAAAAATCGTCCATTTTCAACTTTCTTCACCTTTCTTCACCTTTCTTCACTTTCTAGACACAACTTATAAAGTGCCCAAAAACATGATATTTTGGCCAAAAAGTAAGGCTATAGGCTTGCCAATTTGGCGAAAAATCGTCCATTTTCAACTTTCTTCACCTTTCTTCATTTTCTAGAACAACTTAAGAAGTGCCCAAAAAACACCATATTTTGGCCAAAAAGTAAGGCTATAGGCTTGCTATTTTAGCCAAAATTCGACCATTTTCAACTTTCTTCACCTTTCTAAACCTTTCTTCACTTTCTAACACAAATGAAAAAGTGCCCAAAAACACCATATTTTGGCCAAAAAGTAAGGCTATAGGCTTGCCATTTTAGCCAAAATTCGACCATATTCAACTTTCTTCACCTTACTTCATTTTCTAGAACATCTCATAAAGTGCCCAAAAACACCATATTTTGGCCAAAAAGTAAGGCTATAGGCTTGCCATTTTAGCCAAAAATCGTCCATTTTCACCTTTCTTCATTTTCTAGCACAACTTAAAAAGTGCCCAAAAACACCATATCTTGGCAAAAAAGTAAGGCTATAGGCTTGCCATTTTAGCCAAAAATCGTCCATTTTCATCTTTCTTCACCTTCTTCACCTTTCTTCACCTTTCTTCACTTTCTAACACAACTAAAAAAGTGCACAAAAACACCATATTTTGGCCAAAAAGTAAGGCTATAGGTTTGCGATTTTAGCCAAAATTCGACCATTTTCAACTTTCTTCACCCTACTTCATTTCTAGAACAACTTAAAAAGTGCCCAAAAACACCATATATTGGCCAAAAAGTAACGCTATAGGCTTGCTATTTTAGCCAAAATTCGACCATTTTCAACTTTCTTCACCTTACTTCATTTTCTAGAACATCTTATAAAGTGCCCAAAAACACCATATTTTGGCCAAAAAGTAAGGCTATAGGTTTGCGATTTTAGCCAAAATTCGACCATTTTCAACTTTCTTCACCCTACTTCATTTTCTAGAACATCTTATAAAGTGCCCAAAAACACCATATTTTGGCCAAAAAGTAAGGCTATAGGCTTGCCATTTTAGCCAAAAATCGTTCATTTTCAACTTTCTTCATCTTACTTCATTTTCTAGAACATCTTATAAAGTGCCCAAAAACACCATATTTTGGCCAAAAAGTAAGGCTATAGGTTTGCGATTTTAGTCAAAATTCGACCATTTTCAACTTTCTTCACCCTACTTCATTTTCTAGAACATCTTATAAAGTGCCCAAAAACACCATATTTTGGCCAAAAAGTAAGGCTATAGGCTTGCCATTTTAGCCAAAAATCGTCCATTTTCAACTTTCTTCGCCTTTCTTCATTTTCTAGAACAACTTAAAAAGTGCCCAAAAAACACCATATTTTGGCCAAAAAGTAAGGCTATAGGCTTGCCAATTTTGCGAAAAATCGTCCATTTTCAATTTTCTTCACCTTTCTTCATTTTCTAGAACAACTTAAAAAGTGCCCAAAAAACACCATATATTGGCCAAAACGTAAGGCTATAGGCTGGCCAATTTTGCGAAAAATCGTCCATTTTCAACTTACTTCACGTTACTTCATTTTCTAGAACAACTTAAAAAGTGCCCAAAAACATGATATTTTGGCCAAAAAGTAAGGCTATAGGCTTGCCATTCTTTGCCAAAAATCGTCCATTTTCACCTTTCTTCATTTTCTAACACAACTTATAAAGTGCCCAAAAACATGATATTTTGGCAAAAAGTAAGGCTATAGGCTTGCGATTTTAGCAAAAAATCGTCCATTTTCACCTTTCTTCATTTTCTAACACAACTTATAAAGTGCCCAAAAACATGATATTTTGGCCAAAAAGTAAGGCTATAGGCTTGCCATTTTAGCCAAAATTCGACCATTTTCAACTTTCTTCACCTTACTTCATTTTCTAGAACATCTTATAAAGTGCCCAAAAACATGATATTTTGGCCAAAAACTAAGGCTATAGGCTTGCCATTTCAGCCAAAAATCGTCCATTTTCAACTTTCTTCGCCTTTCTTCATTTTCTAGAACATCTTATAAAGTGCCCAAAAACACCATATTTTGGCCAAAAAGTAAGGCTATAGGCTTGCCATTTTAGCCAAAAATCGTCCATTTTCAATTTTCTTCGCCTTTCTTCACCTTTCTTCACTTTTTAACACAACTTATACAGTGCCCAAAAACATGATATTTTGGCCAAAAAGTGAGGCTATAGGCTTGCCAATTTTGCGAAAAATCGTCCATTTTCAACTTACTTCAACTTACTTCATTTTCTAGAACAACTTAAAAAGTGCCCAAAAACACCATATTTTGCCCAAAAAGTAAGGCTATAGGCTTGCCATTTTAGCCAAAAATCGTCCATTTTCAACTTACTTCACGTTACTTCATTTTCTAGAACAACTTAAAAAGTGCCCAAAAACACCATATTTTGGCCAAAAAGTAGGGCTATAGGCTTGCCATTTTAGCCAAAAATCGTCCATTTTCAACTTTCTTCACCTTTCTTCACCTTTCTTCACTTTCTAACACAACTTATAAAGTGCCCAAAAACATGATATTTTGGCCAAAAAGTAAGGCTATAGGCTTGCCAATTTGGCGAAAAATCGTCCATTTTCAACTTTCTTCACCTTTCTTCATTTTCTAGAACAACTTAAGAAGTGCCCAAAAAACACCATATTTTGGCCAAAAAGTAAGGCTATAGGCTTGCGATTTTAGCCAAAATTTGACCATTTTCAACTTTCTTCACCTTACTTCATTTTCTAGAACATCTTATAAAGTGCCCAAAAACATGATATTTTGGCCAAAAAGTAAGGCTATAGGCTTGCCAATTTTGCGAAAAATCGTCCATTTTCAACTTTCTTCATTTTCTAGCACAACTTAAAAAGTGCCCAAAAACACCATATTTTGGCCAAAAAGTAAGGCTATAGGATTGCCATTTTAGCCAAAAATCGTCCATTTTCACCTTTCTTCATTTTCTAGCACAACTTAAAAAGTGCCCAAAAACACCATATTTTGGCCAAAAAGTAAGGCTATAGGCTTGCCATTTTAGCCAAAAATCGTCCATTTTCAACTTACTTCACGTTACTTCATTTTCTAGAACAAATTAAAAAGTGCCCAAAAACACCATATTTTGGCCAAAAAGTAGGGCTATAGGCTTGCCATTTTAGCCAAAAATCGTCCATTTTCAACTTTCTTCACCTTTCTTCACCTTTCTTCACTTTTTAACACAACTTATAAAGTGCCCAAAAACATGATATTTTGGCCAAAAAGTAAGGCTATAGGCTTGCCATTCTTTGCCAAAAATCGTCCATTTTCAACTTTCTTCACCTTACTTCATTTTCTAGAACAACTTATAAAGTGCCCAAAAACATGATATTTTTGCCAAAAAGTAAGGCTATAGGCTTGCCATTTTTTGCCAAAAATCGTCCATTTTCAACTTTCTTCACCTTTCTTCACCCTACTTCATTTTCTAGAACATCTTATAAAGTGCCCAAAAACACGATGTTTTGGCCAAAAAGTAAGGCAATAGGCTTGCAAATTTTAGCCAAAATTCGACCATTTTCAACTTTCTTCACCTTACTTCATTTTCTAGAACATCTTATAAAGTGCCCAAAAACACCATATTTTTGCCAAAAAGTAAGGCTATAGGCTTGCCATTCTTTGCCAAAAATCGTCCATTTTCAACTTTCTTCACCTTTCTAAACCTTTTCTTCACTTTCTAACACAACTTAAAAAGTGCCCAAAAACACCATATTTTGGCCAAAAAGTAAGGCTATAGGCTTGCCATTTTAGCCAAAACCGTCCATTTTCACCTTTCTTCATATTCTAGCACAACTTAAAAAGTGCCCAAAAACAACATATTTTGGCCAAAAAGTAAGGCTATAGGCTTTCAATTTTTGCCAAAAACCGTCCATTTTCACCTTTCTTCATATTCTAGCACAACTTAAAAAGTGCCCAAAAACAACATATTTTGGCCAAAAAGTAAGACTATAGGCTTGCCATTCTTTGCCAAAAATCGTCCATTTTCAACTTACTTCACGTTACTTCATTTTCTAGAACAACTTAAAAAGTGCCCAAAAACACCATATTTTGGCCAAAAAGTAAGGCTATAGGCTTGCCATTTTAGCCAAAAATCGTCCATTTTCAACTTTCTTCACCTTACTTCATTTTCTAGAACAACTTACAAAGTGCCCAAAAACATGATATTTTGGCCAAAAAGTAAGGCTATAGGCTTGCCATTTTAGCCAAAAATCGTCCATTTTCAACTTTCTTCGCCTTTCTTCATTTTCTAACACAACTTATAAAGTGCCCAAAAACATGATATTTTGGCCAAAAAGTAAGGCTATAGGCTTGCCATTTTAGCCAAAAATCGTCCATTTTCAACTTTCTTCGCCTTTCTTCATTTTCTAACACAACTTATAAAGTGCCCAAAAACATGATATTTTGGCCAAAAAGTAAGGCTATAGGCTTGCCAATTTTGCAAAAAATCGTCCATTTTCAATTTTCTTCACCTTTCTTCATTTTCTAGAACAACTTAAAAAGTGCCCGAAAAACACCATATTTTGGCCAAAAAGTAAGGCTATAGGCTTTCAATTTTAGCCAAAAATCGTCCATTTTCACCTTTCTTCACTTTCTAACACAACTTAAAAAGTGCCCAAAAACACCATATTTTGGCCAAAAAGTAAGGCTATAGGCTTGCCATTCTTTGCCAAAAATTGTCCATTTTCACCTTTCTTCATTTTCTAGCACAACTTAAAAAGTGCCCAAAAAACACCATATTTTGCCCAAAAAGTAAGGCTATAGGCTTGCCATTCTTTGCCAAAAATCGTCCATTTTCAACTTACTTCACGTTACTTCATTTTCTAGAACAACTTAAGAAGTGCCCAAAAACACCATATTTGGCCAAAAAGTAGGGCTATAGGCTTGCCATTTTAGCCAAAAATCGTCCATTTTCAACTTTCTTCACCTTTCTTCACCTTTCTTCACTTTCTAACACAACTTATAAAGTGCCCAAAAACATGATATTTTGGCCAAAAAGTAAGGCTATAGGCTGGCCAATTTGGCGAAAAATCGTCCATTTTCAACTTTCTTCACCTTTCTTCATTTTCTAGAACAACTTAAAAAGTGCCCAAAAACCACCATATTTTCGCCAAAAAGTAAGGCTATAGCTTGCGATTTTAGCCAAAATTTGACCATTTTCAACTTTCTTCACCTTACTTCATTTTCTAGAACATCTTAAAAAGTGCCCAAAAACACCATATTTTGGCCAAAAGGTAAGGCTATAGGCTAGCCATTCTTTGCCAAAAATCGTCCATTTTCAACTTTCTTCAACTTTCTTCATTTTCTAGAACAACTTAAAAAGTGCCCAAAAACACCATATTTTGGCCAAGAAGTAGGGCTATAGGCTTGCCATTTTAGCCAAAAATCGTCCATTTTCAACTTTCTTCACCTTACTTCATTTTCTAGAACAACTTAAAAGGTGCCCAAAAACAACATATTTTTGCCAAAAAGTAAGGCTATAGGCTTGCCATTCTTTGCCAAAAATCGTCCATTTTCAACTTTCTTCACCTTTCTAAACCTTTTCTTCACTTTCTAACACAACTTAAAAAGTGCCCAAAAACACCATATTTTGGCCAAAAAGTAAGGCTATAGGCTTGCCATTTTAGCCAAAAACCGTCCATTTTCACCTTTCTTCATATTCTAGCACAACTTAAAAAGTGCCCAAAAACACCATATTTGGCCAAAAAGTAAGGCTATGGGCTTGCCAATTTTGCGAAAAATCGTCCATTTTCAACTTTCTTCATCTTCTAGCACATCTTAAAAGTGCCCAAAAACACCATATTTTGGCCAAAAAGTAAGGCTATAGGCTTGCCATTTTAGCCAAAAATCGTCCATTTTCAACTTTCTTCATTTTCTAGCACAACTTAAAAAGTGCCCAAAGACACCATATTTTGGCCAAAAAGTAAGGCTATAGGCTTGCCATTTTAGCCAAAAATCGTCCATTTCCAACTTTCTTCACCTTACTTCATTTTCTAGAACATCTTATAAAGTGCCCAAAAACACCCATATTTTGGCCAAAAAGTAAGGCTATAGGCTTGCGATTTTAGCCAAAATTCGACCATTTTCAACTTTCTTCACCTTACTTCCACCTTACTTCATTTTTCTAGAACATCTTATAAAGTGCCCAAAAACACCATATTTTGGCCAAAAAGTAAGGCTATAGGCTTGCCATTTTAGCCAAAAATCGTCCCATTTTCAACTTTCTTCACCATACTTCATTTTCTAGAACAACTTAAAGGGTGCCCAAAAACAACATATTTTTGCCAAAAAGTAAGGCTATAGGCTTGCCATTCTTTGCCAAAAATCGTCCATTTTCAACTTTCTTCACCTTTCTAAACCTTTCTTCACTTTCTAACACAACTTAAAAAGTGCCCAAAAACACCATATTTTGGCCAAAAAGTAAGGCTATAGGCTTGCCATTTTAGCCAAAAACCGTCCATTTTCACCTTTCTTCATATTCTAGCACAACTTAAAAAGTGCCCAAAAACACCATATTTTGGCCAAAAAGTAAGGCTATAGGCTTGCCAATTTTGCGAAAAATCGTCCATTTTCAACTTTCTTCATCTTCTAGCACATCTTAAAAAGTGCCCAATAACACCATATTTTGGGCCAAAAAGTAAGGCTATAGGCTTGCCATTTTAGCCAAAAATCGTCCCATTTTCACCCTTCTTCATTTTCTAGCACAACTTAAAAGTGCCCAAAAACACCATATTTTGGCCAAAAAGTAAGGCTATAAGCTTGCCATTTTAGCAAAAATTTGACCATTTTCAACTTTCTTCACCTTACTTCATTTTCTAGAACATCTTATAAAGTGCCCAAAAACACCATATTTTGGCCAAAAAGTAAGGCTATAGGCTTGCCACTTTAGCCAAAAATCGTCCATTTTCAATTTTCTTTGCCTTTCTTCATTTTCTAACACAACTTATAAAGTGCCCAAAAACATGATATTTTGGCCAAAAAGTAAGGCTATAGGCTTGCCAATTTTGCGAAAAATCGTCCATTTTAAAAATTCTTCATTTTCTAGAACAACTTAAAAAGTGCCAAAAAACACCATATTTTGGCCAGAAAGTAGGGCTATAGGCTTGCCATTTTAGCCAAAAATCGTCCATTTTCAACTTTCTTCACCTTTCTTCACCTTTCTTCACTTTCTAACACAACTAAAAAAGTGCCCAAAAACACCATATTTAGCCAAAACGTAAGGCTATAGGCTTGCCATTCTTTGCCATAAATCGTCCATTTTCACCTTTCTTCATTTTCTAGCACAACATAAAAAGTGCCCAAAAACAACATATTTTGGCCAAAATGTAAGGCTATAGGCTTGCCATTTTAGCCAAAAATCGTCCATTTTCACCTTTCTTCATTTTCTAACACAACTTAAAAAGTGCCCAAAAACACCATATTTTGGCCAAAAAGTAAGGCTATAGGCTTGCCATTTTAGCCAAAAATCGTCCATTTTCAACTTTCTTCACCTTTCTAAACCTTTCTTCAGTTTCTAACATAACTTAAAAAGTGCCCAAAAACACCATATTTTGGCCAAAAAGTAAGGCTATAGGCTTGCCATTCTTTGCCAAAAATCGTCCATTTTCAACTTACTTCACGTTACTTCATTTTCTAGAACAACTTATAAAGTGCCCAAAAACATGATATTTTGGCCAAAAAGTAAGGCTATAGGCTTGCCATTTTAGCCAAAAATCGTCCATTTTCAACTTTCTTCACCTTTCTAAACCTTTCTTCACTTTCTAACATAACTTAAAAAGTGCCAAAAACACCATATTTTGGCCAAAAAGTAAGGCTATAGGCTTGCCATTCTTTGCCAAAAATCGTCCATTTTCAACTTACTTCACGTTACGTTATTTTCTAGAACAACTTAAAAAGTGCCCAAAAACAACATATTTTGGCCAAAAAGTAAGGCTATAGGCTTGCCATTCTTTGCCAAAAAATCGTCCATTTTCAACTTACTTCACGTTACTTCATTTTCTAGAACAACTTATAAAGTGCCCAAAAACACCATATTTTGGCAAAAAGTAAGGCTATAGGCTTGCCATTTTAGCCAAAAAACGTCCATTTTCAACTTTCTTCATATTCTAGCACAACTTAAAAAGTGCCCAAAAACACCATATTTTGGCCAAAAAGTAAGGCTATAGGCTTGCCATTTTGCGAAAAATCGTCCATTTTCAACTTTCTTCATTTTCTAGCACAACTTAAAAAGTGCCCAAAAACACCATATTTTGGCCAAAAAGTAAGGCTATAGGCTTGCCATTTTAGCCAAAAATCGTCCATTTTCACCTTTCTTCATTTTCTAGCACAACTTAAAAAGTGCCCGAAAACACCATATTTTGGCCAAAAAGTAAGGCTATAGGCTTGCCATTTTAGCCAAAAATCGTCCATTTTCAACTTTCTTCACCTTTCTACACCTTTCTTCACTTTCTAACACAACTTAAAAAGTGCCCAAAAACACCATATTTTGGCAAAAAAGTAAGGCTATAGGCTTGCCATTTTAGCCAAAATTCGACCATTTTCAACTTTCTTCACCTTTCTTCATTTTCTAGCACAACTTAAAAAGTGCCCAAAAACAACATATTTTGGCCAAAAAGTAAGGCTATAGGCTTTCAATTTTTGCCAAAAACCGTCCATTTTCACCTTTCTTCATATTCTAGCACAACTTAAAAAGTGCCCAAAAACACCATATTTTGGCCAAAAGGTAAGGCTATAGGCTTGCCATTCTTTGCAGAAAATCGTCCATTTTCAACTTTCTTCACCTTTCTAAACCTTTCTTCATTTTCTAGAACATCTTATAAAGTGCCCAAAAACACCATATTTTAGCCAAAAAGTAAGGCTATAGGCTTGCCATTCTTTGCCAAAAATCGGTCCATTTTCACCTTTCTTCATTTTCTAGCACAACTTAAAAAGTGCCCAAAAAACAACATATTTTGGCCAAAAAGTAAGGCTATAGGCTTGCCATTTTAGCCAAAAATCGTCCATTTTCACCTTTCTTCATTTTCTAACACAACTTAAAAAGTGCCCAAAAACACCATATTTTGGCCAAAAAGTAAGGCTATAGGCTTGCCAATTTTGCGAAAAATCGTCCATTTTCAATTTTCTTCACCTTTCTTCATTTTCTAGAACATCTTATAAAGTGCCCAAAAACACCATATTTTGGCCAAAAAGTAAGGCTATAGGCTTGCCATTTTAGCCAAAAATCGTCCATTTTCACCTTTCTTCATATTCTAGAACAACTTAAAAAGTGCCCAAAAAACACCATATTTTGGCCAAAAAGTAAGGCTATAGGCTTGAGATTTTAGCCAAAATTTGACCATTTTCAACTTTCTTCACCTTACTTCATTTTCTAGAACATCTTATAAAGTGCCCAAAAACACCATATTTTGGCCAAAAAGTAAGGCTATAGGCTTGCCACTTTAGCCAAAAATCGTCCATTTTCAATTTTCTTCGCCTTTCTTCATTTTCTAACACAACTTATAAAGTGCCCAAAAACATGATATTTTGGCCAATAAGGAAGGCTATAGGCTTGCCATTTTAGCCAAAATTTGACCATTTTCAACTTTCTTCACCTTACTTCATTTTCTAGAACATCTTATAAAGTGCCCAAAAACAACATATTTTGGCCAAAAAGTAAGGCTATAGGCTTGCCATTTTAGCCAAAAATCGTCCATTTTCACCTTTCTTCATATTCTAGCACAACTTAAAAAGTGCCCAAAACACCATATTTTGGCCAAAAAGTAAGGCTATAGGCTTGCCATTTTAGCCAAAAATCGTCCATTTTCAACTTACTTCACGTTACTTCATTTTCTAGAACAACTTAAAAAGTGCCAAAAAACACCATATTTTGGCCAAAAAGTAGGGCTATAGGCTTGCCATTTTAGCCAAAAATCGTCCATTTTCAACTTACTTCACGTTACTTCATTTTCTAGAACAACTTAAAAAGTGCCAAAAAACACCATATTTTGGCCAAAAAGTAGGGCTATAGGCTTGCCATTTTAGCCAAAAATCGTCCATTTTCAACTTTCTTCACCTTTCTTCACCTTTCTTCACTTTCTAACACAACTTATAAAGTGCCCAAAAACATGATATTTTTTCGCCAAAGAGTAAGGCTATAGGCTTGCCAATTTGGCGAAAAATCGTCCATTTTCAACTTTCTTCACCTTTCTTCATTTTCTAGAACAACTTAAAAAGTGCCCAAAAAAACACCATATTTTGGCCAAAAAGTAAGGCTATAGGCTTGAGATTTTAGCCAAAAATCGTCCATTTTCACCTTTCTTCATTTTCTAACACAACTTAAAAAGTGCCCAAAAACACCATATTTTGGCATAAAAGTAAGGCTATCGGCTTGCCAATTTAGCCAAAAATCGTCCATTTTCAACTTTCTTCACCTTTCTAAACCTTTCTTCACTTTCTAACATAACTTAAAAAGTGCCCAAAAACACCATATTTTGGCCAAAAAGTAAGGCTATAGGCTTGCCATTCTTTGCCAAAAATCATCCATTTTCACCTTTCTTCATTCTCTAGAACAACTTATAAAGTGCCCAAAAACATGATATTTTGGCCAAAAGTAAGGCTATAGGCTTGCCAATTTTGCGAAAAATCGTCCATTTTCAACATTCTTCATTTTCTAGCACAACTTAAAAAGTGCCCAAAAACACCATATTTTGGCCAAAAAGTAAGGCTATAGGCTTGCCATTTTAGCCAAAAATCGTCCATTTTCACCTTTCTTCATTTTCTAGCACAACTTAAAAAGTGCCCAAAAACACCATATTTTGGCCAAAAAGTAAGGCTATAGGCTTGCCATTCTTTGCCAAAAATCGTCCATTTTCAACTTACTTCACGTTACTTCATTTTCTAGCACAACTTAAAAAGTGCCAAAAAACACCATATTTTGGCCAGAAAGTAGGGCTATAGGCTTGCCATTTTAGCCAAAAATCGTCCATTTTCAACTTTCTTCACCTTTCTTCACCTTTCTTCACTTTCTAACACAACTTAAAAAGTGCCCAAAAACACCATATTTTGGCCAAAACGTAAGGCTATAGGCTTGCCATTCTTTGCCAAAAATCGTCCATTTTCACCTTTCTTCATTTTCTAGGACAACATAAAAAGTGCCCAAAAACAACATATTTTGGCCAAAATGTAAGGCTATAGGCTTGCCATTTTAGCCAAAAATCGTCCCATTTTCACCTTTCTTCATTTTCTAACACAACTTAAAAAGTGCCCAAAAAGACCATATTTTGGCCAAAAAGTAAGGCTATAGGCTTGCCATTTTAGCCAAAAATCGTCCATTTTCAACTTTCTTTACCTTTCTAAACCTTTCTTCACTTTCTAACATAACTTAAAAAGTGCCCAAAAACACCATATTTTGGCCAAAAAGTAAGGCTATAGGCTTGCCATTCTTTGCCAAAAATCGTCCATTTTCAACTTACTTCACGTTACTTCATTTTCTAGAACAACTTATAAAGTGCCCAAAAACATGATATTTTGGCCAAAAAGTAAGGCTATAGGCTGCCATTTTAGCCAAAAATCGTACCATTTTCAACTTTCTTCACCTTTCTAAACCTTTCTTCACTTTCTAACATAACTTAAAAAAGTGCCCAAAAACACCATATTTTGGCCAAAAAGTAAGGCTATAGGCTTGCCATTCTTTGCCAAAAATCGTCCATTTTCAACTTACTTCACGTTACTTCATTTTCTAGAACAACTTAAAAAGTGCCCAGAAACAACATATTTTGGCAAAAAGTAAGGCTATAGGCTTGCCATTCTTTGCCAAAAATCGTCCATTTTCAACTTACTTCACGTTACTTCATTTTCTAGAACAACTTATAAAGTGCCCAAAAACACCATATTTTGGCCAAAAAGTAAGGCTATAGGCTTGCCATTTTAGCCAAAAATCGTCCATTTTCAACTTTCTTCATATTCTAGCACTACTTAAAAAGTGCCCAAAAAACCATATTTTGGCCAAAAAGTAAGGCTATAGGCTTGCCATTTTGCGAAAAATCGTCCCATTTTCAACTTTTCTTCATTTTCTAGCACATCTTAAAAAGTGCCCAAAAACACCATATTTTGGCCAAAAAGTAAGGCTATAGGCTTGCCATTTTAGCCAAAAATCGTCCATTTTCACCTTTCTTCATTTTCTAGCACAACTTAAAAGTGCCCAAAAACACCATATTTTGGCCAAAAAGTAAGGCTATAGCTTGCCATTTTAGCCAAAAATCGTCCATTTTCAACTTTCTTCACCTTTCTACACCTTTCTTCACCTTCTAACACAACTTAAAAAGTGCCCAAAAACACCATATTTTGGCAAAAAAGTAAGGCTATAGGCTTGCCATTTTAGCCAAAATTCGACCATTTTCAACTTTCTTCACCTTACTTCATTTTCTAGCACAACTTAAAAAGTGCCCAAAAACAACATATTTTGGCACAAAAAGTAAGGCTATAGGCTTTCAATTTTTGCCAAAAACCGTCCATTTTCACCTTTCTTCATATTCTAGCACAACTTAAAAAGTGCCCAAATACAACATATTTTGGCCAAAAGGTAAGGCTATAGGCTTGCCATTCTTTGCCAAAAATCGTCAATTTTCAACTTTCTTCACCTTTCTAAACCTTTCTTCATTTTCTAGAACATCTTATAAAGTGCCCAAAAACACCATATTTTGGCCAAAAAGTAAGGCTATAGGCTTGCCATTCTTTGCCAAAAATCGTCCATTTTCACCTTTCTTCATTTTCCTAGCACAACTTAAAAAGTGCCCAAAAACAACATATTTTGGCCAAAAAGTAAGGCTATAGGCTTGCCATTTTAGCCAAAAATCGTCCATTTCAACTTTCTTCATTTTCTAGAACAACTTAAAAAGTGCCCAAAAACACCATATTTTGGCCAAAAAGTAAGGCTATAGGCTTGCCATTTTAGCCAAAATTTGACCATTTTTCAACTTTCTTCACCTTACTTCATTTTCTAGAACATCTTATAAAGTGCCCAAAAACACCATATTTTGGCCAAAAAGTAAGGCTATAGGCTTGCCATTTTAGCCAAAAATCGTCCATTTTCACCTTTCTTCATATTCTAGCACAACTTAAAAAGTGCCCAAAAACACCATATTTTGGCCAAAAAGTAAGGCTATAGGCTTGCCATTATAGCCAAAATCGTCCATTTTCAACTTACTTCACGTTACTTCATTTTCTAGAACAACTTAAAATGTGCACAAAAACACCATATTTTGGCCTAAAAGTAAGGCTATAGGCTTGCCATTTTAGCCAAAAATCGTCCATTTTCACCTTTCTTCATTTTCTAGCACAACTTAAAAAGTGCCCAAAAACACCATATTTTGGCCAAAAAGTAAGGCTATAGGCTTGCCATTTTAGCCAAAAATCGTCTCATTTTCAACTTACTTCACGTTACTTCATTTTCTAGAACAACTTAAAAAGTGCCAAAAAACACCATATTTTGGCCAAAAAGTAGGGCTATAGGCTTGCCATTTTAGCCAAAAATCGTCCATTTTCAACTTACTTCACGTTACTTCATTTTCTAGAACAACTTAAAAAGTGCCAAAAAACACCATATTTTGGCCAAAAAGTAGGGCTATAGGCTTGCCATTTTAGCCAAAAATCGTCCATTTTCAACTTTCTTCACCTTTCTTCACCTTTCTTCACTTTCTAACACAACTTATAAAGTGCCCAAAAAACATGATATTTTCGCCAAAGAGTAAGGCTATAGGCTTGCCAATTTGGCGAAAAATCGTCCATTTTCAACTTTCTTCACCTTTCTTCATTTTCTAGAACAACTTAAAAAGTGCCCAAAAAACACCATATTTTGGCCAAAAAGTAAGGCTATAGGCTTGAGATTTTAGCCAAAAATCGTCCATTTTCACCTTTCTTCATTTTCTAACACAACTTAAAAAGTGCCCAAAAACACCATATTTTGGCCAAAAAGTAACGCTATAGGCTTGCCAATTTTGCGAAAAATCGTCCATTTTCAACTTTCTTCATTTTCTAGCACATCTTAAAAAGTGCCCAAAAACACCATATTTTGGCCAAAAAGTAAGGCTATAGGCTTGCCATTTTAGCCAAAAATCGTCCATTTTCAACTTTCTTCACCTTTCTACACCTTTCTTCACTTTCTAGCACAACTTAAAAAGTGCCCAAAAACACCATATTTTGGCCAAAAAGTAGGGCTATAGGCTTGCCATTTTAGCCAAAAATCGTCCATTTTCAACTTTCTTCACCTTTCTACACCTTTCTTCACTTTCTAGCACAACTTAAAAAGTGCCCAAAAACACCATATTTTGGCAAAAAAGTAAGGCTATAGGCTTGCCATTTTAGCCAAAATTCGACCATTTTCAACTTTCTTCACCTTACTTCATTTTCTAGAACATCTTATAAAGTGCCCAAAAACACCATATTTTGGCCAAAAAGTAAGGATATAGGCTTGCGATTTTAGCCAAAATTTGACCATTTTCAACTTTCTTCACCTTACTTCATTTTCTAGAACATCTTATAAAGTGCCCAAAAACACCATATTTTGGCCAAAAAGTAAGGCTATAGGCTTGCCATTTTAGCCAAAAATCGTCCATTTTCAACTTTCTTCACCTTTCTACACCTTTCTTCACATTCTAGCACAACTTAAAAAGTGCCCAAAAACACCATATTTTGGCCAAAAAGTAGGGCTATAGGCTTGCCATTTTAGCCAAAAATCGTCCATTTTCAACTTTCTTCACCTTTCTACACCTTTCTTCACTTTCTAGCACAACTTAAAAAGTGCCCAAAAACACCATATTTTGGCAAAAAAAGTAAGGCTATAGGCTTGCCATTTTAGCCAAAATTCGACCATTTTCAACTTTCTTCACCTTACTTCATTTTCTAGAACATCTTATAAAGTGCCCAAAAACACCATATTTTTGGCCAAAAAGTAAGGATATAGGCTTGCGATTTTAGCCAAAATTTGACCATTTTCAACTTTCTTCACCTTACTTCATTTTCTAGAACATCTTATAAAGTGCCCAAAAACACCATATTTTGGCATAAAAGTAAGGCTATAGGCTTGCCATTTTAGCCAAAAATCGTCCATTTTCAACTTTCTTCGCCTTTCTTCATTTTCTAGCACAACTTAAGAAGTGCCCAAAAACACCATATGTTGGCGAAAAATTAAGGCTATAGGCTTGCGATTTTAGCCAAAAATCGTCCATTTTCAACTTACTTCATTTTCTAACACAACTTATAAAGTGCCCAAAAACACCATATTTTGGCCAAAAAGTAAGGCTATAGGCTTGCCATTCTTTGCCAAAAATCGTCCATTTTCACCTTTCTTCATTTTCTAACACAACTTAAAAAGTGCCCAAAAACACCATATTTTGGCCAAAAAGTAAGGCTATAGGCTTGCCATTCTTTGCCAAAAATCGTCCATTTTCACCTTTCTTCGCCTTTCTTCATTTTCTAGCACAACTTAAGAAGTGCCCAAAAAACACCATATGTTGGCGAAAAATTAAGGCTATAGGCTTGCGATTTTAGCCAAAAATCGTCCATTTTCAACTTACTTCACGTTACTTCATTTTCTAGAACAACTTAAAAAGTGCCCAAAAAAACACCATATTTTGGCCAAAAAGTAGGGCTATAGGCTTGCCATTTTAGCCAAAAATCGTCCATTTTCTAACTTTCTTCACCTTTCTTCACCTTTCTTCACTTTCTAACACAACTTAGAAAGTGCCCAAAAACACCATATTTTGGCCAAAAAGTAAGGCTATAGGCTTGCCATTCTTTGCCAAAAATCGTCCATTTTCACCTTTCTTCATTTTCTAGCACAACTTAAAAAGTGCCCAAAAACACCATATTTTGGCCAAAAAGTAACGCTATAGGCTTGCCATTTTAGCCAAAAATCGTCCATTTTCAACTTTCTTCACCTTACTTCATTTTCTAGAACAACTTAAAAAGTGCCCAAAAACAACATATTTTGGCCAAAAAGTAAGGCTATACGCTTTCAATTTTTGCCAAAAATCGTCCATTTCACCTTTCTTCATTTTCTAACACAACTTATAAAGTGCCCAAAAACACCATATTTTGGCCAAAAAGTAAGGCTATAGGCTTGCCATTCTTTGCCAAAAATCGTCCATTTTCACCTTTCTTCATTTTCTAACACAACTAAAAAGTGCCCAAAAACACCATATTTTGGCCAAAAAGTAAGGCTATAGGCTTGCCATTCTTTGCCAAAAATCGTCCATTTTCACTTTTCTTCATTTTCTAGCACAACTTAAAAAGTGCCCAAAAACAACATATTTTGGCCAAAAAGTAAGGCTATAGGTTTGCGATTTTAGCCAAAATTCGACCATTTTCACCTTTCTTCATTTTCTAACACAACTTAAAAAGTGCCCAAAAACACCATATTTTGGCCAAAAAGTAAGGCTATAGGCTTGCCAATTTTGCGAAAAATCGTCCATTTTCATTTTGCTTCACCTTTCTTCATTTTCTAGCACAACTTAAAAAGTGCCCAAAAACACCATATTTTGGCCAAAAAGTAACGCTATAGGCTTGCCATTTTAGCCAAAAATCGTCCATTTTCAATTTGCTTCACCTTTCTTCATTTTCTAGCACAACTTAAAAAGTGCCCAAAAACACCATATTTTGGCCAAAAAGTAAGGCTATAGGCTTGCCATTCTTTGCCAAAAATCGTCCATTTTCACCTTTCTTCATTTTCTAACACAACTTAAAAAGTGCCCAAAAACACCATATTTTGGCCAAAAAGTAAGGCTATAGGCTTGCCATTCTTTGCCAAAAATCGTCCATTTTCACTTTTCTTCATTTTCTAGCACAACTTAAAAAGTGCCCAAAAACAACATATTTTGGCCAAAAAGTAAGGCTATAGGCTTGCCATTTTAGCCAAAAATCGTCCCATTTTCACCTTTCTTCATTTTCTAACACAACTTAAAAAGTGCCCAAAAACACCATATTTTGGCCAAAAAGTAAGGCTATAGGCTTGCCAATTTTGCGAAAAATCGTCCATTTTCATTTTGCTTCACCTTTCTTCATTTTCTAGCACAACTTAAAAGTGCCCAAAAAACACCATATTTTGGCCAAAAAGTAACGCTATAGGCTTGCCATTTTAGCCAAAAATCGTCCATTTTCAACTTTCTTCACCTTACTTCATTTTCTAGAACAACTTAAAAAGTGCCCAAAAACAACATATTTTGGCAAAAAGTAAGGCTATACGCTTTCAATTTTTGCCAAAAATCGTCCATTTTCACCTTTCTTCATTTTCTAACAACAACTTATAAAGTGCCCAAAAACACCATATTTTGGCCAAAAGTAAGGCTATAGGCTTGCCATTCTTTGCCAAAAATCGTCCATTTTCACCTTTCTTCATTTTCTAACACAACTTAAAAAGTGCCCAAAAACACCATATTTTGGCCAAAAAGTAAGGCTATAGGCTTGCCATTCTTTGCCAAAAATCGTCCATTTTCACCTTTCTTCGCCTTTCTTCATTTTCTAGCACAACTTAAGAAGTGCCCAAAAACACCATATGTTGGCGAAAATTAAGGCTATAGGCTTGCGATTTTAGCCAAAAATCGTCCATTTTCAACTTACTTCACGTTACTTCATTTTCTAGAACAACTTAAAAAGTGCCCAAAAAACACCATATTTTGGCCAAAAAGTAGGGCTATAGGCTTGCCATTTTAGCCAAAAATCGTCCATTTTCAACTTTCTTCACCTTTCTTCACCTTTCTTCACTTTCTAACACAACTTAGAAAGTGCCCCAAAAACACCATATTTTGGCCAAAAAGTAAGGCTATAGGCTTGCCATTCTTTGCCAAAAATCGTCCATTTTCACCTTTCTTCATTTTCTAGCACAACTTAAAAAGTGCCCAAAAACACCATATTTTGGCCAAAAAGTAACGCTATAGGCTTGCCATTTTAGCCAAAAATCGTCCATTTTCAACTTTCTTCACCTTACTTCATTTTCTAGAACAACTTAAAAAGTGCCCAAAAACAACATATTTTGGGCCAAAAAGTAAGGCTATACGCTTTCAATTTTTGCCAAAAATCGTCCATTTTCACCTTTCTTCATTTTCTAACACAACTTATAAAGTGCCCAAAAACACCATATTTTGGCCAAAAAGTAAGGCTATAGGCTTGCCATTCTTTGCCAAAAATCGTCCATTTTCACCTTTCTTCATTTTCTAACACAACTTAAAAAGTGCCCAAAAACACCATATTTTGGCCAAAAAGTAAGGCTATAGGCTTGCCATTCTTTGCCAAAAATCGTCCATTTTCACCTTTCTTCATTTTCTATAGCACAACTTAAAAAGTGCCCAAAAACAACATATTTTGGCCAAAAAGTAAGGCTATAGGCTTGCCATTTTAGCCAAAAATCGTCCATTTTCACCTTATCTTCATTTTCTAACACAACTTAAAAAGTGCCCAAAAACACCATATTTTGGCCAAAAAGTAAGGCTATAGGCTTGCCAATTTTGCGAAAAATCGTCCATTTTCAATTTGCTTCACCTTTCTTCATTTTCTAGCACAACTTAAAAAGTGCCCAAAAACACCATATTTTGGCCAAAAAGTAACGCTATAGGCTTGCCATTTTAGCCAAAAATCGTCCATTTTCAACTTTCTTCACCTTACTTCATTTTCTAGAACAACTTAAAAAGTGCCCAAAAAACAACATATTTTGGCCAAAAAGTAAGGCTATACGCTTTCAATTTTTGCCAAAAATCGTCCATTTTCACCTTTCTTCATTTTCTAACACAACTTATAAAGTGCCCAAAAACACCATATTTTGGCCAAAAGTAAGGCTATAGGCTTGCCATTCTTTGCCAAAAATCGTCCATTTTCACCTTTCTTCATTTTCTAACACAACTTAAAAAGTGCCCAAAAACACATATTTTGGCCAAAAAGTAAGGCTATAGGCTTGCCATTCTTTGCCAAAAATCGTCCATTTTCACCTTTCTTCATTTTCTAGCACAACTTAAAAAGTGCCCAAAAACAACATATTTTGGCCAAAAAGTAAGGCTATAGGCTTGCCATTTTAGCCAAAAATCGTCCATTTTCAACTTTCTTCGCCTTTCTTCATTTTCTAGCACAACTTAAGAAGTGCCCAAAAACACCATATGTTGGCGAAAAATTAAGGCTATAGGCTTGCGATTTTAGCCAAAAATCGTCCATTTTCAACTTACTTCACGTTACTTCATTTTCTAGAACAACTTAAAAAGTGCCCAAAAAACACCATATTTTGGCCAAAAAGTAGGGCTATAGGCTTGCATTTTAGCCAAAAATCGTCCATTTTCAACTTTCTTCACCTTTCTTCACCTTTCTTCACTTTCTAACACAACTTAGAAAGTGCCCAAAAACACCATATTTTGGCCAAAAAGTAAGGCTATAGGCTTGCCATTCTTTGCCAAAAATCGTCCATTTTCACCTTTCTTCATTTTCTAGCACAACTTAAAAAGTGCCCAAAAACACCATATTTTGGCCAAAAAGTAACGCTATAGGCTTGCATTTTAGGCAAAAATCGTCTCATTTTCAACTTTCTTCACCTTACTTCATTTTCTAGAACAACTTAAAAAGTGCCCAAAAACAACATATTTTGGCCAAAAAGTAAGGCTATACGCTTTCAATTTTTGCCAAAAATCGTCCATTTTCCACCTTTCTTCATTTTCTAACACAACTTATAAAGTGCCCAAAAACACCATATTTTGGCCAAAAAGTAAGGCTATAGGCTTGCCATTCTTTGCCAAAAAATCGTCCATTTTCACCTTTCTTCATTTTCTAACACAACTTAAAAAAGTGCCCAAAAACACCATATTTTGGCCAAAAAGTAAGGCTATAGGCTTGCCATTCTTTGCCAAAAATCGTCCATTTTCACCTTTCTTCATTTTCTAGCACAACTTAAATAAGTGCCCAAAAACAACATATTTTGGCCAAAAAGTAAGGCTATAGGCTTGCCATTTTAGCCAAAAATCGTCCATTTTCACCTTTCTTCATTTTCTAACACAACTTAAAAAGTGCCCAAAAACACCATATTTTGGCCAAAAAGTAAGGCTATAGGCTTGCCAATTTGCGAAAAATCGTCCATTTTCAATTTGCTTCACCTTTCTTCATTTTCTAGCACAACTTAAAAAGTGCCCAAAAACACCATATTTTGGCCAAAAAGTAACGCTATAGGCTTGCCATTTTAGCCAAAAATCGTCCATTTTCAAACTTTCTTCACCTTACTTCATTTTCTAGAACAACTTAAAAAGTGCCCAAAAACAACATATTTTGCCAAAAAGTAAGGCTATACGCTTTCAATTTTTGCCAAAAATCGTCCATTTTCACCTTTCTTCATTTTCTAACACAACTTATAAAGTGCCCAAAAACACCATATTTTGGCCAAAAAGTAAGGCCTATAGGCTTGCCATTCTTTGCCAAAAATCGTCCATTTTCACCTTTCTTCATTTTCTAACACAACTTAAAAAGTGCCCAAAAACACCATATTTTGGCCAAAAAGTAAGGCTATAGGCTTGCCATTCTTTGCCAAAAATCGTCCATTTTCACCTTTCTTCATTTTCTAGCACAACTAAAAAGTGCCCAAAAACATGATATTTTGGCCAAAAAGTAAGGCTATAGGCTTGCCATTTTAGCCAAAAATCGTCCATTTTCACCTTTCTTCATTTCTAACACAACTTAAAAAGTGCCCAAAAACACCATATTTTGGCCAAAAAGTAAGGCTATAGGCTTGCCAATTTGCGAAAAATCGTCCATTTTCAATTTGCTTCACATTTCTTCATTTTCTAGAACATCTTATAAAGCGCCCAAAAACACCATATTTTGGCCAAAAAGTAAGGCTATAGGCTTGCATTTTAGCCAAAAATCGTCCATTTTCAACTTACTTCACGTTACTTCATTTTCTAGAACAACTTATAAGGTGCCCAAAAACATGATATTTTGGACAAAAAGTAAGGCTATAGGCTTTCAATTTTAGCCAAAAACCGTCCATTTTCACCTTTTCTTCATATTCTAGCACAACTTAAAAAGTGCCCAAAAAACACCATATTTTGGCCAAAAAGTAAGCTATAGCTTGCCATTCTTTGCCAAAAATCGTCCATTTTCAACTACTTCACGTTACTTCATTTTCTAGAACAACTTATAAAGTGACCAAAAACATGATATTTTGGCCAAAAAGAAAGGCTATAGGCTTGCCATTCTTTGCCAAAAATCATCCATTTTCACCTTTCTTCATTTTCTAACAGAACTTATAAAGTGCCCAAAAACATGATACTTTGGCCAAAAAGTAAGGCTATAGGCTTGCGATTTTAGCCAAAAATCGTCCATTTTCAACTTTCTTCACCTTACTTCATTTTCTAGCACAACTTAAAAAGTGCTAAAAAACAACATATTTTGGCCAAAAAGTAAGGCTATAGGCTTTCAATTTTTGCCAAAGACCGTCCATTTTCACCTTTCTTCATATTCTAGCACAACTTAAAAAGTGCCCAAAAACAACATATTTTGGCCAAAAAGTAAGGCTATAGGCTTGCCATTCTTTGCCAAAAATCGTCCATTTTCAACTTACTACACGTTACTTCATTTTCTAGAACAACTTATAAAGTGCCCAAAAACACCATATTTTGGTCAAAAAGTAAGGCTATAGGCTTGCGATTTTAGCCAAAAATCGTCCATTTTCAACTTTCTTCACCTTTCTAAACCTTTCTTCACTTTCTAACACAACTTAAAAAGTGCCAAAAAACACCATATTTTGGCCAAAAAGTAAGGCTATAGGCTTGCCATTTTAGCCAAAATTCGACCATTTTCAACTTTCTTCAACTTACTTCATTTTCTAGAACATCTTATAAAAGTGCCCAAAAACACCATATTTTGGCCAAAAAGTAAGGCTATAGGCTTGCCATTCTTTGCCAAAAATCATCCATTTCCACCTTTCTTCATTTTCTAACACAACTTATAAAGTGCCCGAAAACATGACATTTTGGCCAAAAAGTAAGGCTATAGGCTTGCCAATTTTGCGAAAAATCGTCCATTTTCAACTTTGTTCATTTTTTAGCACAACTTAAAAAGTGCCCAAAAACACCATATTTTGGCCAAAAAGTAAGGCTATAGGCTTGCCATTTTAGCCAGAAATCGTCCATTTTCAACTTTCTTCATTTTCTAGCACAACTTAAAAAGTGCCCAAAAACACCATATTTTGGCCAAAAAGTAAGGCTATAGGCTTGCCATTTTAGCCAAAAATCGTCCATTTTCAACTTTCTTCACCTTTCTACACCTTTCTTCACTTTCTAACACAACTTAAAAAGTGCCCAAAAACACCATATTTTGGCAAAAAAGTAAGGCTATAGGCTTGCCATTTTAGCCAAAATTCGACCATTTTCAACTTTCTTCACCTTACTTCATTTTCTAGAACATCTTATAAAGTGCCCAAGAACACCATATTTTGGCCAAAAAGTAAGGACTATAGGCTAGCCATTCTTTGCCAAAAATCGTCCATTTTCAACTTTCTTCACCTTACTTCATTTTCTAGAACAACTTAAAAGGTGCCCAAAAACAACATATTTTTGCCAAAAAGTAAGGCTATAGGCTTTCAATTTTTGCCAAAAAACCGTCCATTTTCACCTTTCTTCACTTTCTAACACAACTTAAAAAGTGCCCAAAACACCATATTTTGGCCAAAAAGTAAGGCTATAGGCTTGCCAATTTTGCGAAAAATCGTCCATTTTCAATTTGCTTCACATTTCTTCATTTTCTAGAACATCTTATAAAGCGCCCAAAAACACCATATTTTGGCCAAAAAGTAAGGCTATAGGCTTGCCATTTTAGCCAAAAATCGTCCATTTTCAACTTACTTCACGTTACTTCATTTTCTAGAACAACTTATAAGGTGCCCAAAAACATGATATTTTGGACAAAAAGTAAGGCTATAGGCTTTCAATTTTAGCCAAAAACCGTCCATTTTCACCTTTCTTCATATTCTAGCACAACTTAAAAAGTGCCCAAAAACACCATATTTTGGCCAAAAAGTAAGGCTATAGGCTTGCCATTCTTTGCCAAAAATCGTCCATTTTCAACTTACTTCACGTTTTACTTCATTTTCTAGAACAACTTATAAAGTGACCAAAAACATGATATTTTGGCCAAAAAGAAAGGCTATAGGCTTGCCATTCTTTGCCAAAAATCATCCATTTTACTCCTTTCTTCATTTTCTAACAGAACTTATAAAGTGCCCAAAAACATGATACTTTGGCCAAAAAGTAAGGCTATAGGCTTGCGATTTTAGCCAAAAATCGTCCATTTTCAACTTCTTCACCTTACTTCATTTTCTAGCACAACTTAAAAAGTGCTAAAAAACAACATATTTTGGCCAAAAAGTAAGGCTATAGGCTTTCAATTTTTGCCAAAGACCGTCCATTTTCACCTTTCTTCATATTCTAGCACAACTTAAAAAGTGCCCAAAAACAACATATTTTGGCCAAAAAGTAAGGCTATAGGCTTGCCATTCTTTGCCAAAAATCGTCCATTTTCAACTTACTACACGTTACTTCATTTTCTAGAACTACTTATAAAGTGCCCAAAAACACCATATTTTGGTCAAAAAGTAAGGCTATAGGCTTGCGATTTTAGCCAAAAATCGTCCATTTTTCAACTTTCTTCACCTTTCTAAACCTTTCTTCACTTTCTAACACAACTTAAAAAGTGCCAAAAAACACCATATTTTGGCCAAAAAGTAAGGCTATAGGCTTGCCATTTTAGCCAAAATTCGACCATTTTCAACTTTCTTCAACTTACTTCATTTTCTAGAACATCTTATAAAGTGCCCAAAAACACCATATTTTGGCCAAAAAGTAAGGCTATAGGCTGCCATTCTTTGCCAAAAATCATCCATTTCCACCTTTCTTCATTTTCTAACACAACTTATAAAGTGCCCGAAAACATGACATTTTGGCCAAAAAGTAAGGCTATAGGCTTGCCAATTTTGCGAAAAATCGTCCATTTTCAACTTTGTTCATTTTTTAGCACAACTTATAAAGTGCCCAAAAACACCATATTTTGGCCAAAAAGTAAGGCTATAGGGCTTGCCATTTTAGCCAGAAATCGTCCATTTTCAACTTTCTTCATTTTCTAGCACAACTTAAAAGTGCCCAAAAACACCATATTTTGGCCAAAAAGTAAGGCTATAGGCTTGCCATTTTAGCCAAAAATCGTCATTTTCAACTTTCTTCACCTTTCTACACCTTTCTTCACTTTCTAACACAACTTAAAAAGTGCCCAAAAAACACCATATTTTGGCAAAAAAGTAAGGCTATAGGCTTGCCATTTTAGCCAAAATTCGACCATTTTCAACTTTCTTCACCTTACTTCATTTTCTAGAACATCTTATAAAGTGCCCAAGAACACCATATTTTGGCCAAAAAGTAAGGCTATAGGCTAGCCATTCTTTGCCAAAAATCGTCCATTTTCAACTTTCTTCACCTTACTTCATTTTCTAGAACAACTTAAAAGGTGCCCAAAAACAACATATTTTTGCCAAAAAGTAAGGCTATAGGCTTTCAATTTTTGCCAAAAACCGTCCATTTTCACCTTTCTTCATATTCTAGCACAACTTAAAAAGTGCCCAAAAACACCATATTTTGGCCAAAAAGTAAGGCTATAGGCTTGCCAATTTTGCGAAAAATCTTCCATTTTCAACTTTCTTCATTTTCTAGCACATCTTAAAAAGTGCCCAAAAACACCATATTTTGGCCAAAAAGTAAGGCTATAGGCTTGCCATTTTATCCAAAAATCGTCCATTTTCAACTTACTTCACGTTACTTCATTTTTCTAGAACAACTTAAAAAGTGCCCAAAAACACCATATTTTGGCCAAAAAGTAGGGCTATAGGCTTGCCATTTTAGCCAAAAATCGTCCATTTTCAACTTTCTTCACCTTTCTTCACCTTTCTTCATTTTCTAACACAACTTAAAAAGTGCCCAAAAACACCATATTTTGCGCAAAAAGTAAGGCTATAGGCTTGCCATTCTTTGCCAAAAATCGTCCATTTTCACCTTCTTCATTTTCTAGCACAACTTAAAAAGTGCCCAAAAACAACATATTTTGGCCAAAAAGTAAGGCTATAGGCTTGCCATTTTAGCCAAAAATCCTCTATTTTCACCTTTCTTCATTTTCTAACACAGCTTAAAAAGTGCCCAAAAACACCATATTTTGGCCAAAAAGTAAGGCTATAGGCTTGCCATTTTAGCCAAAAATCGTCCATTTTCAACTTTCTTCACCTTTCTTCACCTTATCTTCACTTTCTAACATAACTTACAAAATGCCCAAAAAAACCATATTTTGGCCAAAAAGTAAGGCTATAGGCTTGCCATTCTTTGCCAAAAATCGTCCATTTTCAACTTTCTTCACTTTACTTCATTTTCTAGAACAACTTATAAAGTGCCCAAAAACATGATATTTTTGCCAAAAAGTAAGGCTATAGGCTTGCATTTTAGCCAAAAATCGTCCATTTTCAACTTTCTTCGCCTTTCTTCATTTTCTAACACAACTTATAAAGTGCCCAAAAACATGATATTTTGGCCAAAAAGTAAGGCTATAGCGTTGCCATTTTAGCCAAAAATCGTCCATTTTCAACTTTCTTCGCCTTTCTTCATTTTCTAACACAACTTATAAAGTGCCCAAAAACATGATATTTTGGCCAAAAAGTAAGGCTATAGGCTTGCCAATTTTGCGAAAAATCGTCCATTTTCAATTTTTTTCACCTTTCTTCATTTCTAGAACAACTGAAAAAGTGCCCAAAAAACGCCATATTTTGGCATAAAAGTAAGGCTATAGGCTTGCCATTCTTTGCCAAAAATCGTCCATTTTCACCTTTCTTCATTTTCTAGCACAACTTAAAAAGTGCCCAAAAACAACATATTTTGGCCAAAAAGTAAGGCTATAGGCTTGCCATTTTAAGCCAAAAATCGTCCATTTTCACCTTTCTTCATTTTCTAACACAACTTAAAAAGTGCCCAAAAACACCATATTTTGGCCAAAAGTGAGGCTATAGGCTTGCCATTTTAGCCAAAAATCGTCCATTTTCACCTTTCTTCATATTCTAGCACAACTTAAAAAGTGCCCAAAAACAACATATTTTGGCCAAAAAGTAAGGCTATAGGCTTGCCATTTTAGCCAAAAATCGTCCATTTTCACCTTTCTTCATTTTCTAACACAACTTAAAAAGTGCCCAAAAACACCATATTTTGGCCAAAAAGTAAGGCTATAGGCTCGCCATTTTAGCCAAAAATCGTCCATTTTCAACTTTCTTCACCTTTCTTCACCTTACTTTATTTTCTAGAACAACTTATAAAGTGCCCAAAAACACCATATTTTGGCCAAAAAGTAAGGCTATAGGCTTGCCATTTTAGCCAAAAATCGTCCATTTTCAACTTTCTTCGCCTTTCTTCATTTCCTAACACAACTTATAAAGTGCCCAAAAACATGATATTTTGGCCAAAACGTAAGGCTATAGACTTGCCATTTTAGCCAAAAACCGTCCATTTTCACCTTTCTTCACCTTTCTTCACCTTTCTTCACTTTCTAACACAACTTAAAAAGTGCCCAAAAACACCATATTTTGGCCAAAAAGTAAGGCTATAGGCTTGCCATTCTTTGCCAAAAATCGTCCATTTTCACCTTTCTTCATTTTCTAGCACAACTTAAAAAGTGCCCAAAAACAACATATTTTGGCCAAAAAGTAAGGCTATAGGCTTGCCATTTTAGCAAAAAATCGTCCATTTTCACCTTTCTTCATTTTCTAACACAACTTAAAAAGTGCCCAAAAACACCATATTTTGGCCAAAAAGTAAGGCTATAGGCTTGCCATTTTAGCCAAAAATCGTCCATTTTCAACTTTCTTCACCATTCTTCACCTTTCTTCACTTTCTAACATAACTTAAAAGTGCCCAAAAATACCATATTTTGGCCAAAAAGTAAGGCTATAGGCTTGCCATTCTTTGCCAAAAATCGTCCATTTTCAACTTTCTTCACCTTACTTCATTTTCTAGAACAACTTGTAAAGTGCCCAAAAACATGATATTTTGGCCAAAAAGTAAGGCTATAGGCTTGCCATTTTAGCCAAAAATAGTCCATTTTCAACTTTCTTCACCTTTCTAAACCTTTCTTCATTTTCTAGAACATCTTATAAAGTGCCCAAAAACACCATATTTTGGCCAAAAGTAAGGCTATAGGCTTGCCACTTTAGTAACAAATCGTCCAATTTCAACTTTCTTCGCCTTTCTCCATTTTCTAGAACAACTTAAAGTGCCCAAAAAACACCATATTTTGGCCAAAAAGTAAGGCTATAGGCTGGCCAATTTTGCGAAAAATCGTCCATTTTCAACTTACTTCACGTTACTTCATTTTTTAGAACAACTTAAAAAAGTGCCAAAAAACATGATATTTTGGCCAAAAAGTAAGGCTTGCCATTTTAGCCAAAAATCGTCCATTTTCAACTTTCTTCAACTTTCTTCACTTTCTAGAACAACTTAAAAAGTGCCCAAAAACACCATATTTTGGCCAAAAAGTAGGGCTATAGGCTTGCCATTCTTTGCCAAAAATCGTCCATTTTCAACTTTCTTCACCTTACTTCATTTTCTAGAACAACTTAAAAGGTGCCCAAAAACAACATATTTTTGCCAAAAAGTAAGGCTATAGGCTTTCAATTTTTGCCAAAAACCGTCCATTTTCACCTTTCTTCATATTCTAGCACAACTTAAAAAGTGCCCAAAAACACCATATTTTGGCCAAAAAGTAAGGCTATAGGCTTGCCAATTTTGCGAAAAATCGTCCATTTTCAACTTTCTTCATTTTCTAGCACATCTTAAAAAGTGCCCAAAAACACCATATTTTGGCCAAAAAGTAAGGCTATAGGCTTGCCATTTTATCCAAAAATCGTCCATTTTCAACTTACTTCACGTTACTTCATTTTCTAGCACAACTTAAAAAGTGCCCAAAAACACCATATTTTGGCCAAAAAGTAAGGCTATATATAGGCTTGCCATTTTAGCCAAAAATCGTCCATTTTCAACTTTCTTCACCTTTCTAAACCTTTCTTCACTTTCTAACACAACTTAAAAAGTGCCCAAAAAAACCATATTTTGGCCAAAAAGTAAGGCTATAGGCTTGCCATTCTTTGCCAAAAATCGTCCATTTTCACCTTTCTTCATTTTCTAGCACAACTTAAAAAGTGCCCAAAAACAACATATTTTGGCCAAAAAGTAAGGCTATAGGCTTGCCATTTTAGCCAAAAATCCTCCATTTTAACCTTTCTTCATTTTCTAACACAGCTTAAAAAGTGCCCAAAAACACCATATTTTGGCCAAAAAGTAAGGCTATAGGCTTGCCATTTTAGCCAAAAATCGTCCATTTTCAACTTTCTTCACCTTTCTTCACCTTTCTTCACTTTCTAACATAACTTAAAAAGTGCCCAAAAACACCATATTTTGGCCAAAAAGTAAGGCTATAGGCTTGCCATTCTTTGCCAAAAATCGTCCATTTTCAACTTTCTTCACCTTACTTCATTTTCTAGAACAACTTATAAAGTGCCCAAAAACATGATATTTTGGCCAAAAAGTAAGGCTATAGGCTTGCCATTTTAGCCAAAAATCGTCCATTTTCAACTTTCTTCGCCTTTCTTCATTTTCTAACACAACTTATAAAGTGCCCAAAAACATGATATTTTGCCAAAAAGTAAGGCTATAGGCTTGCCAATTTTGCGAAAAATCGTCCATTTTCAACTTTCTTCATTTTCAAACACAGCTTAAAAAGTGCCCAAAAACACCATATTTTGGCCAAAAAGTAAGGCTATAGGCTTGCCATTCTTTGCCAAAAATCGTCCATTTTCAACTTTCTTCACCTTACTTCATTTTCTAGAACAACTTATAAAGTGCCCAAAAACATGATATTTTGGCCAAAAAGTAAGGCTATAGGCTTGCCATTTTAGCCAAAAATCGTCCATTTTCAACTTTCTTCGCCTTTCTTCATTTTCTAACACAACTTATAAAGTGCCCAAAAACATGATATTTTGGCCAAAAAGTAACGCTATAGGCTTGCCATTTTAGCCAAAAATCGTCCATTTTCAACTTTCTTCGCCTTTCTTCATTTTCTAACACAACTTATAAAGTGCCCAAAAACATGATATTTTGGCCAAAAAGTAAGGCTATAGGCTTGCCATTCTTTGCCAAAAATCGTCCATTTTCACCTTTCTTCATGTTCTAGCACAACTTAAAAAGTGTCCAAAAACAACATATTTTGGCCAAAAAGTAAGGCTATAGGCTTGCCATTCTTTGCCAAAAATCGTCCATTTTCAACTTACTTCACGTTACTTCATTTTCTAGAACAACTTATAAAGTGCCCAAAAACACCATATTTTGGCCAAAAAGTAGGGCTATAGGCTTGCCATTTTAGCCAAAAATCGTCCATTTTCAACTTTCTTCACCTTTCTTCACTTTCTAACACAACTTAAAAAGTGCCCAAAAACACCATATTTTGGCCAAAAAGTAAGGCTATAGGCTTGCCATTCTTTGCCAAAAATCGTCCATTTTCACCTTTCTTCATTTTCTAGAACAACTTAAAAAGTGCCCAAAAACACCATATTTTGGCAAAAAGTAAGGCTCTAGGCTTGCCATTCTTTGCCAAAAATCGTCCATTTTCACCTTTCTTCATTTTCTAACACAACTTAAAAAGTGCCCAAAAACACCATATTTTGGCCAAAAAGTAAGGCTATAGGCTTGCCATTCTTTGCCAAAAATCGTCCATTTTCAACTTTCTTCACCTTACTTCATTTTCTAGAACAACTTATAAAGTGCCCAAAAACACCATATTTTGGCCAAAAAGTAAGGCTATAGGCTTGCCATTTTAGCCAAAAATCGTCCATTTTCAACTTTCTTCGCCTTTCTTCATTTTCTAACACAACTTATAAAGTGCCTAAAAACATGATATTTTGCCAAAAAGTAAGGCTATAGGCTTGCCAATTTTGCGAAAAATCGTCCATTTTCAACTTTCTTCATTTTCTAGCACAACTTAAAAAGTGCCCAAAAACACCATATTTTGGCCAAAAAGTAAGGCTATAGGCTTGCCATTTTAGCCAAAAATCGTCCATTTTCAACTTTCTTCGCCTCTCTTCATTTTCTAACACAACTTATAAAGTGCCCAAAAACATGATATTTTGGCCAAAAAGTAAGGCTATAGGCTTGCCAATTTTGCGAAAAATCGTCCATTTTCAACTTTCTTCACCTTTCTTCACCTTTCTTCATTTTCTAACACAACTTAAAAAGTGCCCAAAAACACCATATTTTGGCCAAAAAGTAAGGCTATAGGCTTGCCATTCTTTGCCAAAAATCGTCCATTTTCACCTTTCTTCATTTTCTAGCACAACTTAAAAAGTGCCCAAAAACAACATATTTTGGCCAAAAAGTAGGGCTATAGGCTTGCCATTTTAGCCAAAAATCCTCCATTTTCACCTTTCTTCATTTTCTAGAACAGCTTAAAAAGTGCCCAAAAACACCATATTTTGGCCAAAAAGTAAGGCTATAGGCTTGCCATTCTTTGCCAAAAATCGTCCATTTTCAACTTTCTTCACCTAACTTCATTTTCTAGAACAACTTATAAAGTGCCCAAAAACACCATATTTTGGCCAAAAAGTAAGGCTATAGGCTTGCCATTCTTTGCCAAAAATCGTCCATTTTCAACTTTCTTCACCTAACTTCATTTTCTAGAACAACTTATAAAGTGCCCAAAAACACCATATTTTGGCCAAAAAGTAAGGCTATAGGCTTGCCATTTTAGCCAAAAATCGTCCATTTTCAACTTTCTTCGCCTTTCTTCATTTTCTAACACAACTTATAAAGTGCCCAAAAACATGATATTTTGCCAAAAAGTAAGGCTATAGGCTTGCCAATTTTGCGAAAAATCGTCCATTTTCAACTTTCTTCATTTTCTAACACAGCTTAAAAAGTGCCCAAAAACACCATATTTTGGCCAAAAAGTAAGGCTATAGGCTTGCCATTTTAGCCAAAAATCGTCCATTTTCAACTTTCTTCGCCTTTCTTCATTTTCTAACACAACTTATAAAGTGCCCAAAAACATGATATTTTGGCCAAAAAGTAAGGCTATAGGCTTGCCAATTTTGCGAAAAATCGTCCATTTTCAATTTTCTTCACCTTTCTTCATTTTCTAGAACAACTTAAAAAGTGCCCAAAAAACACCATATTTTGGCCAAAAAGTAAGGCTATAGGCTTGCCATTCTTTGCCAAAAATCGTCCATTTTCAACTTTCTTCACCTAACTTCATTTTCTAGAACAACTTATAAAGTGCCCAAAAACACCATATTTTGGCCAAAAAGTAGGGCTATAGGCTTGCCATTTTAGCCAAAAATCGTCCATTTTCAACTTTCTTCACCTTTCTTCACCTTTCTTCACTTTCTAACACAACTTAAAAAGTGCCCAAAAACACCATATTTTGGCCAAAAAGTAAGGCTATAGGCTTGCCATTCTTTGCCAAAAATCGTCCATTTTCACCTTTCTTCATTTTCTAGCACAACTTAAAAAGTGCCCAAAAACAACATATTTTGGCCAAAAAGTAAGGCTATAGGCTTGCCATTCTTTGCCAAAAATCGTCCATTTTCACCTTTCTTCATTTTCTAGCACAACTTAAAAAGTGCCCAAAAACACCATATTTTGGCCAAAAAGTAAGGCTATAGGCTTGCCAGTTTTGCGAAAAATCGTCCATTTTCAATTTTCTTCACCTTTCTTCATTTTCTAGCACAACTTAAAAAGTGCCCAAAAACACCATATTTTGGCCAAAAAGTAAGGCTATAGGATTGCCAATTTTGCGAAAAATCGTCCATTTTCAATTTTCTTCACCTTTCTTCATTTTCTAGAACAACTTAATAAGTGCCCAAAAAACACCATATTTTGGCCAAAAAGTAAGGCTATAGGCTTGCCATTCTTTGCCAAAAATCGTCCATTTTCACCTTTCTTCATATTCTAACACAACTTAAAAAGTGCCCAAAAACACCATATTTTGGCCAAAAAGTAAGGCTATAGGCTTGCCAGTTTTGCGAAAAATCGTCCATTTTCAATTTTCTTCACCTTTCTTCATTTTCTAGCACAACTTAAAAAGTGCCCAAAAACAACATATTTTGGCCAAAAAGTAAGGCTATAGGCTTTGAATTTTTGCGAAAAATCGTCCATTTTCAACTTACTTCATTTTCTAGCACAACTTAAAAAGTGCCCAAAAACACCATATTTTAGCGAAAAAGTAAGGCTATAGGCTTGCCATTTTTGCCAAAAATCGTCCATTTTCAACTTACTTCACCTTACTTCATTTTCTAGAAGAACTTAAAAAGTGCCCAAAAATACCAAATTTTGGCCAAAAAGTAAGGCTTGCCATTTTTGCCAAAAATCGTCCATTTTCAACTTTCTTCACCTTTCTTCACCTTTCTTCACTTTCTAACACAACTTAAAAAGTGCCCAAAAACACCATATTTTGGCCAAAAAGTAAGGCTATAGGCTTGCCATTCTTTGCCAAAAATCGTCCATTTTCAACTTTCTTCGCCTTTCTTCATTTTCTAACACAACTTATAAAGTGCCCAAAAACATGATATTTTGGCCAAAAAGTAAGGCTATAGGCTTGCGATTTTAGCCAAAATCGTCCATTTTCAACTTACTTCACCTTACTTCATTTTCTAGCACAACTTAAAAAGTGCCCAAAAACAACATATTTTGGCCAAAAAGTAAGGCTATAGGCTTTGAATTTTTGCGAAAAATCGTCCATTTTCAACTTACTTCATTTTCTAGCACAACTTAAAAAGTGCCCAAAAACACCATATTTTAGCGAAAAAGTAAGGCTATAGGCTTGCCATTTTTGCCAAAAATCGTCCATTTTCAACTTACTTCACCTTACTTCATTTTCTAGAAGAACTTAAAAAGTGCCCAAAAATACCAAATTTTGGCCAAAAAGTAAGGCTTGCCATTCTTTGCCAAAAATCGTCCATTTTCACCTTTCTTCATTTTCTAGAACAACTTAAAAAGTGCCCAAAAATACCATATTTTGGCCAAAAAGTAGGGCTATAGGCTTGCCATTTTAGCAAAAAATCGTCCATTTTCAACTTTCTTCACCTTTCTTCACCTTTCTTCACTTTCTAACACAACTTAAAAAGTGCCCAAAAACACCATATTTTGGCCAAAAAGTAAGGCTATAGGCTTGCCATTCTTTGCCAAAAATCGTCCATTTTCACCTTTCTTCATTTTCTAGCACAACTTAAAAAGTGCCCAAAAACAACATATTTTGGCCAAAAAGTAAGGCTATAGGCTTGCCATTCTTTGCCAAAAATCGTCCATTTTCACCTTTCTTCATTTTCTAGCACAACTTAAAAAGTGCCCAAAAACACCATATTTTGGCCAAAAAGTAAGGCTATATATAGGCTTGCCATTTTAGCCAAAAATCGTCCATTTTCAACTTTCTTCACCTTTCTAAACCTTCCTTCACTTTCTAACACAACTTAAAAAGTGCCCAAAAACACCATATTTTGGCCAAAAAGTAAGGCTATAGGCTTGCCATTCTTTGCCAAAAATCGTCCATTTTCACCTTTCTTCATTTTCTAGCACAACTTAAAAAGTGCCCAAAAACACCATATTTTGGCCAAAAAGTAAGGCTATAGGCTTGCCATTCTTTGCCAAAAATCGTCCATATTCACCTTTCTTCATTTTCTAGCACAACTTAAAAAGTGCCCAAAAACAACATATTTTGGCAAAAAAGTAAGGCTATAGGCTTGCCATTCTTTGCCAAAAATCGTCCATTTTCACCTTTCTTCATTTTCTAGCACAACTTAAAAAGTGCCCAAAAACAACATATTTTGGCCAAAAAGTAAGGCTATAGGCTTGCCAATTTTGCGAAAAATCGTCCATTTTCAATTTTCTTCACCTTTCTTCATTTTCTAGAACAACTTAAAAAGTGCCCAAAAAACACCATATTTTGGCCAAAAAGTAAGGCTATAGGCTTGCCATTCTTTGCCAAAAATCGTCCATTTTCACCTTTCTTCATTTTCTAGCACAACTTAAAAAGTGCCCAAAAACACCATATTTTGGCCAAAAAGTAAGGCTATATATAGGCTTGCCATTTTAGCCAAAAATCGTCCATTTTCAACTTTCTTCACCTTACTTCATTTTCTAGCACAACTTAAAAAGTGCCCAAAAACACCATATTTTGGCCAAAAAGTAAGGCTATAGGCTTGCCATTCTTTGCCAAAAATCGTCCATTTTCACCTTTCTTCATTTTCTAGAACAACTTAAAAAGTGTCCAAAAACACCATTTTTCGGCCAAAAAGTAAGGCTATAGGCTTTGAATTTTTGCGAAAAATCGTCCATTTTCAACTTACTTCATTTTCTAGCACAACTTAAAAAGTGCCCAAAAACACCATATTTTAGCGAAAAAGTAAGGCTATAGGCTTGCCATTTTTGCCAAAAATCGTCCATTTTCAACTTACTTCACCTTACTTCATTTTCTAGAAGAACTTAAAAAGTGCCCAAAAATACCATATTTTGGCCAAAAAGAAAGGCTTGCCATTTTAGCCAAAAATCGTCCATTTTCAACTTTCTTCACCTCTCTTCACCTTTCTTCACTTTCTAACACAACTTAAAAAGTGCCCAAAAACACCATATTTTGGCCAAAAAGTAAGGCTATAGGCTTGGCATTCTTTGCCAAAAATCGTCCATTTTCAACTTTCTTCGCCTTTCTTCATTTTCTAACACAACTTATAAAGTGCCCAAAAACATGATATTTTGGCCAAAAAGTAAGGCTATAGGCTTGCGATTTTAGCCAAAAATCGTCCATTTTCAACTTACTTCACCTTACTTCATTTTCTAGCACAACTTAAAAAGTGCCCAAAATCAACATATTTTGGCCAAAAAGTAAGGCTATAGGCTTTCAATTTTTGCCAAAAACCGTCCATTTTCACCTTTCTTCATATTCTAGCACAACTTAAAAAGTGCCCAAAAACAACATATTTTGGCCAAAAAGTAAGGCTATAGGCTTGCCATTCTTTGCCAAAAATCGTCCATTTCCAACTTACTTCACGTTACTTCATTTTCTAGAACAACTTAAAAAGTGCCCAAAAATACCATATTTTGGCCAAAAAGTAGGGCTATAGGCTTGCCATTTTAGCCAAAAATCGTCCATTTTCAACTTTCTTCACCTTTCTTCACCTTTCTTCACTTTCTAACACAACTTAAAAAGTGCCCAAAAACACCATATTTTGGCCAAAAAGTAAGGCTATAGGCTTGCCATTCTTTGCCAAAAATCGTCCATTTTCACCTTTCTTCATTTTCTAGCACAACTTAAAAAGTGCCCAAAAACAACATATTTTGGCCAAAAAGTAAGGCTATAGGCTTGCCATTCTTTGCCAAAAATCGTCCATTTTCACCTTTCTTCATTTTCTAGCACAACTTAAAAAGTGCCCAAAAACACCATATTTTGGCCAAAAAGTAAGGCTATATATAGGCTTGCCATTTTAGCCAAAAATCGTCCATTTTCAACTTTCTTCACCTTTCTAAACCTTTCTTCACTTTCTAACACAACTTATAAAGTGCCCAAAAACACCATATTTTGGCCAAAAAGTAAGGCTATAGGCTTGCCATTCTTTGCATAAAATTTTCCATTTTCACCTTTCTTCATTTTCTAGCACAACTTAAAAAGTGCCCAAAAACACCATATTTTGGCCAAAAAGTAAGGCTATAGGCTTGCCAATTTTGCGAAAAATCGTCCATTTTCAACTTTCTTCATTTTCTAGCACATCTTAAAAAGTGCCCAAAAACACCATATTTTGGCCAAAAAGTAAGGCTATAGGCTTTGAATTTTTGCGAAAAATCGTCCATTTTCAACTTACTTCATTTTCTAGCACAACTTAAAAAGTGCCCAAAAACACCATATTTTAGCGAAAAAGTAAGGCTATAGGCTTGCCATTTTTGCCAAAAATCGTCCATTTTCAACTTACTTCACCTTACTTCATTTTCTAGAAGAACTTAAAAAGTGCCCAAAAATACCAAATTTTGGCCAAAAAGTAAGGCTATAGGCTTTCAATTTTTGCCAAAAACCGTCCATTTTCACCTTTCTTCATATTCTAGCACAACTTAAAAAGTGCCCAAAAACAACATATTTTGGCCAAAAAGTAAGGCTATAGGCTTGCCATTCTTTGCCAAAAATCGTCCATTTCCAACTTACTTCACGTTACTTCATTTTCTAGAACAACTTAAAAAGTGCCCAAAAATACCATATTTTGGCCAAAAAGTAGGGCTATAGGCTTGCCATTTTAGCCAAAAATCGTCCATTTTCAACTTTCTTCACCTTTCTTCACCTTTCTTCACTTTCTAACACAACTTAAAAAGTGCCCAAAAACACCATATTTTGGCCAAAAAGTAAGGCTATAGGCTTGCCATTCTTTGCCAAAAATCGTCCATTTTCACCTTTCTTCATTTTCTAGCACAACTTAAAAAGTGCCCAAAAACAACATATTTTGGCCAAAAAGTAAGGCTATAGGCTTGCCATTCTTTGCCAAAAATCGTCCATTTTCACCTTTCTTCATTTTCTAGCACAACTTAAAAAGTGCCCAAAAACACCATATTTTGGCCAAAAAGTAAGGCTATATATAGGCTTGCCATTTTAGCCAAAAATCGTCCATTTTCAACTTTCTTCACCTTTCTAAACCTTTCTTCACTTTCTAACACAACTTATAAAGTGCCCAAAAACACCATATTTTGGCCAAAAAGTAAGGCTATAGGCTTGCCATTCTTTGCATAAAATTTTCCATTTTCACCTTTCTTCATTTTCTAGCACAACTTAAAAAGTGCCCAAAAACACCATATTTTGGCCAAAAAGTAAGGCTATAGGCTTGCCAATTTTGCGAAAAATCGTCCATTTTCAACTTTCTTCATTTTCTAGCACATCTTAAAAAGTGCCCAAAAACACCATATTTTGGCCAAAAAGTAAGGCTATAGGCTTTGAATTTTTGCGAAAAATCGTCCATTTTCAACTTACTTCATTTTCTAGCACAACTTAAAAAGTGCCCAAAAACACCATATTTTAGCGAAAAAGTAAGGCTATAGGCTTGCCATTTTTGCCAAAAATCGTCCATTTTCAACTTACTTCACCTTACTTCATTTTCTAGAAGAACTTAAAAAGTGCCCAAAAATACCAAATTTTGGCCAAAAAGTAAGGCTTGCCATTTTTGCCAAAAATCGTCCATTTTCAACTTAATTCACCTTTCTTCACCTTTCTTCACTTTCTAACACAACTTAAAAAGTGCCCAAAAACACCATATTTTGGCCAAAAAGTAAGGCTATAGGCTTGCCATTCTTTGCCAAAAATCGTCCATTTTCACCTTTCTTCATATTCTAGCACAACTTAAAAAGTGCCCAAAAACAACATATTTTGGCCAAAAAGTAAGGCTATAGGCTTGCCATTCTTTGCCAAAAATCGTCCATTTCCAACTTACTTCACGTTACTTCATTTTCTAGAACAACTTAAAAAGTGCCCAAAAATACCATATTTTGGCCAAAAAGTAGGGCTATAGGCTTGCCATTTTAGCCAAAAATCGTCCATTTTCAACTTTCTTCACCTTTCTTCACCTTTCTTCACTTTCTAACACAACTTAAAAAGTGCCCAAAAACACCATATTTTGGCCAAAAAGTAAGGCTATAGGCTTGCCATTCTTTGCCAAAAATCGTCCCTTTTCACCTTTCTTCATTTTCTAGCACAACTTAAAAAGTGCCCAAAAACAACATATTTTGGCCAAAAAGTAAGGCTATAGGCTTGCCATTCTTTGCCAAAAATCGTCCATTTTCACCTTTCTTCATTTTCTAGCACAACTTAAAAAGTGCCCAAAAACACCATATTTTGGCCAAAAAGTAAGGCTATATATAGGCTTGCCATTTTAGCCAAAAATCGTCCATTTTCAACTTTCTTCACCTTTCTAAACCTTCCTTCACTTTCTAACACAACTTAAAAAGTGCCCAAAAACACCATATTTTGGCCAAAAAGTAAGGCTATAGGCTTGCCATTCTTTGCCAAAAATCGTCCATTTTCACCTTTCTTCATTTTCTAGCACAACTTAAAAAGTGCCCAAAAACACCATATTTTGGCCAAAAAGTAAGGCTATAGGCTTGCCAATTTTGCGAAAAATCGTCCATTTTCAACTTTCTTCATTTTCTAGCACATCTTAAAAAGTGCCCAAAAACACCATATTTTGGCCAAAAAGTAAGGCTATAGGCTTTGAATTTTTGCGAAAAATCGTCCATTTTCAACTTACTTCATTTTCTCGCACAACTTAAAAAGTGCCCAAAAACACCATATTTTAGCGAAAAAGTAAGGCTATAGGCTTGCCATTTTTGCCAAAAATCGTCCATTTTCAACTTACTTCACCTTACTTCATTTTCTAGAAGAACTTAAAAAGTGCCCAAAAATACCAAATTTTGGCCAAAAAGTAAGGCTTGCCATTTTTGCCAAAAATCGTCCATTTTCAACTTAATTCACCTTTCTTCACCTTTCTTCACTTTCTAACACAACTTAAAAAGTGCCCAAAAACACCATATTTTGGCCAAAAAGTAAGGCTATAGGCTTGCCATTCTTTGCCAAAAATCGTTCATTTTCAACTTTCTTCGCCTTTCTTCATTTTCTAACACAACTTATAAAGTGCCCAGAAACATGATATTTTGGCCAAAAAGTAAGGCTATAGGCTTGCGATTTTAGCCAAATATCGTCCATTTTCAACTTACTTCACCTTACTTCATTTTCTAGCACAACTTAAAAAGTGCTAAAAACAACATATTTTGGCCAAAAAGTAAGGCTATAGGCTTTCAATTTTTGCCAAAAAACCGTCCATTTTCACCTTTCTTCATATTCTAGCACAACTTAAAAAGTGCCCAAAAACAACATATTTTGGCCAAAAAGTAAGGCTATAGGCTTGCCATTCTTTGCCAAAAATCGTCCATTTTCAACTTACTTCACGTTACTTCATTTTCTAGAACAACTTAAAAAGTGCCCAAAAATACCATATTTTGGCCAAAAAGTAGGGCTATAGGCTTGCCATTTTAGCCAAAAATCGTCCATTTTCAACTTTCTTCACCTTTCTAAACCTTTCTTCACTTTCTAACACAACTTAAAAAGTGCCCAAAAACACCATATTTTGGCCAAAACGTAAGGCTATAGGCTTGCCATTCTTTGCCAAAAATCGTCCATTTTCACCTTTCTTCATTTTCTAGCACAACTTAAAAAGTGCCCAAAAAACAACATATTTTGGCCAAAAAGTAAGGCTATAGGCTTGCCATTCTTTGCCAAAAATCGTCCATTTTCACCTTTCTTCATTTTCTAGCACAACTTAAAAAGTGCCCAAAAACACCATATTTTGGCCAAAAAGTAAGGCTATATATAGGCTTGCCATTTTAGCCAAAAATCGTCCATTTTCAACTTTCTTCACCTTTCTAAACCTTCCTTCACTTTCTAACACAACTTAAAAAGTGCCCAAAAACACCATATTTTGGCCAAAAAGTAAGGCTATAGGCTTGCCATTCTTTGCCAAAAATCGTCCATTTTCACCTTTCTTCATTTTCTAGCACAACTTAAAAAGTGCCCAAAAACACCATATTTTGGCCAAAAAGTAAGGCTATAGGCTTGCCAATTTTGCGAAAAATCGTCCATTTTCAACTTTCTTCATTTTCTAGCACATCTTAAAAAGTGCCCAAAAACACCATATTTTGGCCAAAAAGTAAGGCTATAGGCTTTGAATTTTTGCGAAAAATCGTCCATTTTCAACTTACTTCATTTTCTAGCACAACTTAAAAAGTGCCCAAAAACACCATATTTTAGCGAAAAAGTAAGGCTATAGGCTTGCCATTTTTGCCAAAAATCGTCCATTTTCAACTTACTTCACCTTACTTCATTTTCTAGAAGAACTTAAAAAGTGCCCAAAAATACCAAATTTTGGCCAAAAAGTAAGGCTTGCCATTTTTGCCAAAAATCGTCCATTTTCAACTTAATTCACCTTTCTTCACCTTTCTTCACTTTCTAACACAACTTAAAAAGTGCCCAAAAACACCATATTTTGGCCAAAAAGTAAGGCTATAGGCTTGCCATTCTTTGCCAAAAATCGTTCATTTTCAACTTTCTTCGCCTTTCTTCATTTTCTAACACAACTTATAAAGTGCCCAAAAACATGATATTTTGGCCAAAAAGTAAGGCTATAGGCTTGCGATTTTAGCCAAATATCGTCCAATTTTCAACTTACTTCACCTTACTTCATTTTCTAGCACAACTTAAAAAGTGCCCAAAAACAACATATTTTGGCCAAAAAGTAAGGCTATAGGCTTTCAATTTTTGCCAAAAACCGTCCATTTTCACCTTTCTTCATATTCTAGCACAACTTAAAAAGTGCCCAAAAACAACATATTTTGGCCAAAAAGTAAGGCTATAGGCTTGCCATTCTTTGCCAAAAATCGTCCATTTTCAACTTACTTCACGTTACTTCATTTTCTAGAACAACTTAAAAAGTGCCCAAAAATACCATATTTTGGCCAAAAAGTAGGGCTATAGGCTTGCCATTTTAGCCAAAAATCGTCCATTTTCAACTTTCTTCACCTTTCTAAACCTTTCTTCACTTTCTAACACAACTTAAAAAGTGCCCAAAAACACCATATTTTGGCCAAAACGTAAGGCTATAGGCTTGCCATTCTTTGCCAAAAATCGTCCATTTTCACCTTTCTTCATTTTCTAGCACAACTTAAAAAGTGCCCAAAAACAACATATTTTGGCCAAAAAGTAAGGCTATAGGCTTGCCATTCTTTGCCAAAAATCGTCCATTTTCACCTTTCTTCATTTTCTAGCACAACTTAAAAAGTGCCCAAAAACACCATATTTTGGCCAAAAAGTAAGGCTATATATAGGCTTGCAATTTTAGCCAAAAATCGTCCATTTTCAACTTTCTTCACCTTTCTAAACCTTTCTTCACTTTCTAACACAACTTAAAAAGTGCCCAAAAACACCATATTTTGGCCAAAAAGTAAGGCTATAGGCTTGCCCATCTTTGCCAAAAATCGTCCATTTTCACCTTTCTTCATTTTATAGAACAACTTAAAAAGTGCCCAAAAATACCATATTTTGGCCAAAAAGTAAGGCTATAGGCTTGCCATTTTAGCCAAAAATCGTCCATTTTCAACTTTCTTCACATTTCTAAACCTTTCTTCACTTTCTAACACAACTTAAAAAGTGCCCAAAAACACCATATTTTGGCCAAAAAGTAAGGCTATAGGCTTGCCATTCTTTGCCAAAAATCGTCCATTTTCACCTTTATTCATTTTCTAGCACAACTTAAAAAGTGCCCAAAAACAACATATTTTGGCCAAAAAGTAAGGCTATAGGCTTGCCATTCTTTGCCAAAAATCGTCCATTTTCACCTTTCTTCATTTTCTAGCACAACTTAAAAAGTGCCCAAAAACACCATATTTTGGCCAAAAAGTAAGGCTATATATAGGCTTGCCATTTTAGCCAAAAATCGTCCATTTTCAACTTTCTTCACCTTTCTAAACCTTTCTTCACTTTCTAACACAACTTAAAAAGTGCCCAAAAACACCATATTTTGGCCAAAAAGTAAGGCTATAGGCTTGCCATTCTTTGCCAAAAATCGTCCATTTTCACCTTTCTTCATTTTCTAGCACAACTTAAAAAGTGCCCAAAAACACCATATTTTGGCCAAAAAGTAAGGCTATAGGCTTGCCAATTTTGCGAAAAATCGTCCATTTTCAATTTTCTTCACCTTTCTTCATTTTCTAGCACAACTTAAAAAGTGCCCAAAAACACCATATTTTGGCCAAAAAGTAAGGCTATAGGCTTGCCAATTTTGCGAAAAATCGTCCATTTTCAACTTTCTTCATTTTCTAGCACAACTTAAAAAGTGCCCAAAAACACCATATTTTGGCCAAAAAGTAAGGCTATAGGATAGCCATTTTAGCAAAAAATCGTCCATTTTCACCTTTCTTCATTTTCTAGCACAACTTAAAAAGTGCCCAAAAACAACATATTTTGGCCAAAAAGTAAGGCTATAGGCTTGCCATTTTAGCCAAAAATCGTCCAATTTCACCTTTCTTCTTTTTATAGAACAACTTAAAAAGTGCCCAAAAATACCATATTTTGGCCAAAAAGTAGGGCTATAGGCTTGCCATTTTAGCAAAAAATCGTCCATTTTCAACTTTTTTCACCTTTCTTCACCTTTCTTCACTTTCTAACACAACTTAAAAAGTGCCCAAAAACACCATATTTTGGCCAAAAAGTAAGGCTATAGGCTTGCCATTCTTTGCCAAAATCGTCCATTTTCACCTTTCTTCATTTTCTAGCACAACTTAAAAAGTGCCCAAAAACAACATATTTTGGCCAAAAAGTAAGGCTATAGGCTTGCCATTCTTTGCCAAAAATCGTCCATTTTCACCTTTCTTCATTTTCTAGCACAACTTAAAAAGTGCCCAAAAACACCATATTTTGGCCAAAAAGTAAGGCTATATATAGGCTTGCCATTTTAGCCAAAAATCGTCCATTTTCAACTTTCTTCACCTTTCTAAACCTTTCTTCACTTTCTAACACAACTTAAAAAGTGCCCAAAAACACCATATTTTGGCCAAAAAGTAAGGCTATAGGCTTGCCATTCTTTGCCAAAAATCGTCCATTTTCACCTTTCTTCATTTTCTAGCACAACTTAAAAAGTGCCCAAAAACACCATATTTTGGCCAAAAAGTAAGGCTATAGGCTTGCCAATTTTGCGAAAAATCGTCCATTTTCAATTTTCTTCACCTTTCTTCATTTTCTAGCACAACTTAAAAAGTGCCCAAAAACACCATATTTTGGCCAAAAAGTAAGGCTATAGGCTTGCCAATTTTGCGAAAAATCGTCCATTTTCAACTTTCTTCATTTTCTAGCACAACTTAAAAAGTGCCCAAAAACACCATATTTTGGCCAAAAAGTAAGGCTATAGGATAGCCATTTTAGCAAAAAATCGTCCATTTTCACCTTTCTTCATTTTCTAGCACAACTTAAAAAGTGCCCAAAAACAACATATTTTGGCCAAAAAGTAAGGCTATAGGCTTGCCATTTTAGCCAAAAATCGTCCAATTTCACCTTTCTTCATTTTCTAACACAACTTATAAAGTGCCCAAAAACACCATATTTTGGCCAAAAAGTAAGGCTATAGGCTTGCCATTTTAGCCAAAAATCGTCCATTTTCAACTTTCTTCACCTTCTTCACCTTTCTTCACTTTCTAACATAACTTAAAAAGTGCCCAAAAACACCATATTTTGGCCAAAAAGTAAGGCTATAGGCTTGCCATTCTTTGCCAAAAATCGTCCATTTTCAACTTTCTTCACCTTACTTCATTTTCTAGAACAACTTATAAAGTGCCCAAAAACATGATATTTTGGCCAAAAAGTAAGGCTATAGGCTTGCCATTTTAGCCAAAAATCGTCCATTTTCAACTTTCTTCGCCTTTCTTCATTTTCTAACACAACTTATAAAGTGCCCAAAAACATGATACTTTGGCCAAAAAGTAAGGCTATAGGCTTGCGATTTTAGCCAAAAATCGTCCATTTTCAACTTTCTTCACCTTACTTCATTTTCTAGCACAACTTATAAAGTGCCCAAAAACATGATATTTTGGCCAAAAAGTAAGGCTATAGGCTTGCCATTCTTTGCCAAAAATCGTCCATTTTCACCTTTCTTCATTTTCTAGCACAACTTAAAAAGTGCCCAAAAACAACATATTTTGGCCAAAAAGTAAGGCTATAGGCTTGCCATTCTTTGCCAAAAATCGTCCATTTTCAACTTTCTTCGCCTTTCTTCATTTTCTAACACAACTTATAAAGTGCCCAAAAACACCATATTTTGGCCAAAAAGTAAGGCTATAGGCTTGCCAGTTTTGCGAAAAATCGTCCATTTTCAATTTTCTTCACCTTTCTTCATTTTCTAGCACAACTTAAAAAGTGCCCAAAAACACCATATTTTGGCCAAAAAGTAAGGCTATAGGCTTGCCAATTTTGCGAAAAATCGTCCATTTTCAATTTTCTTCACCTTTCTTCATTTTCTAGAACAACTTAATAAGTGCCCAAAAAACACCATATTTTGGCCAAAAAGTAAGGCTATAGGCTTGCCATTCTTTGCCAAAAATCGTCCATTTTCACCTTTCTTCATATTCTAACACAACTTAAAAAGTGCCCAAAAACACCATATTTTGGCCAAAAAGTAAGGCTATAGGCTTGCCAGTTTTGCGAAAAATCGTCCATTTTCAATTTTCTTCACCTTTCTTCATTTTCTAGCACAACTTAAAAAGTGCCCAAAAACAACATATTTTGGCCAAAAAGTAAGGCTATAGGCTTTCAATTTTTGCCAAAAACCGTCCATTTTCACCTTTCTTCATTTTCTAGCACAACTTAAAAAGTGCCCAAAAACAACATATTTTGGCCAAAAAGTAAGGCTATAGGCTTGCCATTCTTTGCCAAAAATCGTCCATTTTCACCTTTCTTCATTTTCTAGCACAACTTAAAAAGTGCCCAAAAACACCATATTTTGGCCAAAAAGTAAGGCTATATATAGGCTTGCCATTTTAGCCAAAAATCGTCCATTTTCAACTTTCTTCACCTTTCTAAACCTTTCTTCACTTTCTAACACAACTTAAAAAGTGCCCAAAAAATCCGTATTTTGGCCAAAAAGTAAGGCTATAGGCTAGCCATTCTTTGCCAAAAATCGTCCATTTTCACCTTTCTTCATTTTATAGAACAACTTAAAAAGTGCCCAAAAATACCATATTTTGGCCAAAAAGTAGGGCTATAGGCTTGCCATTTTAGCCAAAAATCGTCCATTTTCAACTTTCTTCACCTTTCTAAACCTTTCTTCACTTTCTAACACAACTTAAAAAGTGCCCAAAAACACCATATTTTGGCCAAAACGTAAGGCTATAGGCTTGCCATTCTTTGCCAAAAATCGTCCCTTTTCACCTTTCTTCATTTTCTAGCACAACTTAAAAAGTGCCCAAAAACAACATATTTTGGCCAAAAAGTAAGGCTATAGGCTTGCCATTCTTTGCCAAAAATCGTCCATTTTCACCTTTCTTCATTTTCTAGCACAACTTAAAAAGTGCCCAAAAACACCATATTTTGGCCAAAAAGTAAGGCTATAGGCTTGCCATTCTTTGGCAAAAATCGTCCATTTTCAACTTACTTCACGTTACTTCATTTTCTAGAACAACTTAAAAAGTGCCCAAAAATACCATATTTTGGCCAAAAAGTAGGGCTATAGGCTTGCCATTTTAGCAAAAAATCGTCCATTTTCAACTTTCTTCACCTTTCTTCACCTTTCTTCACTTTCTAACACAACTTAAAAAGTGCCCAAAAACACCATATTTTGGCCAAAAAGTAAGGCTATAGGCTTGCCATTCTTTGCCAAAAATCGTCCATTTTCACCTTTCTTCATTTTCTAGCACAACTTAAAAAGGTCCCAAAAACAACATATTTTGGCCAAAAAGTAAGGCTATAGGCTTGCCATTCTTTGCCAAAAATCGTCCATTTTCACCTTTCTTCATTTTCTAGCACAACTTAAAAAGTGCCCAAAAACACCATATTTTGGCCAAAAAGTAAGGCTATATATAGGCTTGCCATTTTAGCCAAAAATCGTCCATTTTCAACTTTCTTCACCTTTCTAAACCTTTCTTCACTTTCTAACACAACTTAAAAAGTGCCCAAAAACACCATATTTTGGCAAAGAATGCTAAGGCTAGCTTGCCATTCTTTGTCAAAAATCGTCCATTTTCACCTTTCTTCATTTTCTTGGGTTGGTTGGTTTGGTGGGTTGACCATATTTTGGCCAAAAAGTAAGGCTATAGGCTTGCCAATTTTGCGAAAATCGTCCATTTTCAATTTTCTTCACCTTTCTTCATTTTCTAGCACAACTTAAAAAGTGGCCCAAAAACACCCATATTTTGGCCAAAAGTAAGGCTATAGGCTTGCCAATTTTGCGAAAATCGTCCATTTTCAACTCTTTCTTCATTTTCTAGCACAACTTAAAAAGTGCCAAACATATTTTGGCCAAAAGTAAGGTATAGGATAGCCATTTTAGCAAAAAATCGTCCATTTTCACCTTTCTTCATTTTCTAGCACAACTTAAAAAGTGCCCAAAAACAACATATTTTGGCCAAAAAGTAAGGCTATAGGCTTGCCATTTTAGCCAAAAATCGTCCAATTTCACCTTTCTTCATTTTATAGAACAACTTAAAAAGTGCCCAAAAATACCATATTTTGGCCAAAAAGTAGGGCTATAGGCTTGCCATTTTAGCCAAAAATCGTCCATTTTCAACTTTCTTCACCTTTCTAAACCTTTCTTCACTTTCTAACACAACTTAAAAAGTGCCCAAAAACACCATATTTTGGCCAAAACGTAAGGCTATAGGCTTGCCATTCTTTGCCAAAAATCGTCCATTTTCACCTTTCTTCATTTTCTAGCACAACTTAAAAAGTGCCCAAAAACAACATATTTTGGCCAAAAAGTAAGGCTATAGGCTTGCCATTCTTTGCCAAAAATCGTCCATTTTCACCTTTCTTCATTTTCTAGCACAACTTAAAAAGTGCCCAAAAACACCATATTTTGGCCAAAAAGTAAGGCTATATATAGGCTTGCCATTTTAGCCAAAAATCGTCCATTTTCAACTTTCTTCACCTTTCTAAACCTTTCTTCACTTTCTAACACAACTTAAAAAGTGCCCAAAAACACCATATTTTGGCCAAAAAGTAAGGCTATAGGCTTGCCATTCTTTGCCAAAAATCGTCCATTTTCACCTTTCTTCATTTTCTAGCACAACTTAAAAAGTGCCCAAAAACACCATATTTTGGCCAAAAAGTAAGGCTATAGGCTTGCCAATTTTGCGAAAAATCGTCCATTTTCAATTTTCTTCACCTTTCTTCATTTTCTAGCACAACTTAAAAAGTGCCCAAAAACACCATATTTTGGCCAAAAAGTAAGGCTATAGGCTTGCCAATTTTGCGAAAAATCGTCCATTTTCAACTTTCTTCATTTTCTAGCACAACTTAAAAAGTGCCCAAAAACACCATATTTTGGCCAAAAAGTAAGGCTATAGGATAGCCATTTTAGCAAAAAATCGTCCATTTTCACCTTTCTTCATTTTCTAGCACAACTTAAAAAGTGCCCAAAAACAACATATTTTGGCCAAAAAGTAAGGCTATAGGCTTGCCATTTTAGCCAAAAATTGTCCAATTTCACCTTTCTTCATTTTCTAACACAACTTATAAAGTGCCCAAAAACACCATATTTTGGCCAAAAAGTAAGGCTATAGGCTTGCCATTTTAGCCAAAAATCGTCCATTTTCACCTTTCTTCATTTTCTAGCACAACTTAAAAAGTGCCCAAAAACACCATATTTTGGCCAAAAAGTAAGGCTATATATAGGCTTGCCATTTTAGCCAAAAATCGTCCATTTTCAACTTTCTTCACCTTTCTAAACCTTTCTTCACTTTCTAACACAACTTAAAAAGTGCCCAAAAACACCATATTTTGGCCAAAAAGTAAGGCTATAGGCTTGCCATTCTTTGCCAAAAATCGTCCATTTTCACCTTTCTTCATTTTCTAGCACAACTTAAAAAGTGCCCAAAAACACCATATTTTGGCCAAAAAGTAAGGCTATAGGCTTGCCAATTTTGCGAAAAATCGTCCATTTTCAATTTTCTTCACCTTTCTTCATTTTCTAGCACAACTTAAAAAGTGCCCAAAAACACCATATTTTGGCCAAAAAGTAAGGCTATAGGCTTGCCAATTTTGCGAAAAATCGTCCATTTTCAACTTTCTTCATTTTCTAGCACAACTTAAAAAGTGCCCAAAAACACCATATTTTGGCCAAAAAGTAAGGCTATAGGATAGCCATTTTAGCAAAAAATCGTCCATTTTCACCTTTCTTCATTTTCTAGCACAACTTAAAAAGTGCCCAAAAACAACATATTTTGGCCAAAAAGTAAGGCTATAGGCTTGCCATTTTAGCCAAAAATTGTCCAATTTCACCTTTCTTCATTTTCTAACACAACTTATAAAGTGCCCAAAAACACCATATTTTGGCCAAAAAGTAAGGCTATAGGCTTGCCATTTTAGCCAAAAATCGTCCATTTTCAACTTTCTTCACCTTTCTTCACCTTTCTTCACTTTCTAACATAACTTAAAAAGTGCCCAAAAACACCATATTTTGGCCAAAAAGTAAGGCTATAGGCTTGCCATTCTTTGCCAAAAATCGTCCATTTTCAACTTTCTTCACCTTACTTCATTTTCTAGAACAACTTATAAAGTGCCCAAAAACATGATATTTTGGCCAAAAAGTAAGGCTATAGGCTTGCCATTTTAGCCAAAAATCGTCCATTTTCAACTTTCTTCGCCTTTCTTCATTTTCTAACACAACTTATAAAGTGCCCAAAAACATGATACTTTGGCCAAAAAGTAAGGCTATAGGCTTGCGATTTTAGCCAAAAATCGTCCATTTTCAACTTTCTTCACCTTACTTCATTTTCTAGCACAACTTATAAAGTGCCCAAAAACATGATATTTTGGCCAAAAAGTAAGGCTATAGGCTTGCCATTCTTTGCCAAAAATCGTCCATTTTCACCTTTCTTCATTTTCTAGCACAACTTATAAAGTGCCCAAAAACACCATATTTTGGCCAAAAAGTAAGGCTATAAGCTTGCCAGTTTTGCGAAAAATCGTCCATTTTCAATTTTCTTCACCTTTCTTCATTTTCTAGCACAACTTAAAAAGTGCCCAAAAACACCATATTTTGGCCAAAAAGTAAGGCTATAGGCTTGCCAATTTTGCGAAAAATCGTCCATTTTCAATTTTCTTCACCTTTCTTCATTTTCTAGAACAACTTAATAAGTGCCCAAAAAACACCATATTTTGGCCAAAAAGTAAGGCTATAGGCTTGCCATTCTTTGCCAAAAATCGTCCATTTTCACCTTTCTTCATATTCTAACACAACTTAAAAAGTGCCCAAAAACACCATATTTTGGCCAAAAAGTAAGGCTATAGGCTTGCCAGTTTTGCGAAAAATCGTCCATTTTCAATTTTCTTCACCTTTCTTCATTTTCTAGCACAACTTAAAAAGTGCCCAAAAACAACATATTTTGGCCAAAAAGTAAGGCTATAGGCTTTCAATTTTTGCCAAAAACCGTCCATTTTCACCTTTCTTCATATTCTAGCACAACTTAAAAAGTGCCCAAAAACAACATATTTTGGCCAAAAAGTAAGGCTATAGGCTTGCCATTCTTTGCCAAAAATCGTCCATTTTCAACTTACTTCACGTTACTTCATTTTCTAGAACAACTTAAAAAGTGCCCAAAAATACCATATTTTGGCCAAAAAGTAGGGCTATAGGCTTGCCATTTTAGCAAAAAATCGTCCATTTTCAACTTTCTTCACCTTTCTTCACCTTTCTTCACTTTCTAACACAACTTAAAAAGTGCCCAAAAACACCATATTTTGGCCAAAAAGTAAGGCTATAGGCTTGCCATTCTTTGCCAAAAATCGTCCATTTTCACCTTTCTTCATTTTCTAGCACAACTTAAAAAGGTCCCAAAAACAACATATTTTGGCCAAAAAGTAAGGCTATAGGCTTGCCATTCTTTGCCAAAAATCGTCCATTTTCACCTTTCTTCATTTTCTAGCACAACTTAAAAAGTGCCCAAAAACACCATATTTTGGCCAAAAAGTAAGGCTATATATAGGCTTGCCATTTTAGCCAAAAATCGTCCATTTTCAACTTTCTTCACCTTTCTAAACCTTTCTTCACTTTCTAACACAACTTAAAAAGTGCCCAAAAACACCATATTTTGGCCAAAAAGTAAGGCTATAGGCTTGCCATTCTTTGCCAAAAATCGTCCATTTTCACCTTTCTTCATTTTCTAGCACAACTTAAAAAGTGCCCAAAAACACCATATTTTGGCCAAAAAGTAAGGCTATAGGCTTGCCAATTTTGCGAAAAATCGTCCATTTTCAACTTTCTTCATTTTCTAGCACAACTTAAAAAGTGCCCAAAAACACCATATTTTGGCCAAAAAGTAAGGCTATAGGCTTGCCAATTTTGCGAAAAATCGTCCATTTTCAACTTTCTTCATTTTCTAGCACAACTTAAAAAGTGCCCAAAAACACCATATTTTGGCCAAAAAGTAAGGCTATAGGATAGCCATTTTAGCAAAAAATCGTCCATTTTCACCTTTCTTCATTTTCTAGCACAACTTAAAAAGTGCCCAAAAACAACATATTTTGGCCAAAAAGTAAGGCTATAGGCTTGCCATTTTAGCCAAAAATCGTCCAATTTCACCTTTCTTCATTTTCTAACACAACTTATAAAGTGCCCAAAAACACCATATTTTGGCCAAAAAGTAAGGCTATAGGCTTGCCATTTTAGCCAAAAATCGTCCATTTTCAACTTTCTTCACCTTTCTTCACCTTTCTTCACTTTCTAACATAACTTAAAAAGTGCCCAAAAACACCATATTTTGGCCAAAAAGTAAGGCTATAGGCTTGCCATTCTTTGCCAAAAATCGTCCATTTTCAACTTTCTTCACCTTACTTCATTTTCTAGAACAACTTATAAAGTGCCCAGAAACATGATATTTTGGCCAAAAAGTAAGGCTATAGGCTTGCCATTTTAGCCAAAAATCGTCCATTTTCAACTTTCTTCGCCTTTCTTCATTTTCTAACACAACTTATAAAGTGCCCAAAAACATGATACTTTGGCCAAAAAGTAAGGCTATAGGCTTGCGATTTTAGCCAAAAATCGTCCATTTTCAACTTTCTTCACCTTACTTCATTTTCTAGCACAACTTATAAAGTGCCCAAAAACATGATATTTTGGCCAAAAAGTAAGGCTATAGGCTTGCCATTCTTTGCCAAAAATCGTCCATTTTCACCTTTCTTCATTTTCTAGCACAACTTAAAAAGTGCCCAAAAACAACATATTTTGGCCAAAAAGTAAGGCTATAGGCTTGCCATTCTTTGCCAAAAATCGTCCATTTTCAACTTTCTTCGCCTTTCTTCATTTTCTAACACAACTTATAAAGTGCCCAAAAACACCATATTTTGGCCAAAAAGTAAGGCTATAGGCTTGCCAGTTTTGCGAAAAATCGTCCATTTTCAATTTTCTTCACCTTTCTTCATTTTCTAGCACAACTTAAAAAGTGCCCAAAAACACCATATTTTGGCCAAAAAGTAAGGCTATAGGCTTGCCAGTTTTGCGAAAAATCGTCCATTTTCAATTTTCTTCACCTTTCTTCATTTTCTAGCACAACTTAAAAAGTGCCCAAAAACAACATATTTTGGCCAAAAAGTAAGGCTATAGGCTTTCAATTTTTGCCAAAAACCGTCCATTTTCACCTTTCTTCATATTCTAGCACAACTTAAAAAGTGCCCAAAAACAACATATTTTGGCCAAAAAGTAAGGCTATAGGCTTGCCATTCTTTGCCAAAAATCGTCCATTTTCAACTTACTTCACGTTACTTCATTTTCTAGAACAACTTAAAAAGTGCCCAAAAATACCATATTTTGGCCAAAAAGTAGGGCTATAGGCTTGCCATTTTAGCAAAAAATCGTCCATTTTCAACTTTCTTCACCTTTCTTCACCTTTCTTCACTTTCTAACACAACTTAAAAAGTGCCCAAAAACACCATATTTTGGCCAAAAAGTAAGGCTATAGGCTTGCCATTCTTTGCCAAAAATCGTCCATTTTCACCTTTCTTCATTTTCTAGCACAACTTAAAAAGGTCCCAAAAACAACATATTTTGGCCAAAAAGTAAGGCTATAGGCTTGCCATTCTTTGCCAAAAATCGTCCATTTTCACCTTTCTTCATTTTCTAGCACAACTTAAAAAGTGCCCAAAAACACCATATTTTGGCCAAAAAGTAAGGCTATATATAGGCTTGCCATTTTAGCCAAAAATCGTCCATTTTCAACTTTCTTCACCTTTCTAAACCTTTCTTCACTTTCTAACACAACTTAAAAAGTGCCCAAAAACACCATATTTTGGCCAAAAAGTAAGGCTATAGGCTTGCCATTCTTTGCCAAAAATCGTCCATTTTCACCTTTCTTCATTTTCTAGCACAACTTAAAAAGTGCCCAAAAACACCATATTTTGGCCAAAAAGTAAGGCTATAGGCTTGCCAATTTTGCGAAAAATCGTCCATTTTCAACTTTCTTCATTTTCTAGCACATCTTAAAAAGTGCCCAAAAACACCATATTTTGGCGAAAAAGTAAGGCTATAGGCTTTGAATTTTTGCGAAAAATCGTCCATTTTCAACTTACTTCATTTTCTAGCACAACTTAAAAAGTGCCCAAAAACACCATATTTTTGCGAAAAAGTAAGGCTATAGGCTTGCCATTTTTGCCAAAAATCGTCCATTTTCAACTTACTTCACCTTACTTCATTTTCTAGAAGAACTTAAAAAGTGCCCAAAAGTACCAAATTTTGGCCAAAAAGTAAGGCTTGCCATTTTTGCCAAAAATCGTCCATTTTCAACTTTCTTCACCTTTCTTCACCTTTCTTCACTTTCTAACACAACTTAAAAAGTGCCCAAAAACACCATATTTTGGCCAAAAAGTAAGGCTATAGGCTTGCGATTTTAGCCAAAAATCGTCCATTTTCAACTTACTTCACGTTACTTCATTTTCTAGAACAACTTAAAAAGTGCCCAAAAATACCATATTTTGGCCAAAAAGTAGGGCTATAGGCTTGCCATTTTAGCAAAAAATCGTCCATTTTCAACTTTCTTCACCTTTCTTCACCTTTCTTCACTTTCTAACACAACTTAAAAAGTGCCCAAAAACACCATATTTTGGCCAAAAAGTAAGGCTATAGGCTTGCCATTCTTTGCCAAAAATCGTCCATTTTCACCTTTCTTCATTTTCTAGCACAACTTAAAAAGTGCCCAAAAACAACATATTTTGGCCAAAAAGTAAGGCTATAGGCTTGCCATTCTTTGCCAAAAATCGTCCATTTTCACCTTTCTTCATTTTCTAGCACAACTTAAAAAGTGCCCAAAAACACCATATTTTGGCCAAAAAGTAAGGCTATATATAGGCTTGCCATTTTAGCCAAAAATCGTCCATTTTCAACTTTCTTCACCTTTCTAAACCTTTCTTCACTTTCTAACACAACTTAAAAAGTGCCCAAAAACACCATATTTTGGCCAAAAAGTAAGGCTATAGGCTTGCCATTCTTTGCCAAAAATCGTCCATTTTCACCTTTCTTCATTGTCTAGCACAACTTAAAAAGTGCCCAAAAACACCATATTTTGGCCAAAAAGTAAGGCTATAGGCTTGCCATTCTTTGCCAAAAATCGTTCATTTTCAACTTTCTTCGCCTTTCTTCATTTTCTAACACAACTTATAAAGTGCCCAAAAACATGATATTTTGGCCAAAAAGTAAGGCTATAGGCTTGCGATTTTAGCCAAATATCGTCCATTTTCAACTTACTTCACCTTACTTCATTTTCTAGCACAACTTAAAAAGTGCCCAAAAACAACATATTTTGGCCAAAAAGTAAGGCTATAGGCTTTCAATTTTTGCCAAAAACCGTCCATTTTCACCTTTCTTCATATTCTAGCACAACTTAAAAAGTGCCCAAAAACAACATATTTTGGCCAAAAAGTAAGGCTATAGGCTTGCCATTCTTTGCCAAAAATCGTCCATTTTCAACTTACTTCACGTTACTTCATTTTCTAGAACAACTTAAAAAGTGCCCAAAAATACCATATTTTGGCCAAAAAGTAGGGCTATAGGCTTGCCATTTTAGCCAAAAATCGTCCATTTTCAACTTTCTTCACCTTTCTAAACCTTTCTTCACTTTCTAACACAACTTAAAAAGTGCCCAAAAACACCATATTTTGGCCAAAACGTAAGGCTATAGGCTTGCCATTCTTTGCCAAAAATCGTCCATTTTCACCTTTCTTCATTTTCTAGCACAACTTAAAAAGTGCCCAAAAACAACATATTTTGGCCAAAAAGTAAGGCTATAGGCTTGCCATTCTTTGCCAAAAATCGTCCATTTTCACCTTTCTTCATTTTCTAGCACAACTTAAAAAGTGCCCAAAAACACCATATTTTGGCCAAAAAGTAAGGCTATATATAGGCTTGCCATTTTAGCCAAAAATCGTCCATTTTCAACTTTCTTCACCTTTCTAAACCTTTCTTCACTTTCTAACACAACTTAAAAAGTGCCCAAAAACAACATATTTTGGCCAAAAAGTAAGGCTATAGGCTTGCCATTCTTTGCCAAAAATCGTCCATTTTCACCTTTCTTCATTTTATAGAACAACTTAAAAAGTGCCCAAAAATACCATATTTTGGCCAAAAAGTAGGGCTATAGGCTTGCCATTTTAGCCAAAAATCGTCCAATTTCAACTTTCTTCACCTTTCTAAACCTTTCTTCACTTTCTAACACAACTTAAAAAGTGCCCAAAAACACCATATTTTGGCCAAAACGTAAGGCTATAGGCTTGCCATTCTTTGCCAAAAATCGTCCATTTTCACCTTTCTTCATTTTCTAGCACAACTTAAAAAGTGCCCAAAAACAACATATTTTGGCCAAAAAGTAAGGCTATAGGCTTGCCATTCTTTGCCAAAAATCGTCCATTTTCACCTTTCTTCATTTTCTAGCACAACTTAAAAAGTGCCCAAAAACACCATATTTTGGCCAAAAAGTAAGGCTATATATAGGCTTGCCATTTTAGCCAAAAATCGTCCATTTTCAACTTTCTTCACCTTTCTAAACCTTTCTTCACTTTCTAACACAACTTAAAAAGTGCCCAAAAACACCATATTTTGGCCAAAAAGTAAGGCTATAGGCTTGCCATTCTTGGCCAAAAATCGTCCATTTTCACCTTTCTTCATTTTCTAGCACAACTTAAAAAGTGCCCAAAAACACCATATTTTGGCCAAAAAGTAAGGCTATAGGCTTGCCAATTTTGCGAAAAATCGTCCATTTTCAATTTTCTTCACCTTTCTTCATTTTCTAGCACAACTTAAAAAGTGCCCAAAAACACCATATTTTGGCCAAAAAGTAAGGCTATAGGCTTGCCAATTTTGCGAAAAATCGTCCATTTTCAACTTTCTTCATTTTCTAGCACAACTTAAAAAGTGCCCTAAAACACCATATTTTGGCCAAAAAGTAAGGCTATAGGATAGCCATTTTAGCAAAAAATCGTCCAATTTCACCTTTCTTCATTTTCTAACACAACTTATAAAGTGCCCAAAAACAACATATTTTTGCCAAAAAGTAAGGCTATAGGCTTGCCATTTTAGCCAAAAATCGTCCAATTTCACCTTTCTTCATTTTCTAACACAACTTATAAAGTGCCCAAAAACACCATATTTTGGCCAAAAAGTAAGGCTATAGGCTTGCCATTTTAGCCAAAAATCGTCCATTTTCAACTTTCTTCACCTTTCTTCACCTTTCTTCACTTTCTAACATAACTTAAAAAGTGCCCAAAAACACCATATTTTGGCCAAAAAGTAAGGCTATAGGCTTGCCATTCTTTGCCAAAAATCGTCCATTTTCAACTTTCTTCACCTTACTTCATTTTCTAGAACAACTTATAAAGTGCCCAAAAACATGATATTTTGGCCAAAAAGTAAGGCTATAGGCTTGCCATTTTAGCCAAAAATCGTCCATTTTCAACTTTCTTCGCCTTTCTTCATTTTCTAACACAACTTATAAAGTGCCCAAAAACATGATACTTTGGCCAAAAAGTAAGGCTATAGGCTTGCGATTTTAGCCAAAAATCGTCCATTTTCAACTTTCTTCACCTTACTTCATTTTCTAGCACAACTTATAAAGTGCCCAAAAACATGATATTTTGGCCAAAAAGTAAGGCTATAGGCTTGCCATTCTTTGCCAAAAATCGTCCATTTTCACCTTTCTTCATTTTCTAGCACAACTTAAAAAGTGCCCTAAAACAACATATTTTGGCCAAAAAGTAAGGCTATAGGCTTGCCATTCTTTGCCAAAAATCGTCCATTTTCAACTTTCTTCGCCTTTCTTCATTTTCTAACACAACTTATAAAGTGCCCAAAAACACCATATTTTGGCCAAAAAGTAAGGCTATAGGCTTGCCAGTTTTGCGAAAAATCGTCCATTTTCAATTTTCTTCACCTTTCTTCATTTTCTAGCACAACTTAAAAAGTGCCCAAAAACACCATATTTTGGCCAAAAAGTAAGGCTATAGGCTTGCCAATTTTGCGAAAAATCGTCCATTTTCAATTTTCTTCACCTTTCTTCATTTTCTAGAACAACTTAATAAGTGCCCAAAAAACACCATATTTTGGCCAAAAAGTAAGGCTATAGGCTTGCCATTCTTTGCCAAAAATCGTCCATTTTCACCTTTCTTCATATTCTAGCACAACTTAAAAAGTGCCCAAAAACACCATATTTTGGCCAAAAAGTAAGGCTATAGGCTTGCCATTCTTTGCCAAAAATCGTCCATTTTCACCTTTCTTCATTTTCTAGCACAACTTAAAAAGTGCCCAAAAACACCATATTTTGGCCAAAAAGTAAGGCTATAGGCTTGCCAATTTTGCGAAAAATCGTCCATTTTCAACTTTCTTCATTTTCTAGCACATCTTAAAAAGTGCCCAAAAACACCATATTTTGGCGAAAAAGTAAGGCTATAGGCTTTGAATTTTTGCGAAAAATCGTCCATTTTCAACTTACTTCATTTTCTAGCACAACTTAAAAAGTGCCCAAAAACACCATATTTTAGCGAAAAAGTAAGGCTATAGGCTTGCCATTTTTGCCAAAAATCGTCCATTTTCAACTTACTTCACCTTACTTCATTTTCTAGAAGAACTTAAAAAGTGCCCAAAAGTACCAAATTTTGGCCAAAAAGTAAGGCTTGCCATTTTTGCCAAAAATCGTCCATTTTCAACTTTCTTCACCTTTCTTCACCTTTCTTCACTTTCTAACACAACTTAAAAAGTGCCCAAAAACACCATATTTTGGCCAAAAAGTAAGGCTATAGGCTTGCCATTCTTTGCCAAAAATCGTCCATTTTCAACTTTCTTCGCCTTTCTTCATTTTCTAACACAACTTATAAAGTGCCCAAAAACATGATATTTTGGCCAAAAAGTAAGGCTATATAGGCTTGCGATTTTAGCCAAAAATCGTCCATTTTCAACTTACTTCACCTTACTTCATTTTCTAGCACAACTTAAAAAGTGCCCAAAAACACCATATTTTGGCCAAAAAGTAAGGCTATAGGCTTGCCAGTTTTGCGAAAAATCGTCCATTTTCAATTTTCTTCACCTTTCTTCATTTTCTAGCACAACTTAAAAAGTGCCCAAAAACAACATATTTTGGCCAAAAAGTAAGGCTATAGGCTTTCAATTTTTGCCAAAAACCGTCCATTTTCACCTTTCTTCATATTCTAGCACAACTTAAAAAGTGCCCAAAAACAACATATTTTGGCCAAAAAGTAAGGCTATAGGCTTGCCATTCTTTGCCAAAAATCGTCCATTTTCAACTTACTTCACGTTACTTCATTTTCTAGAACAACTTAAAAAGTGCCCAAAAATACCATATTTTGGCCAAAAAGTAGGGCTATAGGCTTGCCATTTTAGCAAAAAATCGTCCATTTTCAACTTTCTTCACCTTTCTTCACCTTTCTTCACTTTCTAACACAACTTAAAAAGTGCCCAAAAACACCATATTTTGGCCAAAAAGTAAGGCTATAGGCTTGCCATTCTTTGCCAAAAATCGTCCATTTTCACCTTTCTTCATTTTCTAGCACAACTTAAAAAGTGCCCAAAAACACCATATTTTAGCGAAAAAGTAAGGCTATAGGCTTGCCATTTTTGCCAAAAATCGTCCATTTTCAACTTACTTCACCTTACTTCATTTTCTAGAAGAACTTAAAAAGTGCCCAAAAGTACCAAATTTTGGCCAAAAAGTAAGGCTTGCCATTTTTGCCAAAAATCGTCCATTTTCAACTTTCTTCACCTTTCTTCACCTTTCTTCACTTTCTAACACAACTTAAAAAGTGCCCAAAAACACCATATTTTGGCCAAAAAGTAAGGCTATAGGCTTGCCATTATTTGCCAAAAATCGTCCATTTTCAACTTTCTTCGCCTTTCTTCATTTTCTAACACAACTTTTAAAGTGCCCAAAAACATGATATTTTGGCCAAAAAGTAAGGCTATATAGGCTTGCGATTTTAGCCAAAAATCGTCCATTTTCAACTTACTTCACCTTACTTCATTTTCTAGCACAACTTAAAAAGTGCCCAAAAACACCATATTTTGGCCAAAAAGTAAGGCTATAGGCTTGCCAGTTTTGCGAAAAATCGTCCATTTTCAATTTTCTTCACCTTTCTTCATTTTCTAGCACAACTTAAAAAGTGCCCAAAAACAACATATTTTGGCCAAAAAGTAAGGCTATAGGCTTTCAATTTTTGCCAAAAACCGTCCATTTTCACCTTTCTTCATATTCTAGCACAACTTAAAAAGTGCCCAAAAACAACATATTTTGGCCAAAAAGTAAGGCTATAGGCTTGCCATTCTTTGCCAAAAATCGTCCATTTTCAACTTACTTCACGTTACTTCATTTTCTAGAACAACTTAAAAAGTGCCCAAAAATACCATATTTTGGCCAAAAAGTAGGGCTATAGGCTTGCCATTTTAGCAAAAAATCGTCCATTTTCAACTTTCTTCACCTTTCTTCACCTTTCTTCACTTTCTAACACAACTTAAAAAGTGCCCAAAAACACCATATTTTGGCCAAAAAGTAAGGCTATAGGCTTGCCATTCTTTGCCAAAAATCGTCCATTTTCACCTTTCTTCATTTTCTAGCACAACTTAAAAAGGTCCCAAAAACAACATATTTTGGCCAAAAAGTAAGGCTATAGGCTTGCCATTCTTTGCCAAAAATCGTCCATTTTCACCTTTCTTCACCTTTCTAAACCTTTCTTCACTTTCTAACACAACTTAAAAAGTGCCCAAAAACACCATATTTTGGCCAAAAAGTAAGGCTATAGGCTTGCCATTCTTGGCCAAAAATCGTCCATTTTCACCTTTCTTCATTTTCTAGCACAACTTAAAAAGTGCCCAAAAACACCATATTTTGGCCAAAAAGTAAGGCTATAGGCTTGCCAATTTTGCGAAAAATCGTCCATTTTCAATTTTCTTCACCTTTCTTCATTTTCTAGCACAACTTAAAAAGTGCCCAAAAACACCATATTTTGGCCAAAAAGTAAGGCTATAGGCTTGCCAATTTTGCGAAAAATCGTCCATTTTCAACTTTCTTCATTTTCTAGCACAACTTAAAAAGTGCCCTAAAACACCATATTTTGGCCAAAAAGTAAGGCTATAGGATAGCCATTTTAGCAAAAAATCGTCCAATTTCACCTTTCTTCATTTTCTAACACAACTTATAAAGTGCCCAAAAACAACATATTTTTGCCAAAAAGTAAGGCTATAGGCTTGCCATTTTAGCCAAAAATCGTCCAATTTCACCTTTCTTCATTTTCTAACACAACTTATAAAGTGCCCAAAAACACCATATTTTGGCCAAAAAGTAAGGCTATAGGCTTGCCATTTTAGCCAAAAATCGTCCATTTTCAACTTTCTTCACCTTTCTTCACCTTTCTTCACTTTCTAACATAACTTAAAAAGTGCCCAAAAACACCATATTTTGGCCAAAAAGTAAGGCTATAGGCTTGCCATTCTTTGCCAAAAATCGTCCATTTTCAACTTTCTTCACCTTACTTCATTTTCTAGAACAACTTATAAAGTGCCCAAAAACATGATATTTTGGCCAAAAAGTAAGGCTATAGGCTTGCCATTTTAGCCAAAAATCGTCCATTTTCAACTTTCTTCGCCTTTCTTCATTTTCTAACACAACTTATAAAGTGCCCAAAAACATGATACTTTGGCCAAAAAGTAAGGCTATAGGCTTGCGATTTTAGCCAAAAATCGTCCATTTTCAACTTTCTTCACCTTACTTCATTTTCTAGCACAACTTATAAAGTGCCCAAAAACATGATATTTTGGCCAAAAAGTAAGGCTATAGGCTTGCCATTCTTTGCCAAAAATCGTCCATTTTCACCTTTCTTCATTTTCTAGCACAACTTAAAAAGTGCCCAAAAACAACATATTTTGGCCAAAAAGTAAGGCTATAGGCTTGCCATTCTTTGCCAAAAATCGTCCATTTTCAACTTTCTTCGCCTTTCTTCATTTTCTAACACAACTTATAAAGTGCCCAAAAACACCATATTTTGGCCAAAAAGTAAGGCTATAGGCTTGCCAGTTTTGCGAAAAATCGTCCATTTTCAATTTTCTTCACCTTTCTTCATTTTCTAGCACAACTTAAAAAGTGCCCAAAAACACCATATTTTGGCCAAAAAGTAAGGCTATAGGCTTGCCAATTTTGCGAAAAATCGTCCATTTTCAATTTTCTTCACCTTTCTTCATTTTCTAGAACAACTTAATAAGTGCCCAAAAAACACCATATTTTGGCCAAAAAGTAAGGCTATAGGCTTGCCATTCTTTGCCAAAAATCGTCCATTTTCACCTTTCTTCATATTCTAGCACAACTTAAAAAGTGCCCAAAAACACCATATTTTGGCCAAAAAGTAAGGCTATAGGCTTGCCATTCTTTGCCAAAAATCGTCCATTTTCACCTTTCTTCATTTTCTAGCACAACTTAAAAAGTGCCCAAAAACACCATATTTTGGCCAAAAAGTAAGGCTATAGGCTTGCCAATTTTGCGAAAAATCGTCCATTTTCAACTTTCTTCATTTTCTAGCACATCTTAAAAAGTGCCCAAAAACACCATATTTTGGCGAAAAAGTAAGGCTATAGGCTTTGAATTTTTGCGAAAAATCGTCCATTTTCAACTTACTTCATTTTCTAGCACAACTTAAAAAGTGCCCAAAAACACCATATTTTGGCCAAAAAGTAAGGCTATATATAGGCTTGCCATTTTAGCCAAAAATCGTCCATTTTCAACTTTCTTCACCTTTCTTCACCTTTCTTCACTTTCTAACACAACTTAAAAAGTGCCCAAAAACACCATATTTTGGCCAAAAAGTAAGGCTATAGGCTTGCCATTCTTTGCCAAAAATCGTCCATTTTCAACTTTCTTCGCCTTTCTTCATTTTCTAACACAACTTATAAAGTGCCCAAAAACATGATATTTTGGCCAAAAAGTAAGGCTATATAGGCTTGCGATTTTAGCCAAAAATCGTCCATTTTCAACTTACTTCACCTTACTTCATTTTCTAGCACAACTTAAAAAGTGCCCAAAAACACCATATTTTGGCCAAAAAGTAAGGCTATAGGCTTGCCAGTTTTGCGAAAAATCGTCCATTTTCAATTTTCTTCACCTTTCTTCATTTTCTAGCACAACTTAAAAAGTGCCCAAAAACAACATATTTTGGCCAAAAAGTAAGGCTATAGGCTTTCAATTTTTGCCAAAAACCGTCCATTTTCACCTTTCTTCATATTCTAGCACAACTTAAAAAGTGCCCAAAAACAACATATTTTGGCCAAAAAGTAAGGCTATAGGCTTGCCATTCTTTGCCAAAAATCGTCCATTTTCAACTTACTTCACGTTACTTCATTTTCTAGAACAACTTAAAAAGTGCCCAAAAATACCATATTTTGGCCAAAAAGTAGGGCTATAGGCTTGCCATTTTAGCAAAAAATCGTCCATTTTCAACTTTCTTCACCTTTCTTCACCTTTCTTCACTTTCTAACACAACTTAAAAAGTGCCCAAAAACACCATATTTTGGCCAAAAAGTAAGGCTATAGGCTTGCCATTCTTTGCCAAAAATCGTCCATTTTCACCTTTCTTCATTTTCTAGCACAACTTAAAAAGTGCCCAAAAACACCATATTTTAGCGAAAAAGTAAGGCTATAGGCTTGCCATTTTTGCCAAAAATCGTCCATTTTCAACTTACTTCACCTTACTTCATTTTCTAGAAGAACTTAAAAAGTGCCCAAAAGTACCAAATTTTGGCCAAAAAGTAAGGCTTGCCATTTTTGCCAAAAATCGTCCATTTTCAACTTTCTTCACCTTTCTTCACCTTTCTTCACTTTCTAACACAACTTAAAAAGTGCCCAAAAACACCATATTTTGGCCAAAAAGTAAGGCTATAGGCTTGCCATTCTTTGCCAAAAATCGTCCATTTTCAACTTTCTTCGCCTTTCTTCATTTTCTAACACAACTTATAAAGTGCCCAAAAACATGATATTTTGGCCAAAAAGTAAGGCTATATAGGCTTGCGATTTTAGCCAAAAATCGTCCATTTTCAACTTACTTCACCTTACTTCATTTTCTAGCACAACTTAAAAAGTGCCCAAAAACACCATATTTTGGCCAAAAAGTAAGGCTATAGGCTTGCCAGTTTTGCGAAAAATCGTCCATTTTCAATTTTCTTCACCTTTCTTCATTTTCTAGCACAACTTAAAAAGTGCCCAAAAACAACATATTTTGGCCAAAAAGTAAGGCTATAGGCTTTCAATTTTTGCCAAAAACCGTCCATTTTCACCTTTCTTCATATTCTAGCACAACTTAAAAAGTGCCCAAAAACAACATATTTTGGCCAAAAAGTAAGGCTATAGGCTTGCCATTCTTTGCCAAAAATCGTCCATTTTCAACTTACTTCACGTTACTTCATTTTCTAGAACAACTTAAAAAGTGCCCAAAAATACCATATTTTGGCCAAAAAGTAGGGCTATAGGCTTGCCATTTTAGCAAAAAATCGTCCATTTTCAACTTTCTTCACCTTTCTTCACCTTTCTTCACTTTCTAACACAACTTAAAAAGTGCCCAAAAACACCATATTTTGGCCAAAAAGTAAGGCTATAGGCTTGCCATTCTTTGCCAAAAATCGTCCATTTTCACCTTTCTTCATTTTCTAGCACAACTTAAAAAGGTCCCAAAAACAACATATTTTGGCCAAAAAGTAAGGCTATAGGCTTGCCATTCTTTGCCAAAAATCGTCCATTTTCACCTTTCTTCATTTTCTAGCACAACTTAAAAAGTGCCCAAAAACACCATATTTTGGCCAAAAAGTAAGGCTATATATAGGCTTGCCATTTTAGCCAAAAATCGTCCATTTTCAACTTTCTTCACCTTTCTAAACCTTTCTTCACTTTCTAACACAACTTAAAAAGTGCCCAAAAACACCATATTTTGGCCAAAAAGTAAGGCTATAGGCTTGCCATTCTTTGCCAAAAATCGTCCATTTTCACCTTTCTTCATTTTCTAGCACAACTTAAAAAGTGCCCAAAAACACCATATTTTGGCCAAAAAGTAAGGCTATAGGCTTGCCAATTTTGCGAAAAATCGTCCATTTTCAACTTTCTTCATTTTCTAGCACATCTTAAAAAGTGCCCAAAAACACCATATTTTGGCGAAAAAGTAAGGCTATAGGCTTTGAATTTTTGCGAAAAATCGTCCATTTTCAACTTACTTCATTTTCTAGCACAACTTAAAAAGTGCCCAAAAACACCATATTTTAGCGAAAAAGTAAGGCTATAGGCTTGCCATTTTTGCCAAAAATCGTCCATTTTCAACTTACTTCACCTTACTTCATTTTCTAGAAGAACTTAAAAAGTGCCCAAAAGTACCAAATTTTGGCCAAAAAGTAAGGCTTGCCATTTTTGCCAAAAATCGTCCATTTTCAACTTTCTTCACCTTTCTTCACCTTTCTTCACTTTCTAGCACAACTTAAAAAGTGCCCAAAAACACCATATTTTGGCCAAAAAGTAAGGCTATAGGCTTGCCATTCTTTGGCAAAAATCGTCCATTTTCAACTTACTTCACGTTACTTCATTTTCTAGAACAACTTAAAAAGTGCCCAAAAATACCATATTTTGGCCAAAAAGTAGGGCTATAGGCTTGCCATTTTAGCAAAAAATCGTCCATTTTCAACTTTCTTCACCTTTCTTCACCTTTCTTCACTTTCTAACACAACTTAAAAAGTGCCCAAAAACACCATATTTTGGCCAAAAAGTAAGGCTATAGGCTTGCCATTCTTTGCCAAAAATCGTCCATTTTCACCTTTCTTCATTTTCTAGCACAACTTAAAAAGTGCCCAAAAACAACATATTTTGGCCAAAAAGTAAGGCTATAGGCTTGCCATTCTTTGCCAAAAATCGTCCATTTTCACCTTTCTTCATTTTCTAGCACAACTTAAAAAGTGCCCAAAAACACCATATTTTGGCCAAAAAGTAAGGCTATATATAGGCTTGCCATTTTAGCCAAAAATCGTCCATTTTCAACTTTCTTCACCTTTCTGAACCTTTCTTCACTTTCTAACACAACTTAAAAAGTGCCCAAAAACACCATATTTTGGCCAAAAAGTAAGGCTATAGGCTTGCCATTCTTTGCCAAAAATCGTCCATTTTCACCTTTCTTCATTTTCTAGCACAACTTAAAAAGTGCCCAAAAACACCATATTTTGGCCAAAAAGTAAGGCTATAGGCTTGCCAATTTTGCGAAAAATCGTCCATTTTCAACTTTCTTCATTTTCTAGCACATCTTAAAAAGTGCCCAAAAACACCATATTTTGGCGAAAAAGTAAGGCTATAGGCTTTGAATTTTTGCGAAAAATCGTCCATTTTCAACTTACTTCATTTTCTAGAAGAACTTAAAAAGTGCCCAAAAACACCATATTTTAGCGAAAAAGTAAGGCTATAGGCTTGCCATTTTTGCCAAAAATCGTCCATTTTCAACTTACTTCACCTTACTTCATTTTCTAGAAGAACTTAAAAAGTGCCCAAAAGTACCAAATTTTGGCCAAAAAGTAAGGCTTGCCATTTTTGCCAAAAATCGTCCATTTTCAACTTTCTTCACCTTTCTTCACCTTTCTTCACTTTCTAACACAACTTAAAAAGTGCCCAAAAACACCATATTTTGGCCAAAAAGTAAGGCTATAGGCTTGCCATTCTTTGCCAAAAATCGTCCATTTTCAACTTTCTTCGCCTTTCTTCATTTTCTAACACAACTTATAGAGTGCCCAAAAACATGATATTTTGGCCAAAAAGTAAGGCTATAGGCTTGCGATTTTAGCCAAAAATCGTCCATTTTCAACTTACTTCACCTTACTTCATTTTCTAGCACAACTTAAAAAGTGCCCAAAAACAACATATTTTGGCCAAAAAGTAAGGCTATAGGCTTTCAATTTTTGCCAAAAACCGTCCATTTTCACCTTTCTTCATATTCTAGCACAACTTAAAAAGTGCCCAAAAACAACATATTTTGGCCAAAAAGTAAGGCTATAGGCTTGCCATTCTTTGCCAAAAATCGTCCATTTTCAACTTACTTCACGTTACTTCATTTTCTAGAACAACTTAAAAAGTGCCCAAAAATACCATATTTTGGCCAAAAAGTAGGGCTATAGGCTTGCCATTCTTTGCCAAAAATCGTCCATTTTCACCTTTCTTCATTTTCTAGCACAACTTAAAAAGTGCCCAAAAACACCATATTTTGGCCAAAAAGTAAGGCTATAGGCTTGCCATTCTTTGCCAAAAATCGTCCATTTTCAACTTACTTCACCTTACTTCATTTTCTAGAAGAACTTAAAAAGTGCCCAAAAACAACATATTTTGGCCAAAAAGTAAGGCTATAGGCTTGCCATTCTTTGCCAAAAATCGTCCATTTTCACCTTTCTTCATTTTCTAGCACAACTTAAAAAGTGCCCAAAAACACCATATTTTGGCCAAAAAGTAAGGCTATAGGCTTGACAGTTTTGCGAAAAATCGTCCATTTTCAACTTTCTTCACCTTACTTCATTTTCTAGCACAACTTATAAAGTGCCCAAAAACATGATATTTTGGCCAAAAAGTAAGGCTATAGGCTTGCCATTCTTTGCCAAAAATCGTCCATTTTCACCTTTCTTCATTTTCTAGCACAACTTAAAAAGTGCCCAAAAACAACATATTTTGGCCAAAAAGTAAGGCTATAGGCTTGCCATTCTTTGCCAAAAATCGTCCATTTTCACCTTTCTTCATTTTCTAGCACAACTTAAAAAGTGCCCAAAAACAACATATTTTGGCCAAAAAGTAAGGCTATAGGCTTGCCATTCTTTGCCAAAAATCGTCCATTGTCAACTTACTTCACGTTACTTCATTTTCTAGAACAACTTAAAAAGTGCCCAAAAATACCATATTTTGGCCAAAAAGTAGGGCTATAGGCTTGCCATTTTAGCCAAAAATCGTCCATTTTCAACTTTCTTCACCTTTCTAAACCTTTCTTCACTTTCTAACACAACTTAAAAAGTGCCCAAAAACACCATATTTTGGCCAAAAAGTAAGGCTATAGGCTTGCCATTCTTTGCCAAAAATCGTCCATTTTCACCTTTCTTCATTTTCTAGCACAACTTAAAAAGTGCCCAAAAACAACATATTTTGGCCAAAAAGTAAGGCTATAGGCTTGCCATTCTTTGCCAAAAATCGTCCATTTTCACCTTTCTTCATTTTCTAGCACAACTTAAAAAGTGCCCAAAAACACCATATTTTGGCCAAAAAGTAAGGCTATATATAGGCTTGCCATTTTAGCCAAAAATCGTCCATTTTCAACTTTCTTCACCTTTCTAAACCTTTCTTCACTTTCTAACACAACTTAAAAAGTGCCCAAAAACACCATATTTTGGCCAAAAAGTAAGGCTATAGGCTTGCCATTCTTTGCCAAAAATCGTCCATTTTCACCTTTCTTCATTTTCTAGCACAACTTAAAAAGTGCCCAAAAACACCATATTTTGGCCAAAAAGTAAGGCTATAGGCTTGCCAATTTTGCGAAAAATCGTCCATTTTCAACTTTCTTCATTTTCTAGCACATCTTAAAAAGTGCCCAAAAACACCATATTTTGGCCAAAAAGTAAGGCTATAGGCTTGCCATTTTTGCCAAAAATCGTCCATTTTCAACTTACTTCACCTTACTTCATTTTCTAGAAGAACTTAAAAAGTGCCCAAAAATACCAAATTTTGGCCAAAAAGTAAGGCTTGCCATTTTTGCCAAAAATCGTCCATTTTCAACTTTCTTCACCTTTCTTCACCTTTCTTCACTTTCTAACACAACTTAAAAAGTGCCCAAAAACACCATATTTTGGCCAAAAAGTAAGGCTATAGGCTTGCCATTCTTTGCCAAAAATCGTCCATTTTCAACTTTCTTCGCCTTTCTTCATTTTCTAACACAACTTATAAAGTGCCCAAAAACATGATATTTTGGCCAAAAAGTAAGGCTATAGGCTTGCGATTTTAGCCAAAAATCGTCCATTTTCAACTTACTTCACCTTACTTCATTTTCTAGCACAACTTAAAAAGTGCCCAAAAACAACATATTTTGGCCAAAAAGTAAGGCTATAGGCTTTGAATTTTTGCGAAAAATCGTCCATTTTCAACTTACTTCATTTTCTAGCACAACTTAAAAAGTGCCCAAAAACACCATATTTTAGCGAAAAAGTAAGGCTATAGGCTTGCCATTTTTGCCAAAAATCGTCCATTTTCAACTTACTTCACCTTACTTCATTTTCTAGAAGAACTTAAAAAGTGCCCAAAAATACCAAATTTTGGCCAAAAAGTAAGGCTTGCCATTTTTGCCAAAAATCGTCCATTTTCAACTTTCTTCACCTTTCTTCACCTTTCTTCACTTTCTAACACAACTTAAAAAGTGCCCAAAAACACCATATTTTGGCCAAAAAGTAAGGCTATAGGCTTGCCATTCTTTGCCAAAAATCGTCCATTTTCAACTTTCTTCGCCTTGCTTCATTTTCTAACACAACTTATAAAGTGCCCAAAAACATGATATTTTGGCCAAAAAGTAAGGCTATAGGCTTGCGATTTTAGCCAAAAATCGTCCATTTTCAACTTACTTCACCTTACTTCATTTTCTAGAACAACTTAAAAAGTGCCCAAAAACAACATATTTTGGCCAAAAAGTAAGGCTATAGGCTTTCAATTTTTGCCAAAAACCGTCCATTTTCACCTTTCTTCATATTCTAGCACAACTTAAAAAGTGCCCAAAAACAACATATTTTGGCCAAAAAGTAAGGCTATAAGCTTGCCATTCTTTGCCAAAAATCGTCCATTTTCAACTTACTTCACGTTACTTCATTTTCTAGAACAACTTAAAAAGTGCCCAAAAATACCATATTTTGGCCAAAAAGTAGGGCTATAGGCTTGCCATTCTTTGCCAAAAATCGTCCATTTTCACCTTTCTTCATTTTCTAGCACAACTTAAAAAGTGCCCAAAAACACCATATTTTGGCCAAAAAGTAAGGCTATATATAGGCTTGCCATTTTAGCCAAAAATCGTCCATTTTCAACTTTCTTCACCTTTCTAAACCTTCCTTCACTTTCTAACACAACTTAAAAAGTGCCCAAAAACACCATATTTTGGCCAAAAAGTAAGGCTATAGGCTTGCCATTCTTTGCCAAAAATCGTCCATTTTCACCTTTCTTCATTTTCTAGCACAACTTAAAAAGTGCCCAAAAACACCATATTTTGGCCAAAAAGTAAGGCTATAGGCTTGCCAATTTTGCGAAAAATCGTCCATTTTCAATTTTCTTCACCTTTCTTCATTTTCTAGAACAACTTAAAAAGTGCCCAAAAAACACCATATTTTGGCCAAAAAGTAAGGCTATAGGCTTGCCATTTTAGCCAAAAATCGTCCATTTTCAACTTTCTTCGCCTTTCTTCATTTTCTAACACAACTTATAAAGTGCCCAAAAACATGATACTTTGGCCAAAAAGTAAGGCTATAGGCTTTGAATTTTTGCGAAAAATCGTCCATTTTCAACTTACTTCATTTTCTAGCACAACTTAAAAAGTGCCCAAAAACACCATATTTTAGCGAAAAAGTAAGGCTATAGGCTTGCCATTTTTGCCAAAAATCGTCCATTTTCAACTTACTTCACCTTACTTCATTTTCTAGAAGAACTTAAAAAGTGCCCAAAAATACCATATTTTGGCCAAAAAGTAAGGCTTGCCATTTTTGCCAAAAATCGTCCATTTTCAACTTTCTTCACCTTTCTTCATTTTCTAGAACAACTTAAAAAGTGCCCAAAAACACCATATTTTTGCCAAAAAGTAAGGCTATAGGCTTTCAACTTTGGCAAAAATCGTCCATTTTCAACTTTCTTCAACTTTCTTCATTTTCTAGAACAACTTAAAAAGTGCCCAAAAACACCATATTTTGGCCAAAAAGTAAGGCTATAGGCTTGCTATTTATGCCAAAAATCGTCCATTTTCACCTTTCTTCATTTTCTAGAACAACTTAAAAAGTGCCCAAAAACACCATATTTTGGCCAAAAAGTAGGGCTATAGGCCTGCCAATTTTGCCACAAATCGTCCATTTTCAACTTTCTTCACCTTTCTTCATTTTCTAGAACAACTTAAAAAGTTCCCAAAAACACCATATTTTGGCCAAAAAGTAAGGCTATAGGCTTGCCATTTTAGCCAAAAATCGTCCATTTTCAACTTTCTTCACCTTTCTTCATTTTCTAACACAACTTAAAAAGTGCCCAAAAACACCATATTTTGGCCAAAAAGTAAGGCTATAGGCTCTCAATTGTTACCAAAAATCGTCCATTTTCACCTTTCTTCATTTTCTGGCATAAATTAAAAAGTGCCCAACACCATATTTTGGTCAAAAAGTAAGGCTATAGGCTTGCCATTTTTGCCAAAAAAGCTCCCTTTTCATAATCCTGCAATTTAGCGACGGAAGAATCTTCGCCAAAAATCGAGCAAATATCGCCAAAAAGGCTCACTCTTTATTTTCCTTCTATTGAAACCGCATGAGAATCGTCAGAAATGAAGCAATTTTGGCTGAAATTAAGGCTATAGACTTAAAATTTTTGCCAAAATGGTCTCTGTTCATCATCCTTCAAATAAAACTGGTCAGTTTTTGTGCAAGAAGAATACTTATTGTAATTTGAGGGTATTGACATTTCATAGAAGATGAAGAAATTCGAAAATCACTTTGAAAGAAATAAAATGGAAGTCGCATGGGAAACGAAGAGTATTAGCAATTTCAGCGGAATAAAAATGATGATCTACTTAACGAATTGAGTAGTTAATGAAAGCAGAAAAGAAAATGGATTGAATTTGAAGGCAAATTATACAAATGTATCAAACCTAATCAACACGACAAAGATGAAACGAAATGAATAAGTACAATTATTCAGCATTACGGATAATCCAAAAAAGAAATTAAAAGAATTAAATCATTGTCCACTGTCATCCGAAAAGTTTATTGATCAACGTTTGACATATCTTATGATACTACATTCCATATAATTACATTAGCTGATATAGGAAACAAGATTTGACAAGATATGAAAGGAAAGCCACCACAAAGTTGAAAGGGTGAAGGAGGTGTGGTGCGGTGTGGTAGGGTTCATAACGGAACTTCGTATGCTTCGGTATGTTATTTTACCCTAGCTGTTGCCTGAATCATTTGGAGACATGCGCTTAAGGATATTTGCTTGGACGATACAAATCGTTGAAAGATATCTAATTTTGCACAGAAAAGTGGAAATAAAACTTGTCAGAGCAATTTGTGGGCCAAAATTGTTTCAACTTTTTGTGCAGCATTGACTTTTTACCCATCGACACATTTACGAAGTTGTCTGATTCTTTTTGATTGAGTTCTTCGAATAATTGAGACGCAACTCGTTTCTCATTTACAATAAGTACCTCCATCAATACGATTCACCAAATGCACCTCTTTCTTGAGGTAATTTTGAAAATTCAGCTCACTGCATTCAGGTGACTGAAGCGGGATTAATTCAAAAAGATCTTCTCTAATGAAGGGTACCGTTAAATGGGAAATTACCCGTAAAGACTGTTCCTTGATACAAGGAGACCAAATGCTGTCTGCAAGGGCGCTGGGAAAGAGGGGTGTAGTAAACCAGACTTCCATTTTGGGCACCTTTTTGCGCAAGATTCCACCATCCTGATGATCCGAAACACTTACGTTTTGACCGAAATCCTACTGGCTAGAACTAAAACAACATGTGAGGTGCATTTTAAATATTTAGTGGCAATATCTCAGCGTTACAAAAAATTTCACATAGTTGGCCCTATCCAATACAGACAATTTTACACTCATATTTTACAGTTAGTCTATTTACAGTACTACTAGAATTCGTATAGATTATATGAGATTATCTTCTTGAAAACAGATAAAATGTCATTTTAAAAAGTTATCAGAATGCTACACTTAACTTCACTCTGTAGTCCACAAAGAATCAAATCAGATCGAGACTCAGAATCTAGCCACGCCTGGAATCATAAATTGGACTCGTTTTTCCGAACAGGCTCGAAGCAGGGGATATGAAGTTTGGTAACATTGACACCCAACAACACTTGGAGGGTTACCCCCATGAGATCTTGGAGGGCAATTCAGCAGTTTATGGGGGTAAAAATAACGAGAACACACATCTTAGCAGGCACATTGCAAACGTGATTGAAAGTAAAAAGGCTGTTCAAACCATGTTTGCATTGAAAGACTTCACAACATGCCCCCATGGTTGTTTGTGCAAATTGCATACAAATGCATTCACAGTTCCTTAGATCTTCCTCCTAAGCCCGAATAGCAACAGCATTGTATTACACATGTCAGTTGACACTCAGGTACCAATACATTACATCTGATTAACAAATTTGCATCTTATATTATTAGCTCTGTAAAACAAACTCACATTTCTACCCCACTGGTAGTTGTGCTTGTGTATCCTTTTCCATTCTCTAATGATACAAACAGTGCCTTCTTGTCATAGAGGAGAGCATCTGTCTCCTTAACTTTCTCGCTCATAATTTCATCGTATAGACGGCCGAGGCATTTTTTGACTCGCAATGAAGTGAGCCTGGCCGAAGGATTGTGATACCAACATTCTTGCATTATCTTCACGTATACTTGTATTATCTGCAAATTAAAATGAAAACGTAATCATTCAAGCGTAGTGAAACAATAAGTTCCGTAAAACATCGACCACCTAGTCAGTACAGCCAGTGACAAACACGTAAAAGATACGTACCGGGTCTTTCAGCCATCGGTTAGGAATTTCTGGTCGTATTTTCTGAATTGAAACTACATAGTGTACATCGTCAAACGAAGGGTCCTGATGTAGACTGTCAAAAAATGGAGGTTGATACTCTTCGACAACACCTAAAAACGACACCATAATTAGCATTTATCGAATAACCATCTGACTGGGTAGATATTAAAACGATGAAAATCCCAAGAAATGGCACGACAAAATACGAGATTTTTGAAACACAGTTTCTATCTTCTTAAAACTTCTTCTATAGGAAGAACAGGGGGTTAGAATTTTGCTTAATCGAAGCACAGCGTATTCTCTGTGTGTCGTAAAGGGCGACTAGTGGGGTTAAATGGTCGGACGGGCACTCAGACATAAAAACAACAGCCAAGCTGTTACGAAAATATAAACTTGATGAGTGATACTCCACACTGGCGAATCCACTTTGTGGGAGAATCACATGGAATAAGAGCTCACTCTAACAAGAAATTTGAGTCGTTGACTCGCTTGATTACACCGGAAACCAACTGAGGGTGAGGATAAATACTGGCCAATCGTTGAAAAACATTAAGCCACTGATTGAGGGGCAAGAACAAGAGGCTGATGCATTGCATACTCGATTTCGAGCGTAGCAGAAACCAGAGGCATGGCTCTGAGCTTTTTTAGGGAAGTGGATTCTATGAGGTGGTTTCCCGTTGTGCCTTCCTCACCAATGGTGTTTATATTATGACGCATGGAGGAATCGAACTGACAACCCCTGCAATGTGAGTCCGTATTCTTGACCACTGCAGCACGGCACCACAGGAAGAAGACATGTCAATGCCTTGGTATGACTCATGACTCGCAGAGTCTACGATTCAGGATGACGTGAAAAGCAGTTAGTATTCCAAAATATCACATGGGTGGGTGTTGGGTAGAAACTTTCAAAGCATTTGATGAAAATTCACATACCATCACAAACATACTTCCTTGCTATTTCCCACAAAACTAGACCAAATGCGTACACGTCGGCTTGCTTGAACGAATCAAAAGAATTCGTGTTCAGTCGCTCTTCTAAGATTTCAGGTGACATGTAACGCTTAGTGCCAACTCTCCGCGTCACGTGGATATTCAGTTGATCTGTTTCTTTCGAATGCAAAACAGCTAAACCGAGATCAGATATGACACATTGCCCGTTCTTCTTAACTAGGATATTCTTCGACTTCACGTCTCTATGAGCAATGGCAGGCTTGCCTCGCATGCCAAATATCTCCGTGTGAAGGTGTGCTAAGCCGCAGGCAGCTGAGTATGCCAGTAGAAGCAATTGCTGAATATCGAGAGTATGGACTGTTAGGTAATCATACAAAGATCCGTTAGGATGAAAGTGTGTTATCAACCACATACACGTTTCTGAGTTGCGTGTTGCTATGTCGGATGCGATAAATCCAAGGATGTTGTCGTGTCGCAGCATAACAGTATTGTATATCTCTGTTTCACGAGCCCAGGACTCCTCGTCACGAGAGTTGAAGATCTTTACGGCGACATTTTCACCTTGCCAGTGACCTCTCCATACCTCTCCGTACCGTCCCTTTCCAACGAGATCGATGAGGACAATCTGACGTGCGACTGTTCGCTGAACAAGGAACGGCAAGCCTGAACCACTCCCCGAGGTGCACGATGCATCTATTAGACTCCGTAGAGAGTCTTCGCCGAGTGGTATAGCCATGAGTGTAGTGCCTGTATTATCCAGAGATATGTCTTTGGAGAAGCGTGCCTCCTTTCGCTGACAATACTTGAAAATGGCCACTATGACTACCAAGAGAAAGATGAACGCTGCAACTGGAGCTCCAATACTAATTGCCATGTTCTCTGAATAGGCCCTGTCCCTGCCAGGAGCAACTGGCTTCTCAAAGCGTGCTAAAAACCAAACGAAATATAGGGAAAGCTTTTATGTAAGAGATTCAGACAATATTTCGAGATGAATGAATTAATGCAACGTACTATTTGAATCCCCAAAGGACAATGATACTTGAAGATCAGAGGTCGTGTTGGTATCAGCTCTCTCTCATAGCCTCTCTCTCAGAGTCTCTCTCCCCCATCTCTCTCTACAGAATTATCATAATTTGCTAAACATGCGCATCTACGATACAGTATGGTTAGAAGAAAGAGCTGCTATAAACATGTTCCTAAATACTTTATAGAAGGCTCTATGAATAGGAACTAAGAACCGGTTGCAGGTATGCCTATCTGTGCAGGCAAATTAGAAGTTTGGAAATTACAGTAACTATGAAAAGTAATTATCTTTTGCAGAAGGCTTCGTATCGTGCACGACTTCCCAAATTACATCCAACTGATTGCAGCAGATAATATGCAAAGATAATCGGAAGTATTTACGAGGTATTAGCATAGTAATCCTTTGCTATGAGCAGATGCCCATCAACGCTCAGAACTCGATCGAAGACTTGTCACGCAAACTAACTCAGTTTTCATTTGCTCATGATCGAGTGATTTGGCGTGATGTCGCGTGCATCGCACCATTTCACGCGTTTCTGTGCGTTTTTTCTTTGTTCTGCGTGATTTCGAGCATTTTGCATGACCTGCGTATATTTCAGGTGGGGTACCGCCAGAGAAATTTCCCATTAGAAATCATTAGCAACGAATGGATGCTTAGAATTTGAGTTTGCAACCATTTGGAAACTGCTTCACTACAGCTGATGATGGTAGACTAAGTCAAAAATGAACGTGCAATTTAAGACTAGAATTATCATCAAAGTTAGAATCAATTGGTGACAGTGGATTGTGGCAGCATGCTGCATGGGATAATATCTGATGGATATAACAAACACAAAGTGGTCGGGACTTGGCTGTTATATATGGTGACCAACAAGGGACAAGAAAGAAACATATTTGGGATAATTAATTGCAATTAGGAGTGTCAAATGGTCATTTGTGGTAGCCAGTAGCCAATGACACAACCGAGAGCTTTTGTCTAGGAATAATACGATTCGCCATAGGCAGCGCTAAAAATCGAAATAAGAAACACTGCCAAAGCTTTGCTACATTTCCCCTCAAAATTTACTATGAATGAATACACTTTTCATGCCCTCAACTGAAACTTATGCGAATCTCCTACAACTTAACGAGAAGACAAAAACGACTCTCGTGGATAAGAATGAATAAACCGATGCAGAATGAATAAAAAGATATACATACCATTTGATACATTATGCTTGGGGATTGGAGGCACTATCACGTTGCAGAGATCAGTTTTGCAGCACTTTGTTAATACGCGATTTCTTGCCTTCCCGGTTCCAGTTTGGAAAATCGAGTGTGTCTTTG
>OZ032121.1:6313428-6538428 GCA_964026355.1 Pseudorhiza aurosa
TTCATAATTCGTGTCTTAATTGCTTTGTGGTCACGTTTCAGAGATCCGTTGAGTTTTCTTATACATTAAACCATATTATGGTCACTCATAGATACATCTACTACCCCAGATTGAATTATGTTTCTGTCCTGGTTAGTGGCTATGTGGCCAATAAGAGTCTCACTTTCTAGGGATACTCTAGTCGGCTCTTCTGTAGGAATGAATACAGATCATAGATATCAGAAAAATGTTTGGTATTGTTGTTCGTTGCGGTCATTTCTCGAGAGAAATCACAATTTATGTCCCGGATCAAAATGATTTCCTTATTCTCTTTATAAATGAATGATAAAATATTGTCCAGCATTACGAAACAATTAACTGGCTCGCCTGGGGCTCTATACCAAGCAAGAATTATAAACGGTTTAGCAAGTGGTGGTCTTATCTCAATGCATAGTAGCTCCCGGTTGTGTTCCGGTAAGTCACCTCTTACGAGAAAATTGAGATGATCTTGAAAATACACAGCTACTCCGCCTCCTTTAGAAGTCCTGTCCATACGAACAACCTCGTATCTGTCTACATCGAGCACTCGGTCGGGAATACTGGCGTCAACCTCGGTTTCAATAAAGGCGAAGATGCTTATACCAGTGTGAGCCAACATGGACATCATTTCATCATGATGCCCCCCTAATTCCGTTTACATTCAAGGAAGCAATTTTACACCCCTTTTTAGAATCCTTGAGCTGATGATATGAGTCTCTTAGCCCCTTAGCAGCACAATCGGTATCATGATTTGGGAGACTATTAAATACAGCGTAATTTTGCAGCAATATTTCTAGCAAATTTAGTGTTGCCCCTTTCATTCAAGTGCAGCCTTTTGCGTCCTACCTCTTTCCTGCTGATATCTTGGTTACTAATAACACTAAAACCATGAGAAAGTAGCTTTCTAGATACGCGATCTACGATTTCACTGGCAGGGGCTTTATCAAATCGCTTTATTGGAGTGGAAATTATGACTTCGCAGCCGGGATTGATCTCCTATGATTGAGTTGTACATACCTTGTCGTGAAGGCAACCAAAGGTCGTATCAACGATCTGCCTACTTCTGTAATCATATGTTTGCCCAACGAAGCAACCTTCTGCGGAGGAGCAGACATGCATGCCTGGCCCACACTCAGTGCACTTGCATTTGACACGCGGTGTGTTTCTTACGTCATGAGACATTTTGCTGACTGTTGATTTTGACAAAGGTCTTGGAGAAATTTTCTCTGTGCCTGAAAAAAAACTGGGAAATATGAATTTGCTCCTCACCTTACGTCCCTCTTGGCATTCTTCATCATCATCATCATCATCATCATCATCATCATCATCATCATCATCATCATCATCATCATCATCATCATCATCATCATCATCATAATCACTATGATCACTATAATCACCATACTCATCATCACAAATCATCACCAATCATTATAATCATCGTCATCGTCATCATCATCATCATTTAAAATCGTTACATATCATTACGGTAAGCCTACCTGCTCATCATAATGCATCCAGAAAAAGTACTATTCCTGACTGACGTCACGATAAACAAATCATTGACTGACTATATCACCTCAATCATTAAAAATCAGAGCGAGATCACTATTGGAATGAATGAAAGGTGAAGTTACGAATATCTTTAAATAGCCTATAAAATAGCAATCATGAAACGTTGTTAAAGGAAACTGTTGCTACAAATTCCTTCAATTTGTGTGAATATGAAGGCGTCTACCACTGACAAATTAGTTGAATCCCATATTCGAAACGAGCATTGTGAAGGACTTAATTAGAGAGGTGTCATCCTAAGCCACGGCATTTTGCGGTCGGGTTGTCAATCCAGTCAGTTCCATTCCTGGCAGCACTGCGCCGTCAAGATTTATGCAGGGTACCAATTTGCTTACTACCAGGTGGACAGAGAGAGGATTGAACGGAACGTGCGTGAATGTGCCTTGAACCCAGGCTATTCTGCATAGTAACATGTGGTCTAACAACTGTGCTAACTACCTCTCTCATAATAATAATAATGATAATAATGATAATAATTTTCTTTTTTTAAAACTTTATTCTGATATATAAGCTAAACATAAAAATACAAATCTCTCTAATAATAGGGAATTTGTATTCGGCTGACCTAATTACAGGTATTTCTAGCATGAAAAAAAAAATTAATAAGAAGAATTAAAGGTTGCAAGGAGACTGTTAGTAGGAAAGAAGAGCTGGGTTAGTCCAGGGTTTATTACGCATAGAGAATATGTAGTAAGTTGTGCGAATAATTATAGTTGATAATTTAGTAATGAAGTAGTTAGCATGTGCCTTGTCAATGGTTAGATCGCTACACATCTGAATGAACGAATCGCAAGATTGTCCAAAGATTCCAAGGGAACCTATTGACAAGTTTACAAATTTAACGTGTCGGTATTTCGATGTTAGGTCATTCAGAAGGTAGCGATATTTGGAAACTTTCCTATCAGCGTTATTATCAAGGTTTGTCTAATAATGATAATAATAATAACCTTTCATCTTTCATATCTTTCATATCTATGCCCTTGTCTTCTTTAATATTTCATTTTACAGCTAATGAGCAATTTACAAATGTACGTGACAGTTTCAGTGTCTTTTTGCTCAAAATGAGTTGGATTTGGTGATTTTCGTGTCGCAAAGAACAGCTGTTAAGAAGTCGGTGGTGCTTGCATGAAAAACATGCATGTTGTGTCTCCAAGGGCGTTGTACGAACATCAAGTTGTCCGATCTCTTTAACTCATCTTTAATGGATTTTGCCTTCACTGATTAGTGATCAATGTCATAGAATCAGCAAGATGATATCGTGCTTGCAACAAGCACAGTCAAGTGGAACGACAGGTCATATTCAGTGGCCTAAGATAAAGCAATCGCAAGATGGCCAGTTTCAGCTAATTTTCATCAAAGCCATCCAGGCCTTGGTATGTGAGGTGCAACGCTTTTCTCATGTGTAAAACGCTTTTCTCGTGTGTAAAAAAGGCCATAAAAATAATTGAATTTTCCCAAAGGTTTACTACATCGAATGAACGAGTTACATGATCATATGAATGCCTTGTTTGGTTCTAAAACAATAATGTAACAGCATCCTACATTTGTAATTGGACAAAAATCGGTCACTCAGGGGGTATTCCAAAATTGAAAGATCTGAAATCGAAAACGATGTAAGGGAAACTCAAATTAATGCGAATAATGCGTTCAAAGATGAAGTTTATTAGAGGTGATAGGATTAAGAATTTCAAGATAACGAAAATGTTTACAAATCGTTGCAAATCCATGTAACTTAAATTCAATTTTAAGAAATGTTTGCTATGAGGAATTTTGCCCCGTTTCACTCTTACAGATCATTTCTGCCTCGATTCAATAAATAGATAGATACAATTGATGAGTAGTGAACAGCCGGAGCTGACTTGAGTGAGTGACGTCATCTAATACATAAAATATAACAGAAACTGCAACTGCTACGTATTTTATCAGCATGGTTAAGAAATCAAGAAGAAAAATATCAACTCATTTAATGATTGATATTCTTAAATTTTCGTTGATCTGTTTGAATTTCGTTTCATTCAGTTATGTTGAGGGAAGGCTCTGGTGGCCTATACAAAGCCCCAACAAAGGAAGAAGGAGAATGGCTAAAAGGAGAGAGAGATACGATCAAATTCATTGATTTCAGATTTGAATGGGGAAAGGCTTCAGGATTCAGGAAAGGAAAAACTAGGCATTAATGTCTTTTTCATTGCCGTAATCAACCTCTTAACAGGAAACTGCAGGTTTGGTGGTCAAAAAATATTCTATTAAAGCAATGTTAAAGGCAATAACCATGGCTGGAGAAAGAGATCGGCTCACTCGATGCTCGTAATTCATCTATGATCTTTACGATGAGTAGCCAGTAGATTTTCGGTCTCCCTTAACTACGGATTTCAATTCAATTTGGTTCCGAAATGTTCTAAAGCGCGTTAGCTAACTAAAACGAGGCTTTCACAACCCATCTTGGGTTTCTAAGTAAACGTCGACATAACGGAATAGTTTTCGTCCTTTTTCACCACTGCCCAACTCTCTGCTCCATACAACAGAACTGGTCGAACCACCGTCTTGCATATTTTGCATTTCAGCTTTCTCGGCATCTTTCTGTCACATATGATTCCAGTTACTTCCCTCCACTCCATCCATGCTGCTTTGATCCTCTGCTTTATTGCACTTGCTTTTCCCCCTTCACTGTCTTTTCCCGATCCTAGATACTTGAACTCTCGAGCCTGCTTCAATCCTGCTCCATCTACATCTCTCACTGTTACTGCTTGTCGCCATTTTCTCCGTGACACCATGATTTCTGACTTCTGTGTGTTCATCATCTACAGACCGCCCTTGTGTAATGCTTCTTGCCATCTAATCACTTTCCGCTGTAGCTCTTCTTTCGTTCTCGCCATCAGTATATCATCCACGAAGATCAATTCCCATGGGATTCCCGTTCTAGCCTCTGCACTCAGTGTATCCATGATCGTCATGAACAGAAACAGACTCAATGCTGATCCTTGGCGTGCTCCACCCTTGACGTTAAACGCACCAGTGTTTCTGTGTTCTGTTTTCACTTTGGTCCTTGCTCCTTCGTACGTCGCTTCTACCATCTTCACTAAGTACTCTGTTACCCCTTTCTTTCTCAGACTCCAGTACAGCACCTCTCTAGGGACTCCATCATATGCCTTCTCTAAATCTAAAAATGCCCATATAGACTGTCTTGTTCTTCTCTAGCATCTTCTCCTGTACTTGTCTTATCATTTATATGGCATCTGCTGTTCCTTTACTTGGTGAGAACACGAACTGTATTCTGTCGATGGTAATTATTTGTCTCAGCCTTTTGTCCAGTATCTTCTCCAGCACTTTCAAACCATGTTCCAGAAGTTTGATACGTCTGTAACTGCCCCCTCCTCCGTGGAAGTTCTTAAGTTGTTGCAGGCCTTCTTCTTCCCCTTCAATGCCTATTGTACCTCGTCCTTCTACCACCAAGTTTCCTTTTCTAATTTTGTTCCCCCTTTCGTCATTCCACACACACTGGTCGCTGCTTCCTTCAGGATTTTTCTCATTTTTTCCATTCCTGTTCTACACTTCCTCTGGCTACTTGGTTATTACTTCGCAGTTCCTCTACTTTTCCTCTGAATTCCTCTGCCTTCTCCTTTAGTTTCCACGCTTTTATTTTGCATGTCTCTTCCGTGGTCTCTTACTCCCTTTTTCGTCTCTCAATATCTGCTATTACATGTCGGTGCTGTTGAGTAACCGCTTCGTATGGTAATACCTTCACATCTTTCAATTTCTTCCTCTCTTGTCTCCTGATCTGGATGTAGTCAATCTGTGTTGCATTTCCATCAATCCTGTACGTTATCTGCTGTTCTTCTCTCTTCTTGAACTTAGTGTTCATCGCATAAAGGTCGTAGGCCTGCATCGTCTCAAGCAGCCGTTCTCCTTCCTTGTCTGTCTCTCCATATCCACATTTTCCGTGCACTCCCGTGTATTCCGGCTCTGTCCTCCCCACGTGTGCATTGAAGTCTCCTCCCATTATTACACTCTCTTCTGGTGGTATTCTCTCTATCGCTCTCTCCACCTCTCCAGTTGTCCTTCTCTTACTGAGGTCGTCCGGTTTATGGTGCATATGCCGATACAATATTCCAAATTCTCCCCCCCCCCCCCCCCTCCACATGCCATCTTCACAGTGATCTGTCTGTCGGATGTCCTTTCTACTCGGATGACTTTGTTCGCAAACTCTCCGTTCAAAATGACCCCACCTCCATTCCTCGACGATTCTCCAGCATAGATAAACTTATACCCATTCCGTAGATCTCTAGCACCATTTCCTTTCCATCTGGTTTCTTGCACGCACATGATGTCTATCTTCCTTCTTTCCATCACATCCAATAGTTCTCGCCCCCTTCCCGTCATACTTCCTATATTCCATGCCCCGATTCTCACCACCGCTTGCTTCTTTAGTCGCACCCGCGATGACATTTGTGGTACCTCTTATACATTTGTGACAGCTGCCGGGGAATGCACCTGCGCGTCGCTTAACGGGAAAGCCATAGCTCTGGTTGAAGACCTTTGGGACCGCGTCATTGAACCAGAACAAGTTTTTGTGGCCGGATGTCCTTCCAGACGCCAACCACCTTTAATCGCCTCTTACGACACGCAGAGGGGAAATAATAATAATAGTAGTCTAATAATAGTAGTCTAATAATAATAGTAATGATAATTAACATGAAAGAAAACAAACGAAAAAGAGCTAGAAGAAACGAAAAATTCTTAGAACGACGAAAGTTCGGAATCATGTCGGTCGTAATTTCTTCGAAAGAAAATGCAATACGAAGTTCTCATTAAGACTGGCATTTCTTTTTTGACTGATAATTCCTGCTTCTTCGTCAAATCAAAAGTTCTTGGCACTGCCAAAAAGTCGACAGGTTTTTCTCAAATGCACCTCGCATACTGATAACACCAACAATGACGACAACAACAATAATAAGAATAATGAACAATGCTCCACATTTCTATCTAGAGTAGCTATGCAGCGTATCTCTTAGATATGTTCGCTCAATGACATGTAATAATTTTGCGGCATAATGTTTCTCTTTTACTACTGCAGCCACTTAAACCCTACCAACTGTCCTCTTTCAAATCAAAAATCGACGAACTTTTTATTGTCTCCCTCTCCTTTTAGCCCTTCTTTTTTCCTTCGTTGGGACTTTGTATAGGCGTCCAGGGCCTTTTCCCAATGTGACGAGCTAAAAAGGAGAACATCGAAGGCAACGTTGCGCAGATGCTGCTAATTGGATTGATGCGAGAAAAATAAAAAACAAATGAAGACAGGAGATGAAGCGAATTCAACGATGACAATGGAGTAACCTATAACTTTAAAGAAATCACAGCACTTACAGAAAGGATGTTTATGAAATTGAGCAACTGCCAAGTGTCTTAAATCATTGGAGAGACACGATAGCAATGGCTTTCGGCGAGATGAGATCTAACTCAACAGCGTCAGCAAACCTCCTGTCGATGGATGGCAAATGAGTACTTCGTCCCTTGACTTTGCGTCGTAGAATATCGCGAAAAGCAAAGAACTTACAATTCGGTAATAAGGAATGAGTGCAGCAGAGATGCAGCAACCTGCAAACTGCATTTGGCAATGATCGAGTCACACAAGTCACACAAGCCGAAAACTGGGAAGTGAAATTCTGAAACAATCATATAAGCATCAACATCAAAATGCTTTCGGAAACGATTGAAATCTCACCATACGGTGAGCAACACGCATTACTACTACTGAACAACTACGAGTGCGTTCCGCGATTATCAAACTGAAAATCGTAGCGCGTTCGCAAGTTGAAGAGAAAAGTGGTCGGCCAAATGAATACGAAGGCGCATTCTGTGCTGCGCGCAGGCTACTGCAACAGAAGACACCTGTTGGGCCATGGTGCAATCAATAAAAATGAGTCGAAACAGTATTGCTAAGGAACACGAAATAAAATGCAAACTGAAGTATATGAACTCATTTGCTTCTTGCTCAGTACTTAACATTTTCCCCAAAAAATTAAACCAGTTCAAACGTGTGGAATTTTTTTCGATTAAGGCTGATCATTTTTGCAGTACGACGACGTAAGGTGACAAAAAGGTACGAAAAAACTCTCACCAAGAAGCGGCGGTAGAAAAACCAAACGAAGTTTACCATTCGGTAACTGTTTATGGTGCCCTTCTGAGGGCTTTGCTGCTGTTGAACGGACACCAGTTGCTGGGCTTGTCGCTTTACGAGTCATCCTTGTGGACATTTCCTGCGTCATGCGCTGGAGGTCAGAAGCAAATGCCAACAAACAAGTGTCCACTAACCTCGACAAAATGAATGAAGACGAGGAAAAACCTGCTCCTATGTTCTATGATGGCTTATCATTTCTGTCAGTTCAAGGATCGATGTGTACAATGCAGCTTACAGTACGGAGTCGGCGTTGCTCATACGAACCAATAGTAAACGCGAACAAGACGAAATATCATCCCAGGCAGATTTTCTCTCAAATGATCAACGGCTTAAACACCATCTGCTGCTTTTTGAAATAAGGAGAGCGAGAATTCTAAATGATTGGAAATATTTCATGGTGCACCTGCGATCTGTCAATGATATTCTGCAAATGGGAGAGGGGGGTGATATCCAGCAGGACTCAAGTTTATCTAGGTTCAAGAAAGCAAAAGAACAAAGACCGTTCACCGACTTGGCACTGAATGCATTCATGTTTTACAAAAAACGTTACGGATTATGACCAACTTTCAGGGTTGCTTTTTACGATGGACAGAGGAGCAGCGGTTGTTCGACGTTGCTATTGTACAATGTCATGAACGAGGCATCGAGGAAGCATCATCACATAAAAAAATGTTGGGACAAGCTAGCAAAAAGCTCCTTTTCGCTTCTATTGTGTAGTCCCCACTTGAAAAGTCTGCTCTATATGGTATTTGTAACGGGTTGTGATTGAAGCACATTATAAAACATAGCTATTCGATACGAAGCAACAATGAAAACTGCCTGAACTCGTTACGTTCACATAACTGGCCACTTTAACTTGGTACGCCTCCGCGGATTGTGAAGATTGATTGAAGCATCAAGACTGAATGATCATATACCACGTCTTCTTACGTCAATGTAAATCGAAGGTTTCCACCTTGGACATGGTAAATCATGAGAGCTTGAGCCAGGTGCTTGTAAGCATACAGTAATGCTATCAGCAGTAAAACAAAATGTGTGCCACCAAAACAAGACAGCATCATTGGAAATGGACACCAATGACACCTACGGGCGTTTGCTGACACTACCTACTGTAAACTGAAGGGTCTTGTTCCACATTTTAGTAGCCATGCTCTCCCTTGACATGAGATCAGGCATAGAGTGAATTAGTAGTGGATGCTTGGCTTTGATCTGACCCATTAAGCCTTGACAGATGATTGGCACGGCATTGAGCAGAATGGTGGCAAACAGTGAATATAACATTACTACCATTAATTGAAATGCAATAGTTTGTTGTCTCTGTATTAATTCATCATTAGGTATGAGCCAATTAGAAACACACTAATGGTTTCTACTTTGCTTACCTCATTACTGGCACTCCTCAATGCACAATATGAGACTGCCTCGTCTCGTTTTATAAAAAACTGCTTTACTCTGCTTCATTAATCAGGTCAAAAACTTACGTAGGTTAAAAGCAGTGTTTACTCTTCTTGATGCCGAGAGATTCGGTTGTTGATTTCGCAAATTAAAGGAAAGCTTGCTTGGGTAAGTGCTAATGGGTGGCTTTGTTTCATCTCGTTTGTGATCCCTCATCTTGAAGCAAAGGCGTGGAAAGAGTTTGCTTGAGAACTCTCGACAGAAAAATCGGTCGCGCCGAAGAGGTATTTGCAAATCAAGTGGGTGCAGCGATATCAAACGAGGCAATGAAAGCCTCTTCACGTTGGTACGAGAACAATTACAAGGAAATTGTAAATACGTATTGACAGTGGTACCGCCTACTCAAAGAAGTACAACCAGAGAAGCCAATACCAAACAAAGGTACGAACATATGAAATTCACCTTAATGACACTACTAACAAATCAAATGCAATGAAGATAATCAAAACCCAGGGGACGAATATAACGGGTGTCTGAATTAAGAAAAAAACAGATTGAGGGCAGGGGGAGAACAATGGAAGCAGAATGGTCCAATAAAGGGAGAGGTGAGTGAGGCTGACGCATGTAGCGACATCCTGCCGTCTTACATTGGGAACAACACGTACAATGGACGTTTACATCGTTAATTATTCATAAAGCATGTACCGTTAATTTTTAATAAAAAAATAAAAAATATTATGGTTTTACTTTTAAGTTAATCAAACTTTCTTGAAACTAATTATGCATAGCTTTTTCATTACATCTAAATCCTTTTTCCAGATCGAGACGATGCACTTAAATCTCATGGCATGTTGGTCAAAACTTCTAGCTAATAGTCTAGAAATACATGTAGTCATTGCAGCAAAGGTACTTGGAGGAACAAGGACTGTGACTGACATGATGTGACGCTATAATGTCTAGTTTACACCCTGATTCTTCAACGCTAAAAATTGCAACAGACGAACGTGTGCTACTATTCCATGACAACTTTGCGACAACAAAGAAAGGCACCAGCCTCGGACAAACAGGCAATTCTAATCATGCTGTATTGGGCTGGTTTTTCCGAATAATTTGGCACTATTCTTTTGTGGAGAATTCGAACACGACATTGAAACAACATCGTGCCAATATGCTGGAATAATTAAGATTTTATCATGCTTAGAAGGTCAACTTGAACGTATGACGGGGGTCATGTGTCAATGAAAGGTGACAGCGTAACTTCTATCAACTGTTCTTCTCAAAGGCGAAGACTAATGTTGGTGAGTATGGTAGAGGGGGCATTTGGGAAACAAACGACCTCTCATTCTTTAAGATTTTCACGTGCCCCGTGCCAGCTTCCAAGGAGACTAGTCACGAACATGATTATGACGACAACGAAGTCATAATGACCATGAATAAATAGCTCTAGCCATCACCTTGTATCATGTCCTTTTACAATAACATTAAAGCAAAATTCAGGGCATTTGTGGTACGAATTGCTAGAATCACCCAAAAAGATCAAATTTCTTGGTAACGTAGCCCATGAGAGCAGCGAATCTTTCAACCAAAATATGCAGTTCCCGCTATTCTCTTTTCCCGATTTCAATAACTAAAACTATTTCAACTCGTTAAGCCTGTTGTACTTGATACTCCGTCCTCACAACGTCATCTGTTCTCATTCTCTTGCTTCTCCCAAATCACAATATTAAATAAACATCATCATCAGCATCATCATCATAAACGCTTCCTCCTGATATTGGAGATGGCCTCCCGCACGATGCACTCCTACTGTCCTCTGCCCTCCACCTTCTCAACAAGATTCTCTTCAAGATTTTCTGTTTGCTCAAAAGTCAATACTCCTCCATCAATTAGATATTTTTTAACTGTAGATAGCCAAGTTGTCTTTGGCTTTCCTCTTGGTTTTTTAACTTTCTTGACTGCCTCAATAAGTGCTAATCTAGTAGGTGTTTCTGTTTGAAGTCTTAGCAAGTGTCCTAACCACATGAGTCGCCGTCTTAGAATTGTTATGCTCCAGGGTTCTACACCACTTCTTTTATAAACATTTTCGTTGGAAATCTTTTTCGGCCAATAGATGTTTAGAGCATATCGGACCTGCCTTCCTTGATAAGTATCAATACTTTTTGCTTGAGTCACAGTAAGATACCACAATTCACTATTGCATAGAAAGATGCTGTTTATATAGGCCTTAAAAGTTCTCATTTTCATGTTGTCACTAAGACGGTCACTTTTGAAGATCTTTTTCAGAAGTCTCATGGCATTAATAGTCACCGACTCGTCTCTCGATTTCATTTTCAATGCACAATCTACTGCCTAGTAATTTACAGCTTTTCCATCATCGTTACAGTCCTTTCTAGATATGCTGTACTCTTCGGTCTTGTCAGCATTTATGTGCAGGTTGCTTGACAGGAGCTTGGAGGTATTTCCTTTTTGATCTTCTCCACCAGCTCTTTTGAAGTTGTTATCCAGGTCACGTCATCTACATATTTAGGAGCGATGTAGAAAGAATCAGGTTGCAGCTTTGTATATTGATGATCAGTAAGGGCAGCTGGTATGACTTCATCTTCTGGCTGTTTGCTGTAACTATGATGATGGAGTTTTGGTGCAGTTGTTAGGCTGCATGCAAGGTAGTAGATAAATAGTACTGCACAAAGACAATTTCCTTGACATATGCCAGTGTTTGTGACGATGGGTTTTTCACTTAGAGTGGCTCCAACTCAGATATAGATCTTGACTTCATTAATGAGCATGTCCACCAAATGTAGTTCATCTGGTTCTAGTATTTCTTCTAGATACATCAGGAGTTCTCCTCGATCCACAATGTCGAAGGCTTTGGACATGTCTAATAGCAGTAGATAAAGCTTATAGTAACTGGCCGTTATGGCCTTCTCGGCTAAGATTTTGACTGCAAACACTTATGGCTTTCTAGGCTAAGATTTTGACTGCAAACACTTGTTCAGTAGTACTTCTACCTGGTTGGTAGGCACTTTGTTCTCTCGGTATCCCACTGCTCAATTTGCTCCATGCCCTTCTTATCATACATATTGCTAATGTTTTCCTTAATAGTGACAGCAGAATTGCTGGTTGAAGGTTGGCAGGAGGACTTTTCCTTTTACCAGGTTTTGGAAGAGGTGTTAGTATACCTGTTTCCATTTCAGTTGGATGTTGTCCAGTTTCTGCTGCAATGTTTAGTAGCTCAGCAATATCTTTGGTGATTGATGGTGGTGCATATTTGATTAGTTCAGCTGATATACCATCGATGCCTGCACTTTTTCCATTTTTCATACTTTTAGTTGCTTCTTGGATCTCTTCTTCTGTGAATGGTGTCGTTAGTTTCCTTGGTTGGTAGGATTTAGAGCTGTTTTTGTCGTTTTCAGGGGCTAGTACCGTTTTGAAATGTTTTTGGATGATTTCTAGCTATTCTGTGACATTTCCAACTTCCTTATTCTCGCTTTCAATGAGCAGTGGCTTTTTGGTCTCAGATTGTTCAGTTCTCGTACAACTTGACGAGCTTTGTTGGAGTCATCCTTCATCTGTTCTAGCACTTTCAGTTTTTCATCAAGTTTTCTTTCTTCTAGCTTATTTATTATTTTATTTATATCTTTTTGTGTCTTTTTTCTTTCTTTTCTCATTTTTTCTCATTCTTTCTCTTTCTGCCTTATTGCTGCATGCTTCAATATCTTGCTTGATTTTATGTCGTTTTGCTGATAGTTCTTGTAATTCAGGGTCTTCAAATCTCTTTTCGGACTTCGAATACCAAGAGTTTCTTCTCCACTAGTTTTGCAGGTTTCCACGATGTCATTCCACGTTTGCTGTGTGGTTTGTTCTCTGTTATCATTTTGAATCTTTATTTCTTGATATTTTTCTTCAACTTGTCTTTTGCATTCTTCTTGTTTGCGTTTTTCGTTGAAGGCATTTATGTTTATTTGCATTCTCTTTTCCGATTTCATCTTTAGTATCTTACTCCACTTTATTTTCATTGACATTTTCACTAGTTTGTGATCTGTGCTTGTTTTTATTCCTCCATATGATCTGGCATTTGTTACAAAGCTTCTGTGTTGACATCTTGCTATCACATAATCACTTTGGTATCTGAAAGGATTTCGTCTTGGTGTTTTGACATGAGCGAGCAGATCTCTTTCTGGCGCAGTCCAAGTAGTTCGGTGTGCCAGCTTGTGTTTGAAGAGTGTGTTAGTTATGACAATTTCATGCTTGGCTAAAGTCTCTAGTAGTCTTCATCCATTGTTGTTTAGTTGACCTTTGCCATATTTGCCCATATCGTTTGGATAAATATTCCATCCTGATCCAGTTTCGGTGTTGAAATCGCCTAGTAAGACACATATGTTTCTTTTCGGTATGCTGTTTATGGTTTTGTCAATTTCATCATAAAATCTATTTCTAATTTCTGGATCTTTTTCATTTGCTATTAACATGGGTGCGTAAGCAGATATAACAGTTAGATTCGCATGATTCTCCTTGTTGGATATTCTACATGTTGCCATGCAGGTGTGATCACTTATATTCTTGAAAATTGGATTTAGTTGTTTATCGATCAGTAGACCAATACCATGATGACTGCTACTTCCAACATGATAAAATGTGTAGATGAATTTCTTGTTGTTACGATTCGTTGTGATTTTATCAAAGCCATCGTCTTCTATATGGGTTTCACTTATACCCATAATGTCTAGATTTTAATTGGCTGATCTTCTGCGAGTGTTCTTATCAGATGTTCATTATTGCAACCACGAGCATTGATTGTTGCAACATTTAAATCTTTAAGTTTCACCCCAATCGAAAAGCAGGGAAATCAGAAGAACAGGAGCAGTACAAAGCTACGGGTTATGAGCGGAATTCGCAGCTAGAGAACTGCCCTCCTGGGCGCTACCCACAGGAACCGAACTGAAATGTATAAACAATAACAATGAAATTCCTCTCTACAGCCTCGCTGTACTACAGCCTCGTTCTACTTCAGCTTTCTTTCCACAACTTCACACCTTCTTTTTGAAACGTTTGCTGAATTCCATGAAATGCAGTTGAAGCTGGGACAAATAAACAGCAAACAAAACAGAACTAAAATCTGAGTTGACGGAAATTTGAGTTTCGTTGAAATAAAATCTAACTTCGCGTTAGGACTGGCTTCCGTTTTCCCTGCTAGGCGCAGATTCTACATTACAAGACATTTTCTACAGCTTTCGATACAATGGGGATATAATTAAGGCCTCGAAATTGCATTGATTGTCATAACCACAAACTAAAATAAAACCAGACTTATAATTGCATTATAAATTTTCCCTTTTATCACTGTCAACAAGCAAAACGACACTTAAACTCTGCTAACAAAATAATAACCCATGAAATGAAAATCATATTTACTACGGTACCTAAGAGTCTTACTAAGTGACATGATCCCAATCTCATTGGCCTTTGCATTAATACAATTTGAATGCTGACAAGACAGAACTGAATCATCACTTTGTTGTCAAATAACAATGGGTGGAAAAAATCCATATAACAGTGAAGCAAATAACATTCAACTACTGACTGACTATTCATTTGCGCTACTATTTCTTATCTTGAAAAACAGCACACTAAATACATCTTTGATAGTGTAATTTTCATGTCCGTACCAAAAGATACCAATATTATTAGAATTGAGCATAATCACTCTTATAGCTGAGGGAAACAAGCCTCCACCAATAAGTCAATTTCAACGCATCATTGACAATTGCTTTGAACAATTTCTTTCCTTTATTTCTACTTGCTTCAAGTTGCCCTCTTTTGCAAGCAGGATCGATGTCCTCTGTGGGAGTATGGCTAGCATAAAACACATGATAGTTCTAGTTGCAAGCCAGTTCTAACATTGTTCATTCCTAACACCATCAACACACCAACTGATCTAACATTGCGCAAACACAGACTCCACCATTGAACTATCATCACATTAACTTTAACAATTACTTTCATTCAACTGTTCTATCTATATGTGTTTATTTTGCTTTGTAGCCTTGCATGATACTTGATAAAAAGTATACACACTGAACACACACTTTGGTTTGGAACAAAATACTTCAACAAATTGCCAACCTCCTAATAAATTGTGTATGATTCCCTTACACAGCTTCATGACTAGACAACCAAGCACATTAATCATTTTACATCTAATTCAGCATAGTAAAAGGCAGCATCTGCTGATGTGGACCTGCTTGATTATAAACTCAAAACCAAGATAGAAATATCTTTGAAAAATCATAATGCCATTCTTTTACAACTTTTGTATCACATGTGATTCTTTATTAAGATCAATCAAGTAATTTCTTGAAGAATAAGGTATCTGCTCTTACACACATGGCAATGACATCATACAATAATCAACCACATTTTCAGACTGTGATTGTCCATTGTTTTGGTTGGGTATGAAAGAAGATATAGGCCAAGTGCAATTTCAAACCAGACTATGGATGATGTTTGCTGCTGATGTAATGCAAAAACCACAAGACAACCATAAGCAGATTTAATGAAAGACACTGCAATATCACATATGTAACAAGTGATTGAATAGATTCGGTCTCAACCTCAATTATTCTCTTATTACAAACATTAGAAAAGGTAGCTAACATAACCAGCTTAATCAAAGTAAAATCCCATCTTTGTGTTGACAAAAAATTTAACCCCTTGTTTGAGTTCTATGAAAACCTCTAAAATCCACAGGAAAGCAAACTAGACAAGTTACTTCACCTCAGGGCTAAAAGAAGGAAGCTCTTAAGTGTGGTAGCTTCCTGTTGACTCCTCCCCAACAGGGCATCTTGGGAAGTATTTCAGTTGGTCAGGTTAAGCTAGATCAGGAATATAACATGATTGATGTTGAAACAGGCTACATCAATGCATGAGCATGGATTAGCAATATACCATGTAAATTCACAAAAAACAAAACATTGTATGTTTCATTGAAAATTTCATGACATGAGATGCTGACGTCCTACCTAACATTTTAGTTATTTGATTCACAAAATACATTGGATGGATGTAGTAATGTGTATCACAGCTTCACAGTTACTGACTTAACTGCCCCATAAATGCTGACACAACTGGTCAGTTTTAGCTACAAGAATGACAAAACTCTGTGTAGAAATTAAGAATGCAATGATAGGTACACAATGCATATTTCCCTATAAACAAACACATAAATCTATATGAATATAAATAAATTAATTAATACATATTTATATATATTTAGATTTCTCATTACCAAATGAATATTAAACAGACTCTAACAATTAGAAAAGCTGCCACTGTCAGGAAGAGTTGATGAGAAAAGGGTTTGTGGCCCCTAAAAAATTATATCCATGAACGCTTTTTGACATCGAAAGGAAAAACCTGCACGGCTGTTTGAGATTTTGAAGACTCATTTACTACAGTTCATGTAAGCTTGAATGAAGCATGACATATCAAAAGAAAGAGATATTGGACATCCACCTTAGAAAATTCTAACTACAACAGTATATATTCCATTTTCTAATTAGCAGCACCAATAAAATGTGCAGGTGCATTTTGCTAAGGGTGTAACAAGTGTCAAAAACATAGTGCTACCAAATGGCCAGCTCCCAACAGTAGCATTTGCTGTGTCTCCACAGCTGTGTGGCCCAAAGGATGTAGAAATGGGGATGGATCCCACTCTATTAAGCAAACTGTATGGAAAGTATCTCTTGACCTTGACTGCAAGAGACAGGAAATCACTCCTAATGCTACTGTCTTCATGAAAAACACTCCCTTTGCCCCATCATTAGAACAAAAGGCTCTTCCATCAATGAAAGACACGTGCTACATCCTCAGTCATGCATTTGCTTGTATGATTTATCAATTATTCAAAAACCTGATAGCAGAGTAACCAGGTAACATTTGCAACTAAGTTTTCAAAAATGGATGATGGAACAGTTTCCAACAAGAAAAAATGAGAATGAAAAGAAGAAGCCTAGATAAAGAGAAGGCGACCCAAGAACATTGTCTACTGCATGGAAATACAGAGACATCGTTTTGCCCCACTTACAATACTTTTATCAGACACTCACCAGAGTGTGAAACAAAGTAAGATGGGGAAGATAAGATGATCAAATTCATGTCTTGATGCAGTTCAAAACATGTGGAAGCAAGTGATTTATGGAAATGCCTGGCTGCCTGCTAGGGCCATTCCCTGTCATCCCATCTCAGGATAGATTTTATAGCCCTACCTCAGCCAGTATCCAATACTTCATACTCTGACAAGTGTTGGACCAAAAAAGGTCTTAATTACAATTAATGCATATCTTTCTGCTTTTCTGTTCAATATTGAAGCTCTTTGCAGCAAAACCAGTGGGTGAGTGTTGAGAGCCAAATAAATAATAACTATGATATGAATATTCATAAATAATAAATACGCACCTATAGAGCGCTAAAATCTATACACATATATTCTATGCGCTTAACAAATTCGTTTTAAAAACCTTTAAAAAAAGCTAAGAGAAGTCATTCATATGTTAAAACAACTATCAAATAAATATGTTTTGAATCTTGTTTTGAAAGCGTGGACGTTCTGAGATCTTCTAATTTCAAAAGGCAGTTTGTTCCAGAGCCTAGGGGCTGCAGTGCAAAATGCTCTGTCCCCACGAGATGTAAATTTTGTCTTTGGAAAAATTAAGGCCATGGATTTCTCTGACCTCAATTTGTATCGATCACTGGTTTGTAACCTGTCCAAGGGTAAACCTTGTCAGTACTACAAGTACTATGATCAGAAAGGGCCCTGCTTAAAAGTAAAAATAAAGGAAATTCAAAGAAAAGTAAACTTATCCATATACAATTGTCATTTGATATTAATCATCAAAAACCTAATTTAGATAAGCAGTTTAAGTCCTTCCATATGCTTTTAAGCTGATGAATACTTGGGTCCTAAAATGATAGGACATTTAAACAGAAAGACAACATTAAAATTTTTCATAAGCGTGCGTTGGGTAAAATATAAATATTCCAATGAATTTACATGGCAAAATGGAACCACTGGCACCCGGCCAGGATTTTCTTGCATGCTTGGCAACTTTTTTAGTTCCTTTACACAAATTCTTGTTTCAAAGCAACCCTTATTGGAGAATTGACTGGATGCAACAGAACATGATTTTCAACAAAGAGTCTTGCCAAGCGCAGCACTACCAACTTCCTCAAACCAAAACAAACATCGACAAATCTGTTCATAACGGACACAGAACAATCTGCTTTAGTCAAGTTTTATCTATTGGATGCCCAACAAACTTATCCGCCCTGCAACAGGGTATATGACAGTAATGAAATTAGAGTCGGATCTCTTTCCTTTCTCATAAAGCGAAACCACAAGTTCACATAAAATATATCACATTAGCCTGGCGCCAGTCCGTCTGGGGTTGCAGTTTAACGACCGAAGCTATGCTTCGTGGGGAAGGACACGAAGCATGCCAGTTCATAAATGTAAACAATATTATGATTAAAAGAATGGTTGCCTTCGCTAACGTGTTGTTTTATTAATGATACAAAACTTGCTGGTGAGCTTTGCTGAGCGACTAAGACTTACAAATACACGCATGCAACGGAAATCGGGCGGCTGGGCCTTGTAGGAAGCGCCTATTAAAATCAGGCTTCCCAAACATTATATTTTTAACATGAAGAAGGCATGCTCCTCGCACAATCATAGTTGATGAAAAGATTATGGCCTATTCTTTTGTTTTGTGACTCTGCTTATCGGAAAGATATTACGATGATTACCAAGCGTTGGTAACAATAATGATTGTTCTTAGCTTCGATTATTAACAAATAAAAAAAGAAAATACAACGAAGTGTTGATCGTAGCCATTTCTGGCAGTTGCAAAGATTCCTAGTTTCACGAAATAAATCAACCAATAATTGAAAATGCATACATAGTGTGTACAAAGTCACCTAAAACGTGGGATTAATACAGATCTTCAGGCTGGCAACGAGAAAGTGATAGCTATGACACAAAAGGAAACATGTACAAGGCAAACAGCAGGATCTACGTTGAGTTAAGCCCGTGTTTATGCATGATACAGCGACATGTTTTTAGGCCAAGGGTTGTATTAAATCATACGCAATCAATGCACGTTGAAAACAACAAAACTATCACAAATAAAGGAAGCAAATGACTCACCTAAAGTTGAAGCGGAAAGTACAAGTGCAAGCTCGATAAATGATAGTTTGGTATTAAAAAATTGATTCATTCTTACGATGATAAATGCGTCTTTTCAAACCGCACTATCTTAAGCTCTGGCGTCAAACTCATTATATTCCCTAGCTGCCCCGCAGCGACCAAACAAGACTATTCAATTTCATTGTCTACTATCTGTATGAGGCAGGATACCGTGAATGGAACTGCATGTTGCTAAATATTTCCTTAGCAATACCAGGTAATAATGTATTTAGTAACACTGACCTTTATGCATTTGAATGGAGTTTGCATCGAATTCCCTAGTCAATATCTGAACATTAGGCATTTATATATTTTGTTCTATTACTACATCAGTCTAATTCCATTGCCCATCTGTATGTTAATTCATCTTGGTTTATTGGCTCAATGCGTAGTAAACATGGGTATAGACCTGATATTCTGTCAAGAAGAAAGCTTTCTCCAAATACCTCTGAAACGATAAACAAGAGGAATCCATCTAATTAGCAAAGAGCTGACGAATTTTCATAAAACTCTGCAACACTGCTTTCAAATCATCCAAAATAGATGCGACCGGATGAACAGAGCCAGAAAATGCTTGCAAAATCTTGTTGGTAACCTTTAATAGTATCCATTGAATACCGGCGTTTCTCGCATCATGCCGGATCAAGAAATAAAACGAGACAAGAGGAGCTTATATAAAATAATTGACAAAATCCTTTGACGTTTAATTCCTTGTCTAAAAAAGCAACTTCAAAACGCAAAGAATATCGAATGCTGTTCCGACACTTGTTATAACTAGGCTATCTGCTATCAATAATACAAAAGAAAATCCGAAAGATGTTTGCAAAAAATCGTAAAAAGAAAAATATACAGCTTCCAGACATCGCAAATTTAAATAAGCCTTCCCCCCTGGGACTGAGTGTACCTCATGGGAGGGACTGGGTGTACCTTATGGGAGGGACTGGGTGTACCTTATGGGAGGGACTGAGTGTACCTCATGGGATGGAGTGAGTGACAACATGCTAATCCGACCTTGCTAAGGAGCTGCTTGGTATAGCCCTTGCGGAGGGTGCGAGGATGGGGCTGGGTCGAAGAACGTAACTGAGCAAAGGACAGAGGGCCATGAGGATCGAAACTGGCCTCCTGGTCTCTGAAGATGGTCAAAAGATGAATTTCATATTGCATATATTTCATAGTCCACCTAAAAGAATCAGGTCTTCAGCGAGGGAATGGGTTAAAAAGATGAAAATATTAGTTACTCTCATTCACCACTAGCAGCTTTTGCCTGGTGGTAACGAACTTCTGTCATCGCTAGAGTGGGGAAGGGCCGCTATCATGTCCATCATTACATTTACTAACCTATTAGAAAAGCACATGTCTCAATTGCAATATTCCATAAAACGTGAAACGGGAAATAGCTAATAGAGAAACAGTTGCTCCGAAAAGACGCACGGGGAAGTAGAGGGTCTGCAGTTGATCTGTTATATCGTCCCTTGCAATTCAACATTCTCCCATGACCTTACCGGAGATACATTTCACTCATTCTAAAGTCGTCAAATTCATATAAAACAGTCAATCAATGGTCTTGGTGATAAAACTGTTTCGTTAATCTAATCTCTCCGAGCAAGAGGATCAGAGAAGCATTCAATCAGAGCAAAAAAATTAATTACAGGTCTGTTTCTGGGGCTTTTCCATGTTGAAGCTGGTCGTAAGTGACTACTCTTTCCTGAATTGTGCGGCCACCGTCTTGCGACGTAGTAACTGCGATTTTGTATGATTTCGATCGAGAATTGCGAGAAAGTATTCGCTCTCTGGCAGCAGGTGACAATGATTCTGATTTCTGGAGACGAACAATCTGGGCACCGTTTGCACCGATCGATTCTTCGACTGGTCTTTCCGCGAAACGCGACTGCACATGTACACCGGACTTACTCTTGGGCGGATTGTAAAACATTTGCTCCTGCGTGAATGGTATATACTTGTAAGGTTTCTTTAGCGATCCTTCCCTGTTGTTGTTATCCCCTAGCGGGGCTCTGTTCGCAAGCACCTTAGCAGCTGGCCTGGATTTCGTCTGCGACGGAGCGGCAGTTATGAACCCATCGTCCTTAGAATTGAGGCGACCACGAAACTTCACCGAATCTGGGTCGACCTTTTTCTCGCTGCCAGAAAAACTTCGACTGCGGTTTACTGGTTTCGATTTGAATTGCTTCGGGGGAGCATGGCCGTCGCTGGAAAACGCGCTCAGTAAATCTGAGGTTGTAGTGATGTGCGTGCGAGCGTTATCATTGTTCGTTCTTGCATCTTCACAATACCGAACCTCGCTAATCGAGTCTTTAACGACCGGGGATTGTTCCTCGAATTTGCTTGTTTGAATGATCACGTGTTCGCTCAGGGACGAAAGGTTTTCTGAAGAGTCGTCTGAAAGACCAATCCCTGAACTAGTTACCGAGTCAGCACGTTCAATGGCAGAAGAATCTTTGGAGGCTGGAAAAGAAAATACAATTAAAGTTGAAAGCAAGCGGCGAATGCAATTGAATGGACTGGAAGGAAGGGTATTTAGTTGTTCTGCCAGCTAAATCCGCAGAGAGAATACGGAGGATAGAAGGAGGAACAAAAAGCTACGATGAGATACACAATCACAGTTAAATAGAAAAAACGAGATTACGATTCCTCAAAGTTAAACTCAGAATTTAGAGATGAGCCGGATCATTTGTTGTTTATATGATCATTTCATTAATGCACTGAAAGCTGCTTACAAAAGATAAACATTTAAAAAGGACATTAAATGGCTCAGAAAATATCACAGGTCGGTTCTTCATAGTTGATGACAATGGTGGCTGCAAAAACTGTTGCGAAGATTATAGCTAGTCAGTGCATGCAACGAATGGCCTCGAGATTTTAAAGAAGACATACTTTGCAAAATATTCGATACATGAAATTTGGATAATAATAATAATAATAATAAATTCAATTATTTTAGGACGGTAACCCATTCAGCAGTGCTGGTTTACAAGGGGCCGTCCATCTACAAACAAACAAATTTACTAACTAACTAATCCAACAAAATGGCGATATATAGAAATTAAGATACAAATATTCAATGCTAATAGAAATCCAAAGCCAGGTAAAGCAACAAAAGTAACCAAGCTTGATACCTTGGGAAATACTCGTGTTTTGTCTGATGTGTTCGAATGACCTACTTAAGTAGCATATTGACTTTACATTATTGTTACAACGAGAATTAGAAATTTAGGGAAACAGCGACATCATAGAAACATTCCATCTATTTATGCGAACACAACTCGTTATCTAGATATCAAATTGAAAAAATCTCTAACCAACCCCTCCCCCCTCCCATCCACTGCTCTAACCGAACGTGGAAGCATCTGTTGCGCCTACACTGCGCCATCATAATCACGACGGCAACTAGCCACCTTACCTTCCATAAAACGACGCATGCCTGAAGCAGTAGGATACATAGACAGAATATTCCAGCCTCACAGCCTCTGGCTAGGTTAACGATAACTAATAAATCAAGTCACTGTTCCTTGGACAAACAAAACTCGCCGGCTCTTAATAAAAAAATTTGATTTCTTCTTTTGTCCTTTTATGACTCTTTTAAGATAAGCTGGGGTCATTCTATAACTAATGCGTCTGAGCTAAGGGCATCTACCACTTAACAGTACTTTGCTTGGCTCCCTAAGGGAAGGACTATTGAAAACTAAATAAAAGAGACTGTTTTAAATATTCTGTAGGGAACCTGGCACAAAAATTGTAAATGGCAAAAATTGATAGAAAAATGCTGGCAACAATGCGTCTCAAATGTCGATGAGACTTGTTATCAAAAATGCGTGGCTAATGCACAAACTCGAAGGAGAAGATCGTCAGGCAATTGAATTCAAAGTTTTCGCACATAAATTTAGACGTAGTTGGCACAGTAGGCATGTCACATGTTTACTGTGCTGACTGTCCCTTCTTTAGTTCCAGGCCCGTACCCACTTCTGTACGCTCTCTGTCTATACGTCCAGCAGTGAATCGGTACCTGGTGCAAAGAAAGGGGCAAAGTGCGGCGAGGGGAAGGGACTTACCATCCTCATTAAGGATGACGTGGTTTATGACGGCTATTTTCCAGCAAATACCTCTCTGAAGCTCCTTTTTAGTATGTGAATTAACCTTACTTTAATCTAGGTTGAATGAAGCAATTGTTCATACGTTAAGCAAAGCCGAAAAATCCTTCCCTCTCCAGTCCGTAAAATATTTCTTGGCGGGTTAAGATAGCTGATTTGCAATGAGGAAACATGCAAAGATATAAAAGTATTGCTAAGAATCCTTCGAGACGCGAAATTCCGAAAACCTCAGTGCTAAGTACTTTGGGAACCTTGTATATCTAAACGAGAGCATGGCACATTGGCACAAACAACCATATACACAACATGGGACATATTACTGGTGCACAGCGACACTTTCAACCATAATCACCTAACTTAATTGCCTCAACAACTCTAATTTAGGAAACAGCGGCCCTTCTACGTCACCAGAAGCCTTAGGCCAGCCGCCGTCTGTATAAATGCGGGTGTCAATGAGTGCGCCATAATTTGTTGATTAGCAGAGTTTCTTAGTGGCAAAAATTACTTGGGCAAACAACCTCGGTAGCTTTTTTATGCTACCTACCTAGCATCAAAAGGTAGGTTTCAGGCCTTGTTGAAGCTATGCTGGTCGAGCAGTTTACTGATGCTTCATCTTTATGCGAATGCGCCTCACGATTCCTACACCACTCAATGTAAGAGCTGAAAGCTGGGACTCAAACCACTGTCCATGGCACTTGTGAGCAAATGCCTCGCCGTGGATATATCCTTATACCATAGGTACCACAGCGTTGCTAACGTTGACCAATGGAGACAGTCATCGAGTACAAACTACTCAAGAGCATTCGAATCGGGTGAAATTTGAAAGAGTTGAATGAGAATATGCTCAACGCTTACTTGCATGCAACAGTTCCTTTTCTTTGGAATTCAATTCTTCCAACTCTTTCATCCTTGCTCTTAGTTTGTCCTTCTTCTTCTTGAGCTTAATCGCTAGTTCTGCTCTTTTGACAGCATCCGTAAATTTAACGACCATTCTAAAACGCACAATGATAAACGTGGAGTAAAAACCATAGGCTGAATACATCAGGTAATAGATACACATCCATTTTCTTAGTCAATCACTTTATTCCTAATATCAGGAGCATGCCTGGCATAACTGATCAAACAGATATTTCCATATCCGCAACATGACATGATGACTAGTTTTAAGCCTTCTTCTATTGACTGATTTTAAGTGGACTGGAACAAAGCCAATATAAGCCCACTATGCATTTCGTTAGAAATGGGATCCCTAGTTAACGTCCCGTCCGACGGATGACGAGATGAGTTGCGCAGTCAGGTCCCAAAAGGTCACCCATCGGGAACTTGGCCACATTCGATATGTACCTTGGCTTTTTAGTCGCCTGATGGAAACTGTAAAAGCCGCTCGGCCACTCAAAACCCTCCCCTCCCCCCTCCATTGATCGTAAACCTGCGACTCCTTGTGACAAAATAAATGCTTCCTCAACATTTTCAAGGAATCATTAGTAGTCAAAACATTAATTTTCAGAAATGCTCTGCGATTGAGACTTAATAGTTTGAAGAAATAGAGAGAAAAAATCAATCACTGAAGCGGAAGACTTCAAATTGACTCCAAGTGAAATCTAGACGTCATCTGAGAGAGAGACTCTGTGAGAGAGAGAGAATCTGTGAGAGAGAGAGAATCTGTGAGAGAGAGAGAATCTGTGAGAGAGAAAGAGAGAGAGAGAGAGAGAGAGAGAGAGAGAGAGAGAGAGAGAGAGAGAGAGAGGGGGGGGGGAAAGGCTCTTGAAACTCAGATGAAGTTGGTGCTAGGGATTGGAACATACAAAGCCTATCTCGAATAAACAACCCATCACTGCAAATTTTTCAGATATATTTCTGAATGAAACAATCTCTGGGCATGTCTTTATGAGGTCAAGTCCAACATTAAAAATATCAGCAACAATGAAAATTACGCATCATCAAAATCATTACTTTCATGACCATTTCGAGAGTAAAGACAAGAAAATCAATCACTGCTAATCTGAAATGAAAGGGACCATTGACATAGCGGACAGAACACATATCTATAGTGTTGAAGGTCCGGGTTTTGGGCACGTTCCATCCCGTTTCTCGACATCCTTGGTCTGTCCATCCAGCAGTAAATTGGCACCTTGTGTAAAGACGGGGGTGACGTGGGGCAAGGAGAGGAACTAGCCACCCTCCCCTCGCAATGCTCTTGCTCAGGATGGTTCCTTTCTAGGGAGAAGCTCCACAGGTAAACGGTAGTGACTAACACGATGATAAGATGTAGAGCACAGTACTCACTTTAATTCAATCTGTGAGTTCTTTACCGCATTCACCAACTCAGCGTGGTCTTTCTTACATGCATCCTCTCCGCCAATCTCCACAATAACGTCACCTTTTTAACAGACAAAGGGGAATTCGGAATGGTGCAGAGAACGGAAGATTTAAATGAAAAACAGTTTGCATTTAAGAGGTACTCAATGTTCGAACTTCAAAACGCTTCAGTATCGATCCCTAAGAATCCCAGGGAAGCAAGCTCCCAACTGTGCTTTCACACACGTCTTTGAAAGAATTGAGAACATGAACAGGATTGCCATCAATTAGCAAATGAGCGTCGTGGAAAGTAGTTTCCATAAAAAATATCATCTCACCTTCTCGAAGGCCGGCCATGTACGCGGGCCCTTCCTCCTCCACATAACGCACAAAGGTTTTAGCATCTTTCTCCCCAGTTTTACTTGCAAATACAAAGGTCTGCAAGAAGAGTTTGAAACGAAAAGGCTTCGATAAATCAATGTATAAAGCCATCAACGCGAATTCGGATATAAGCAGCAAGGTGTGTTGTCTTATTACGGCCATCTTGGTCGCAAAGTACGAATGAATTCATAAGTAAACGACGAAGCTTTGATTGAAAATGAAATAAAAATCCGTTCTGAACTTTCTGTTTGAGAATAGAAGCCGCGCCAGGAATCCGAAGCTGAAAGCAAATTCAATTTGCTCGCTGGGTAATTTTACACCCATACTTTCCAATGTGTCGCTGTTTTCGTGGTAGGTTTGTGATAATTCAACACGATCTAAAATCTTTTACCTGTAAATAAAAACCGTATCCCTTTACGGAGCTCTTCGACAACTTCAACGTTCTTCTCTCATTTCTTGGAGGCTTCACATCAGGGCTAGAAAGAAAACGCATCTCACGTTAAAACGCAGGCAAATACCTATAACCTGTTTTGAAGGAATTTCCTCGCTGAGAATTCCCAAGACGAAGAGCAGGGCATAAGAGAATGGGGGTGTGAAGATCATGGGGCCAACAGGGGAAAGAGACAGAGGAGCGAGCACCCCTGCTCTTGGCTATTACAATATTTCCTCGCACTTGAAATTCACGTCTGAAAAACGAATTCACAATGATCATGCTTTCAAAAACCCATCCTAACTTCCTAATTATCCAAAAGCTATTTAATGAGACTGGAGAAAAAGTTAAGACTATGAGAAATCGGATCGTAGGATGGTAGCAAATAGACTGCGGGCGATTTTCAACGCCTACCCTTGTGGCACCCTCCGCCGTACACAATGCCACATGGGTGACATGAGAATCTGTAAAAAAAACTCGAGCAATTCGCTGCTAAAAGGCCCTTTAACGTGGCGTTTCAGTAGGAACGTATCTCATGTTATCACAACTGCATCCCAAAAATCTCTGCCACGCCTGTTTAAGCCGATCAGAAATGGCGATATCTGAGGAATATCTAGCAAAAGTTTCGCAACATTAGAGGTAGGGGGCTCAAATGACATGGTTGTTTTCTTTGCACCTGCTTATTTACAAAATGCTGAAGTTAAAACAGAATTGCAGAAAAATGTCATCCGACAGGTTATTCCTGCTTCGTTTACATATTTAATGACTACAAGGAGGAACAAGTCATATCAAAGTGTTGTTAATTCTCTGGAATTAAAACAACCCAACTGTTTTGCCTGTTTCTTGCTTTACCAAGCGACCTTCGCGTTGTTGCAAGCGAACATAAATTACAAGAGTTAAGGTACAAATGCGTAAATTGCTGCTGTGGAGAAATGCCAACTTGAAACTCAGCAAACCATCGTCGTGATAAAGTGGAAAATCGATCACACGTGGGAGCTCTGATGTGTCGAAACAGTAGAGAAGGCTGAGAAGAGCGAAACTCTTCATACTGGAACCCTTTCTAGATTCTTCTCCTTCATTTTCATACAAGTAATGCAAGAAATAAAAAAAAAAACGAGATCGTGGCTTAATAGCAGTATATCCACATTCGTTGAACAGACCCTCACAAATCGTAGGACTTTGATTGTTGTGAATGACCACTATTGTGATAACTATAACAAAATTTCAGTGTAAACATACCTCCAAAAACCTACAAAAAACATCTTCCCATTCACAAGACGAAACTCGAAATCAATGATCTCGTCCTCTATCTTCACGCTGCATATACAAGACATCTGGGCAGCTCGTTAACCCATCTCGACAAAGACAGACTAGGCCATCTCTTCAGTCAGATGACAAGGCCTTAGTTTAACTTACAAGCAGGATAGAGTACTCTATCAAGAAGGCAAAAGACGTTGATTCATTGCATAGGCTTCTTTCTGTGTATTGTATTACTTATGAATGCTTTGAAGAGTTCACCGTCGGCAGTGTAATGAGGCAAAGAGTGCACAAAATCTACAGGAGGCCTCCAAAATTCAACGGAATTCGCCTTGATCCATAAACACCTGCTCATCTCTATGTGATAGTGGAATCAGCTTTTCTATTCAATTATATTGATTGCCTCAAAATCTTCGACGCAATACTTATCTATGGAAAATGTGCGTCTGCTAACTTGAGGAACAAAGGGAATCATAACTGCCATCATCATCATCATCACCATTATCACCATTATCATCAACATTGTCATCACAATCATCATCATCATCATAATCTTCATCATCATCATCTTCCTCATCAATCATCATCATCATTATCATCATCATCATCATCATCATCATCATCATCATCATCATCATCATCATCATCATCATCATCATCATCATCATCATCATCATCATCAATCATCATCATCATCATCATCATCATCATCATCTTCATCATCATCATCATCATATTCATCATATCATATATTCTCTATAGAGCAAGAAAAAACATGTTTCTCATGAGGCAATAATGAGAGAATGAAAAAAAGACAGATTAAAAAGCGATAAAGATTTCTCTTACCCAGATGGCTTTGGAAAGAGTTTCGATCCGTGCGAGGTTTCCCCGACACTTCCTGAACGACCATACTGCTCAAGGAGATCCCTGCTTTGGGATCCCTTTTTCGGAAGTGTCGCGTATAACCTGTAAAAATTGATTAGTAAAAGCCTAAAGAAATTACACTAAATTTCCATTTGCAAAGGTCTTCATCTTAATAGGACATGGTTTATGACATTTTTCATTCCAGCCAATAATGCTGTCTTTAACTAAAAAAAGCCTCAAAAAAATGAGATCGCAATTTTATTGACGATATATGCCTTAAAGAAGGAAATGCTGTGAGAAAGAAGACATTTTATGGCTGTGGTGCAGGGAATGGACAACGATTTGACAAGGAATTAACAACGTTGCTACAGTGACAGGAGCGAATCAGATGCTTTTAAGACCACCTCCTACGTGGGAAGCGTAGCATAAGATTAAGTGAAATCCCAGCAGGGACAGGTGCATTTCTAAACGACCTGTCATGACTTACTTCAGTCAATGTAATATGAAGCTAAATTAGGTGCAGAATCTACCTCGCATTTAAGTGACCCAAAGAGTTTTCCATGCCTTCTAACTAGCAGTCGAAGGAAGAAATAAGGACCGTGAGAAGCTGGCCTTATCAAGAAGTGTCCTGATTTTTCCTCTCCATTTGACCACACCTCGACTTATTGAGCAATGGACTTTGGAGCAAGCGTCTTACCAATGAGCTAACATTACCCAGAAAAAAGTCAGGTTACCCAATCTCAGAATAGCAGCTTTTAACTTGCAAAGTTGAGTTTGGCGTAGTCAGAAGAACGCATGAACAGAAAGGAGGTAGATTTAATAAACGAACCGATTGATACTTTCTTTCTCGTCGCCAAGCTGTTCATCCACTAGAATAAAGACAATATTTTCAAGTCATTGCTCATTTAAAAATTGCTGATGGAAAAAAAAAACAAAAATGTGACTCATTTAATCCATTAAAGGTTATGGGAGCAACTTGCCAGAGAGGCAAGTTCTTTTTTGCCGTATTTCTCACCAGCCTTAGCAAGCAAGACATTCAGTAGATGCTGGTTGGACAGATAGGAGGGCATCCCGAAAGGAGAGCGGGCGCTGGACAAATCCCAGAGACCTTCTACACAGCAGCCCTGTGAAGCAATCATTAATCAACTAATGTTATAGACGAACACAATGATGCAAATAAGACGGGTCTTAGAACACACCAATACCAGCATCGGAGCATTCAGAAGAGACTTGTCAAAAACTAACTAGCTACTGTTCAAAGTGGAAGAGGTACGAAAACCACCTCCCTCGTTAGCCTGTGACAAAGATTACGACCATGAGCTCCAAGATTACGACCATGAATCCCAAGACTGCGACCATGAATCCCATAGACCAGGGGTGGCCAACCCGCAGCTCGCGAACCACGTGTGGCTCTTCGCCAAGTATTTCACGGCTCTTTAAGGCCGGCATCAACTATTATTTTCAAAACAAATTCAAACAATTATCGCTTCTCAATTTTCATGATGCAATGATGACCAGGAATTTCCAAAAAGTACTGAACTTCGCCATCACATGTTATTCTGTGGTGACTCTTCAGTGGATGCTAGTTTACCAGGGGCCTTCCATTCGCTTTACAACATAATAATTAAATAATTAAAAACAAAGCTAATATATACTATCATTAAAAATATACAGATGAATTTTGTGCATATGTGCCCGCGTGTCTCATGTGGCCCTTTGCAGCAGCACATGGTTGGCCACCCCTGCCATAGACATATGATGAAAGTGCAAGGGAACACCGGCACTTCGTATATAGTTAGCCCAGTGAAAGATATTCATCAAGTGAACCATACCGAAAGACAATTCAAAGGTAAGGAAAACCTCTAGAGGTAATTTTTTCATCAATAGAAAGGATTTTGAACGGGACTCTCGATCGTGAATCGGGCTAGAACAGAAATGGGACTTCTCAGTTCGGCTAGAGGGAATCCAGATTGCCTCTAAGGTGTATCAAAGTTAATGAAAGACTTTTGAAACCAAGAGTTCACTGGAGAACCCAACAACTGTACTGCAAAGCTGAAAAAAGATTAGAATGAAAAGAAGTTGATACCTCTATCCAAAGGTGAAATGTCACTTGTTGAAAACCTACAAGGAACGAAACCATAATAGTTAATCGTATCAGAAAATCTTACGATGCAAAGCAAACAGTGCGCTTCATGATAACAGCAGAATCTAGGGGTATGCATGCCAAAGAAAGTCATGGGGTCGACTGCTTCTCATCTCCTTTACAGATGTTATCATGAAATGCCTCATTTGGATTGCAGTCAACTCCGTCTATTTCGAACTCGTGTAATGCGAATTTCTGCAAATTCGAGTTTTTTGGAATTCGAACATTTTTACCATCCATCAGAGTTCGAATTAGATAGAGTTGACTGTAGCTTCAAATCTCAACTAACAACATGTTTGCAAGAAATTCAACCCAACTACAATCATGCGCTTGCAAACGCTTTCGACTGTGAGATTTAATTATAGTTTTCAGTGCTCCCTGTATTCCCATTTGTCTCCCTCTCTCCCCCTTTTCCCTTAAACCTTTCAACCACTTCCTGTGACCCTAGCCATCGCAAAAAAAATTGAAATGGAGGTGCTAATGTAACTTGAGCAAGTGTGAAAATGGATGTGGACAAGAGTTCTATTGCCATCACTTGAAAAATGAATTCGAGGCATGAAGCAATAAAGTGAACTTTGCAGGAATTTTCCGACACTGGGACACTTCATTTCCACCGCATCCGTAGCCCAGTGGTAGAATTCTCGCTTTGTACACGGTAGATCGGGGTCCCATACATAGTCGATTCATGCCCAAAGACTTGAAAAATGGTACATGCTATTTCCCTACTTAGCATTCAGCACCTTGGGAAAGAGCATGGGAGTGAAACACGCAGTGCTACTAGATGGTCAGCCCCCAACTGTAGTATTCACTGTGCTTGCACAACTGTGTGGCGTACAGACTAATGAGGGGAGATGGGTGCCACCACATTCAACAAGAATGGTGAGGGAAGGATTCTCATATTGAATTTGACACTTCATAACGAGGCATCAGTTGAAGGAGCATTCCATGATGCGGCATATAAACTAACGGGCATTTCATAACGAGGCATAGATCAAAAGGACATTCCTTGACGAGGGATGAATGAGAAAATTACTCTTTGGATCTTGCAAAGAAATTTACCTTTTCAGCGCAGTAGACGAGGCGCTTTTCTGTCCACTTTCTGCAAAAGGAGGTCAATATCAATAAATAGGAGAGAGTTATATGAAATAATTCAAAGTACAAAAGCAATGATGAGGAGGAAAGCATAACTAAAACCACATTACGCGAGAATACACAGGGCTATTAGAACAATAATAGTTTAAAAACAATTACGGGCCATATTTTTTAGAAAGGAACGGAAAGAACAGCGTTAAAACTGGGTTGCAGTTCGATTATGTTTTTGGGCATCAAAGCTCCTTCGGAACAAACGCATTATCTCTCTGGATGCTTTTATAAGAGATTAAAGCAATTTTGATGATAAAAAATCAATAATCTGAATTACGATGAATAAAAAATGACAAATTCTAGGAATACAGAGACGCTTGTCAAAAGAATTAAACTTATCATATCGAACAAGACAGGTAATATGGCAATACTGAAGATGACGGCCTGCTGCCTGGACAACAGCTTGTCTTCCATACACCCTGTCCAGGCTACGTAGCTCCACTGGAGAGGACACTGCAGCGCTACTCCATCGTCTCGTGCAGACAGAGGGATGCCGACGACTATGATAATGATATAGACTAGGGGTGTGTTTCACCGTCTTGTAGGAGGGACTCTTCTCGTCCCACCAATGCTCTCATTTCTTGATGCCCTCTCTCTTTCCACCCAGTATGGATTAAACGAGTATCTGGCACCATCAGCTTTACGCCAGGCACTCGTTTAGGTAACGCTGGTAAGAGCAGGAGAGGGTAGAACATTAAGCGCAATAGACATGTGCTCTCATCACTATCCCCAATACCACATGTCTTATAAATCTGATGACGTTGAGAATGGACTATGGAATTGCAACAACTGATGAACTGCAGGAACTTTGCTTCGATTCTCTCCGGAAAGAGGCCATCAAAGTTTCTACTAGTAACCAATTGTATATGCTCATCGACGTAAACATAGATCTTTCAGAAAAATTGGTTGAGACACCGCCACACGCAGTCGACCGTGAGAACTGTACCAAACTTTGAGCTGCTGAAAGTCAGAAGGACAATAAGTCCATTCTGTCATAAAGGATTGTGGTAATGATAAGATAAAAGGAAGGGTTACTTTTTTGGGGAACCATACTCAGTCAACCAAAGTAAGGGGAAGTTTCTACATGACTGACACTTGGGTTCAACACCAATATTGCCTGATTTTAATACTAAATTCGTGCGACTTGCAAATGACTTGTTTGCAGCTGTAACTATTATGCCATGGTCAGAAACGCCGAAACCGGACAAAGCGAGCAAATATTTATCAAATGGTAGAGCAACTAATCTGTGAGTGAAGGAGTGAGCTAATTAAGGAATGCGCGAACGAGTAAGTGAATGAGTGAGCCGTTGGGGGAGTACGTGAGTGAGCCATGAAAAAAAGAAACACAGACAGGCACTGAATGAGTGGGTGAAGGAGTGAAGGAGTGAATAAGTGAGTGAATGAGTGAGTCGTTGCGGGAGAACGTGAGTGAGCCATGAAAAAGAGAAACACAGAGAGGCACTGAATGAGTGGGTGAATGAGTGGGTGAATGAGTGAGAACGCGTGGGCCACAAGAGAAAATGAGTTACACACAGGGTAAATGCGGAACTAAATTATAGGGTGAATAAGTGAGTGAGTGAGTGAGTGAGTGAGTGAGTGAGTGAATGAGTGATTGAGCGTGTGAGTGAGTGAGTGAGTGAGTGAGTGAGTGAGTGAGTGAGTGAGTGAGTGAGTGAGTGAGTGAGGAAGTGAGTGAGGAAGTGAATGAAAGAGTGGGTGAGAGAGCAATGGAAAGATACACGGAAAGGGTAACCCATGGAACAACCTGATGAGGAATTGATTGATGACATGGGTGTCAACAGAGTAAGACATTCGAAATCAGCAAGAATTACATGCGATAGCTTATCTTTCCAGTTGACATAGTTCCCACAATTAGGCCACAGTTCACATCGAAAACCACCCCACAGAATTCCGCGTCCCTAGACGTAACTCTGAGCCATGTCTCTGGCTCCTGCTACGCTTGAAATGGTGTATGCGATGTAGCCTTTTAAATCTTGGAGCGTGAAAAATATTTAAGGCATAAAAAAGAAAGCCATGGAGCATAAACTCGTGGTTCAAAACATCATAAACAAAGCTAGTAAACGGTAATTCTAGATGCATTGATGTGGATGTGCGGTCAGACAGAGGACACAGAAGGGAATCCCCTCCTCACAGATAAGTTTACCAAGTCCTTCAAATGCTACGTAAAATTGCAAAACGTTAAAAAACAAGATATTGAAAGGATAAAATTACGAATGGAGCCATATTCGAGCTGGATAAAGCTATTTACCGAACGATGAACTTCGGCGTCTGAAACTGAAACGTAGAGAAGATGATCTCTTCAATTTAGGCCTTTCGATATCATTGCTGCTTTTTGCCACGGGCCTTTCACTGATCAACTTGAGCGTCGAGAAAAACGCGTCCAATTGCTTCATGTTATTTGCCGAGAGCGAATTCGTTGAGTCGCAAAACTGAGTCGGTGTGGTTAGTTTATTTACGGTTGCTAACTTTCAAATCAGTATTGTTTCCTCCTTATTAGGATCTAAGTCGCATGCCGGTGAACAAAGCAGAAAGTGAAAGCAAAAATCATGTCCTCCACAGATAAAAGTCCATTTTACGAGTTTCTCATAGGTGAGTATAGTCTTTTGTTGCGTGATGAAAGACATTGTTTGTGGCAGGAAAAGGCAAAATCACATTGCCATTCAAAAAATCCCTGAAACATTACTCATGGCCAAGACCTACGTTACGGCAACATAACGGCAAACATAGGTCACAGCAGGAATTTCGTGAACAAAGGACTCCCCTATTCTAACCGCCTTTCACAGACATGTAATGGCTTTTCAATACAGGCAGTAACCGCTGTTACAAAATAGTACCTCGAACAAAACATGCCTATTATCAACTTACAAGGATAAGAGCTTATTAGTTATAGAACCTTGGGAGTTTCGCGTAGAACAATCATCCCTTCATCTAAATTACGAGCCTCTTTATCAGGTCACCCCGATCTCGCTATCAACGTCTTTTTTATCAGAACAATCCATGGAGGCGTATCACTGCCTAAGATCTCAAAAAGAGGCTGGTCGATATTTGGGCTGTTTGAACATTAGTCCCTAAAATAGCGCTTCACATTGTTTCGATCTTTCAACGTTGTCAACACGATCGAGCAATTTGACTGGACTAGCATTGATCCTCTGAAGGCATTCAGTGATGAAATGGCTTAGCTCATCATTTTAACCATGGTTCACTTGCAGCACAATTTTGCTTGCTTGCATGTTTTCCATCGAATAAGCCGTTGTACTGAAACAGTCGCATTGTTGTGAGAAAAATATCTGTGGGAATCAACACGTAGCTGCGAATAAAGCCGAAGCTGAATCCCACTTCGCTGCTAAATACGTAAATCTTCCCTAATTCTGAGGATTCAACCAGAAAACCGTCATCAAACCACTAGAGAAATGAGCTTCAGATATTGGGAACTGAGAGCAGCGTGACGTAGCATTGCCTAGTAGAATAGCCAAATACAGCTACAACAAGAAAACAATTCACAAGATGGCATAGAAAATGGGACAGCATGCTATCATATTGAGTGAGCGTACGTTAAATCACGAGAAAGCACGAACGGGCTGCACGTGCCTTGGTGCATACAAGATGATGAAGGACTGGCATGAACTTAAGTCAAACCACTACGACAAGACTTTTGCTTGTCGCGATTTGTACCAATGCAAGCAAACATCTCAACTGAACTGCGTCTGCCTGACGTCTGTTCTAATTCTACGCGACTCACCATGGAATACGGTACTATACATCATAAAGCAACATCTGAACATATACACTTCACCTCATGTGCAATCCTATGTCGTGTATAGGAATAGTCTCTTAAATTTGCTTAATGCAACTGAGCAAAAATCACTTTGCGCGGCCAAAAATATCGAGAAGGCAAATTGGGCATCTTACCTGCTCGCATTATTGTATTTCCTTCTTCGTCGCTTCCACTCTCTCCTAAAAACATTGAGCAGACAAACACTATCAATTTTTAGCACAGGCACGGCAAAGAATGTGGTAACTTGTTTTAGTTCGTTCATTGCTGTACAGATAAGATACATATCAATACGAATAATCTGCAGGGGGATAACATCAGTAACTATCATCACTTTTATTGACAAAAACTTAACAACGGTATGATATTATAGCAAATAAGAGACGCAGACGCAGGGTCCCGGATGCAGATTTCGGAGTTGAAACTGATACTGAGCTCTACGCAATAAAGAAAATGGCATCAGAAATGCCACAACTCTGTTAGAAATACAAAAAATCATATACAAAAAATCAAGCAGTTGTTTGATTTTCGAAAAATGCACTTTATATTCTTGAGAAAGACAGCATCTACTAAAATTAACTTAAATTAAATCAAATTCCAGCCTCAATGGTCTCATCTGTCGGCCTCGAATCGGTCTTGAAGTTGCGATTGCTTCAAGATCCTTCTTGCCTTAGTGGGCAATCAAATTACGGGAGAACAGGAAACAAAGGAGAGGAAATGACAACGAGACAAGGGAGATTATCAGGGTGCTTACTGTTGGCATTGCGCTGCCATGCTAGTTAATTATCGTGGTTATCTAATAAAATCTAATGAGTATAAGCTGGCCTTCCTAGTTTCTCATTGTAATCATTTCCCGAGTCCCACTAGTCGGTAACCCGCGGCTCTAGAGCCACATGCGGCTCTTGAGCGCCGCCCTAGTGGCTCCTTGGAGCTTCTTCAAAATGTTAGATAATGGGAAAAGATACATCTACTATAGATACATACAGCATGTGTTGTCTTCATTATAAGGCTTATACAAGGCTGTTAATTTTTGCAGCTCCAGACATGCTTGCTTTTTGCTTTTTTTGGTCCAAAACGGCTCTTTTAGCATTTTGGGTTGCCGACCCCTGCCCTAGTGTTATGTTACTGTCTTGCCAAATCATGGTGGCTACTGTCTCGATGACCTGGACATGGCTGGGTGGGAAGGAAGGAAGTTGGAGGTAATATAATCAAAGGCAATACAAGTTGGTGGTTGAGACCTGCGAAAAAAGAGCTTTGTGATACCTTGGACCTCTGTCTCGTAACGCGCAATATATTTTCGTTTGCACATATTTCCACTTACGCCTAGATTTCGTTTCTCCGTGTTTCCTGAGTTCTCGGAGTAACAGCTACGTTATACAAAAGACCGAAATACGCAACATTTGACTGAAAATCTTGGGATCATCACTCCATCCAATGACAGAAAACGCCCATTAAGCGATGGGAGACGCCCACTTTCAGATAGATAACGGCTTTCAATTAACGACAAAGAGTGATAACTAACGCTGTCAAAAAGTTTGAATCAAACACAAAAAGTTGCCAAAATAGTGCAGCGTGCTAATCACTTACTAAGTAGAAATAAGAGGTTTTGGGTTGAAAAGCAAGTACAGTAATCATAATTGCTCTTTAAGCTGACATGAGGACTGCTTTATGCAACTCTTACAGCCGGAGCTGGTCGTTATTATGTAGCTTGACCTCTAAGAAAATGCATTGAATTACAGGAAATACAGCTAGGCTCATCCATCGTGTTCCTCCGGATTCGTGCGAATCAGAAAACTGACATTGTTGGCAACTTGGAGAATGAGCTAACTTGGGGAACGAGCATTTTGGGACGGTACTGAGGGGGGGCGATCAATTTATGAAATACATCGTGGAATACATTAAACCCCGACAATTTAGTATTCGCTGGCTCTCCAGGATACGTGTACATTTTAACCCGGTAGATTAAGTTGATTTAGCGACAATACTTCCAAGTCTGTTGATGACTGAATAAGGGAAGAAAAGGCGAGAAAATACTGCAATGAATTACTTGGGGATGAACAGTAAAACCACAATACGACTAAAAAAGCATTTGATCGAAGCTTTTGGAACCAGATATGCCCCACACGTTGAGTTTGCTCATAATATGATGTTCTATCCACATTGAACGTTTGTTTCTATGAATTTCTCCCTTAAATCAGGTTGTTCTATTTTATCTTATTTTTTCTGAATTTGCATTGTCTTTCCTCAACTTCGTAGAGATAACTTGGATGGGGTAGCTTTGGCTCTTCAGTCTGGAGTAGGCGTGATCTCTCATAATTCATCCTAACGGCCCTAAATCCGAGAACATAATCACGCGTTGCGACATGGAAAAGTAACAATCCTCAACTAATCCTCTCAAGTGGGAGTAATTTGCGCAAAGCTGAGAATAATTTCATGCAAATCCCTGCAAGTTTTTGCATATTGACACAAATGAACTCATATAATGCTTTGGCGCTACGTTCATTAAACATATGATCCATTTACAACTTTGGGAGCTCTCCTTGACACATTGCTGAAATATGCGCAAGATTTACTTAGCTGTTTGAGCATCCGACCAATAAATCTTCCATCAATTTGTTGATAACATTTCTCCACAATGATGCTAAATATCTAATGATACGTGACGGTGGATTAGACTCTCAAGATACAGTCACGGTGCAATCACTTGAATGAACCGACTGGTTTTGATTCAACGAATAAATTCTGCAAGAGCATGCTTTCATGACACACTTGGAATCAAGCATGGCCAGAACGCTGGCTCAAAATGTGATGTCAGTATGATATCTTAGCATAACTAACATACATTAACAAACTTAATTTACAGAACATAATAACGCTGTCAATGAATTAATAGACATTCATTGGTGTAATCAGGGAAAGGACGAGTTTTAATGAGTTGTTTCTATAAGGATATACTAGAACGTGATAGTACGTCTTCCATTAGTGGCAAAAAAGAGTGAGAAATGTGCCACTAAACAATCTCTCAATAGGCCTATCTGCACAAGACAGTGAGAAGGATGTATCATCACTACAAGTAGAGAGGAAGCCGTTAAATCAGGGTGGCCATGAATCGTTAGGACCTTTTACCATGTAAAAATGCTTTACAATTTACTTTCGTGTTATTGGTGCAGGAACGAAGCTAACTACAAACCTTCGGAGCTGGATGAGCCAACAATGATGCTGATGCCTTTCTGTCTCAAACGCTTCTTTATAATAAATCCACCTTCTCTCAATTTGACTGGCATGACAGGACTGTTATTTGCTGAGGACACTGGCGATTCATCAGTTGTCAAAGCTCTTGAACGTCTACCGAAAATTGCCGAATTCGTAACCCACGAAGGAGAAACAGTGACGTTAGTACTCATTGGAGATGAGTCGCTCTTAGTATCACATTGCTCGCTATTACCATCGGTTAGTGAGGCACCAAAATTGTTGAAGGATTCACTCCTCTTCTCGCCCTTGGCTTCATCAAAATTTGGGTTTGCTTTCTCATTAAAAAAGAACGTGTCGAAACTAAGTTGCGACAGAGCCTTGCGTGGGGTTCTTCGAGAATGCGATGAGTACGGGGTAGCAGGCTTTTCGAACTTGGAGGCAAACAAGTCCGTCCCCTCTTCAAACGTTGGCGAGATTGGTGGTGTTATACCAACAAAATCTCCCTCAAGCTTTTCCTCCGTTTTTGCCTCCTCATTATTCAATGAACCTAGATTTTGCAGCTCTTCCATGAGACTGTTAGGTACTGAGCCAATGAGCGGATAGCCTCGGTTTAAAACATCATCTTTCTTCAAGGTGCTGAGGTATCGTTTGTTCGTTTCAAACAACGATGACTTGGTCGCTGCATTTTCTGGTGAGTCACTCTTCGTCTCATCAGCCTCAGCAATAAGTTTGTTCATCGACGTTATCAAATCATCTATTTCCACCCAGCAACGCCATCTCTTATCAGGCATCTGACCAAACAGGGTCATTTTCGTTCCTTTGCTGACAAATGTATCCCTTCTTCCAGGAACAAGGTAGTAATCGTAAAGGGTGGTTGCGCAGAGCTCCTTCCCAGTCACCTCTGAGAAGGTACAAAGAACTTCGTTCAAGATTGCACATGAGAATGTGAAAAACTCTAAATTTAGATCATCATTCAGTAGGAATGAATGAACAAATAAGTAATTAGAGAGACAGTTTTACATGAAACTTGGTAGACGCAAGCTTGATCTGAAATGGAAGGGCTCGTCTCATTTTTTCCATGTCCTTTGACAATTTTATCCACGAATAACAATTTCAAAATACGACCGACTAAAGTGAGTAATAACATAAAAGGTAAACAATTCTTAACAACTTTACCCTGTTCAGTTTCACCACCAAGAAAATTTTCTTCCTGCTTAACTAACTGATTCAGCAAGTAAATCTTCTCTTGAAGATGCTCCTATGAAAGAATAGCATACTGATGATTGGTAAAAGGCAATTATCGTAGCTGAAGAAACAAAGGTAATTCCTGAGGCAGTTTAATGGTAGTAGAGACCTGGTAATTAATAATACCAGTATTAGAGGTCTCATTGCAGTTACCGGTATCTGCAGGTGCATTGTCGAAGGCATCACCAAAACGCATTATCGTAGGTAGCATCAGGGTTGCTATTTAAGGTATTATATACACATCAGTGGTGCCGTGGCGTATTGGTTAAGCGTGCGGACTCACAACACATGGGTTGTCAGTTCGATTCCTCCATGTGTCACCATAAAAACACCATTGGCGAGCAAGGCAACTGGAAACAACCTCATGAATTCCACTTCCCTAGAAAAAACTCAGAGCCCTGTCTCTGGTTACTGCTACGCTTGAAATCGAGCATGCAACGCAGTTATAGTTATACACATCACCAAGACCAGAGTCAAAGCGATTGCACAAGGCACTGAAGACGAGAGGCAATGAACAACAAGAGCTCTACAATTTCTATGACTTCCGCATTCACAATTTACTTCAACGTAATTCAAATTCAAATCTTATCTCGCTATCCTCTTAGCTGCTCCCATTCTTCTTTCCTCCTGTGTTGGGGCATTGTATAGGCCACCATAGCCTTTCCTCAACATAACCCACTAAAAAAAATAAAAAAAAAGAAAAGAAAAAAAAAATCCATCCTGCACGAAAACATGGCGCAACCTTTCGATATGACTGAATCACGGACAGCGCCAGTGGAACCTTCTCACTCAGTGGAGACTCCCAAGGGAGTGGCGTTTGAGTCGATTGAAAATCACTCTAAGTATGATAAATCGAAGATGCTTTATCTGAACCTCTCTTGATGTAAGGTGCTCATGAAATTAGAATCCTGACGTCTGATAGGAGTTGATATTCTTTTCGCGCAGCACCTATTTCTTGCGATGAATCAAATTTCTGGACCAAAGTACCAAAAGGAATACTTAAATTCAGTATTGTATTCATTTAGTTCTGCGAGAACTAAATCAGGAAAAAGTCAAATGCATAAAAGGCATTACTTGACCAAAAATGATTGAAAATACAGCTTGCATGTAGTTTTGTGAATATCAGGGAACTGTTTTTTAACTGGAGATTGTAGATCTGCGAAGTTTAAGTACCCCCCACCCTACATTGACAGTCTGTGGCCAGTTACATAGAAAGAAGGGCCTCGTGTTCTTAACGAAACGAGTGTTATACGACTGCACGAGTAAATGTGAGTCCCATACCCGATAAGGACACCGCAGAGCATCTCATTAGAGATGGACCATCCTGAGCCATGGCATTATGAGATAGGGTGGTCGGTGGTCATCTTCGTCGCGTTTTGCCCCTAGCCTGACACCATCTACCCATTTAGTGCCATTTAGTACGTGGACGGTTAGAGGACATTGAGAAGCAGCTGCGAGCTTGAGATCGAGCCCTGGGCAAAATGTACTGTACGCATGACATTCCGCGCTGGGAAGGATTGAGATGTACACCATGCAATTTGTAATGCAGTATAAAGTTGATCTCAATTATCAAAACCAAAGTCAGGTCATGGCATATAAAGCCATGCTTCTTTCAATTACGTAAACTAACAGGGATGCTTCATCTGTAAATGATTGACATTGACAGTTCGAAACGAATGGGGCAGAGGCTTCCGCCATCTTTGATGAAATCTTCAAAATATGGTGACCATTTGTGCGCGGTAGACCAAGCAACTTTCAAACGCTTTATTGTTATTAGCAAAATTACGGTCCAAAGTTGAAAATACTGGTGACCACGACGATGAATTAGAATACTGACAACAAAGTAAGTTGAAACAGCTTCAAAGAAGCAAAAGAGAGCAGGAGAAAGATGGCAATGCATTCTTTGAGTTCTTCGCGAAAGACGTCTTCGCAAATGGATGATTGGTGGCAGAAGATTTCACCGCAAATGGGTTGGTAGCAGAAGAGTTCGTCGCAAATGGCTCAGTGGAATATAAGACATTGTCACAAAACTAACCTGATATCGTTGACAATACTCTGCACGTAGTTTCCTATGCAATAAGGCTGTGTTTGTAAGTAGGACGTTCGATCACATAGCTTTGGTGAATCTCACGGTGCAAGAATGACCCAATAGCAATCGACAGTACGGTACACTCCACTTGAATAGACAAGTGATCTTGACCCACACCGCAACACGAGATTGAATGCCGAGCCGACGTGTACCTCAGCAGAAAACACTTGATCGCTAACGCATCGATGTAGAATTCGTGAACGAAAGCGTCGCAAAATCGCGTGCTTTTCGACAGGAAACTAATCCCACATGAAATGATCGGGCAAAATCTCTTAATCTTTTCTACAATGTTTTAAGCAGGGTAAAAGAACAGACACAGCTGGTTGACAGGATGCTGCACCTCTGCAAGGACCCTGCTTCCTATATTTGTTAAGTATCAACTTTGAATACAATGACTGAATTAATTTGCATTAAATCTTAAGGGCCTTTTTACAACAAGATTACATAATTTTCACGATGTTATAAAATTCTTTATTGTCATAATGGCAATAAGATTGAGGGACTTAAATTCCATTCATTAACGTTCTCAAATGTCTCCATGCAAATTTCAATGAAAAACATAGCCCATTAAAAGACTTGATCGATCAAATCAACTCTAAATGAATTTCTTTTCCTGTCATCATTTTGTCATAAGAAACCCACTTGTATTATCGACTTTCCACGAAAATGTTTATGAAATTTTCATTTCTATTTTTACCGACCAGCCTTATCCTATGATTTCTATATTCAGACTGAAAACAGCTTCTACACAATAGGATTAACTTGTCAAGCTTGCCATTGGCGGCTGCCTTCCGGGGTCTCTGCCACAAAATTTCTCCTCCTACCGATCACGTTCTCCTTCAGTCCCATGCTCGAAAAGAGCGTCATTGAGCACATCGTTAGTGAAGTGGGGTGGCCCGTTCCTACGTTCAGTTTTACGCCAGGTACACGTTTACTGCTCGGTGGACAGGGTGGGTGAGGACGAAAAAACGAGGGTGCTTTCAACCCGGACCGTCCGCACAGTAGACACGTGATCAAACCAGCATGAGAACATATGTCGTGTATTTCTTCTTCTTTGTTAATGGGGTGCATCTGGGTCACTGACTGCCAGGCAATCCCCTCTGCTGCTCGTCAAGGAACCCTGTTCGGTGATTTCGAGACCAGCCTCATCTAATGAGCATTCAACCATTCAAAATTAGAAGGATAAACCTGAAAATAATTCCCTTCTCCAGGAAAACTCAAAGAATCGAAAGCCTTTGGTCGAAACATATGCAATTGCAAAAAAGACTGCTCTAATGAGAATTTTCTTCCTTTAATACTTAAATAATTTTGGTAACATGGAAGGGCCCGTTGCAAATCAGCATTTCCTGAAGGGTTCCTCTCCCTAAATACGGGTTAAGTACTGCCATGAAAAAATTCAATGCATAAACGATTTACTCCAATTCTTCGTTTTGAGGAGAAGAGAAACACGACGGAGCCATCAGTGATCTACTTCGTTTGATAGAAACGCGAAGGAATAAAAGAGCATGTCACGGGGCCATTTCCTCGCTGGATCAATCGTTCTTTGCTGAAGAGGCCGAGTGCACAGTGTTCACTTCAAGGCATGTCATGTCATAATCTTATCTTAGTCAATGCCGTTCTTCCTCTTTCAGTCAAAGATTGCACCCATTTCGCGAAAGATTTTCCTGAACAATTTGCATCCTTTCCCGTAGCACGTTCCCCAGGAAGAATAGCATTACCCATTTTCAAATTAAACTTCCGTTATTCTTTTGATTTTCGTTCTTCTTTCAATTTCCGGTCTTCTTTTCATCGTTTTATACATATTTATACATATTTATACATATTTCTAGATTTTTATACATATTTCTACATATCTATATATATTTATACATATTTATACATATTTCTATACTTTTGTACATATTTATACATATTCATACATATTTATACATATTTCTAGATTTGTATAGTTATACCTAGTTGGTAGCTGATAGGTTTTCGTGTTAAAATATGATATAATCAATAAATTAAATTAAATTCAGCCGCCCTAATAATACTTTTATAAACTGCTCTGGGACAGCCCTTAAAAAGCGAAAGAACTTGAAAGAATACGCCTCGCAGAAATTTCCGGAAATAGTCCAAAGCTGGAAGTGATCCACATTGGTAACTGACATACCTTGGCTCATTAAAAATAGTCTTTCAAAATGGAAATTGGGTAAAACCATACCTTCAAAAGTTTCAGCCGCGGGTCGTTATCAACTGTCATTGGATCGGTTGCTGGTTTCTTGAAATCTTCTTCTACGAGAATAAAGCACGATGTGAAAACAAACGAATTCGGGCAAAGAATGCCAAGTGACGTGGAGAGGGGATGCTGTTGGGTTAGGGTTAGGGTTAGGGTTAGGGTTAGGGTTAGGGTTAGGGTTAGGGTTAGGGTTAGGGAACCAGTGGTGGAGTCCTATCTCCAACAAAACATGGGTAGGACTATACGTTGTGTTTGATACGAGCCGTATAGCATGGACATGAATGAATGTGTTCAGTGGATTTCAATGGTACAGGAATACAAAATTTTTGATCGCTTTTGATGAGAACGAAGAGTATTTCGTGCCATTTGCTGGGGAGGAGCATTGTCATGGAGATCAAATAGGGATTAATCATTAAGTAAGTGGGAGGATGGAAAGTTCAATTGGCAAAAAACAGATGTGTCAAAGTGGTGGCTAAAAAGACGACTAGGAAGAGAAGAAAAATTACTAATCCCAAAGTAAGAACTATGAAATATTGATAAGTTAAATGCAGAGGAAACATATGAGAGCTGGCCTTGATTCAACATTTATGAGCGGAAAACATAATGTTGCACGAAAGATTGATTTTTCTTCAATTGGGCGTTATTGAGCGTCAAAAATTAGAAATTGATGAGAGGAAGAACGTAATGTTCAGGAAGTTCGCAATGTCATACCACCACATGCTTATCAGCAGTTCCCTTGATAAATCAGAAACGCTATTTAATAATCCCAGTGCCTACAAAGCAGCCACGGGGGACAGGGGTCTGGGGACACGTTCTTTGCGTTGCCATTAGGATCGATTTCCTAATTCGTACAAATCCAAATATTAAACTACGGGGAAGGGGGTAAGGAACTATTCACCGGCAACGGGAATAGGGGAAGGCTAGTCCACCATTGTCACCATGATCCATTTTCTAATTGGTCTACTCCGAATGGAAAATTACAATATTAGTCACATGGGGAGAGGAGTGAATGATTTGGCCGAGCCGTTTTTGCTGAGATTCGATACATCTAATAAGATGTACTCAATCTTGCTAATCACTTCAAGCTTCTGCTCTTCCGCCATAAAACAGTGCTGATAACAACATTATGAATTATTATAAATGATTGCTCTGCAACCCAGAACCATTCGTGTTTTTCAGATTGTAAGTGGTCGGCATTTAACAATATTTTTTACATGCCTTAAACTGTTTGACAGTGTTGATTTCCGCTTTTAACCCTTATCTATCAGAAAATAGGTCTCCACGGTATGCTGCGTACTATTTGCATGCCCCTTCCACAGTACAAGCGTTTCGGCATTAGTTCACGATTTCTCTTTCCGTGTCTTAACTGTTTTGTGAAAAGACGAAGCGCAGTGGCAAAGAAGACTTCTTCAGCGTTTCAAACCTTCCATGTAAAATCAAAATGAATCGCGCAGCAAAATTGCCCTCTTTCAACAAATGAACAACAGTAAGAATTCTAGGACCATTGCTGGAGGCAAGAAGAATTAGGAAGATTGTTTCTGACAGGAAAGATTAATAATACACGAGATCGTGGACGACAGTGAATAACAACTGCAGAACACCTAGCTTGGCAGCACTTGAGCACCGCATCCTCAATCCCTTCCATCCAGTGGTAGCGCTACCAATGCCTAGAGGAAGCCTAAAATATACCCTAGCTTCTCTAAAGCTTTCTCCTACCAAAAGAAAGCAAAATTTTGGAAGATTGACCTCTGCGTCTTTCCCTCAAGTCCCAATTTAGAAGAAATGTTTGCCAATTGCAAAATCAGTGTTTGCCTTCTTCGATACACATTACTGAGATATACCTAAACGCGACGTTCGATCTCCGTTATCTTAAACATAGGAACAATAGCGTTTTTGAAGTCAGCTGATTGAAGACAAGGATGTCCGTAAAGGGAAGAATACTTGAATTTGTGGAAATGGACAATTCCTACGTAAACTAAAAAAAGCATTCATTTATTCGTGAGGAGTAAACGGATCTCACCGTCATCAATGTCAGGTCCAGTCAGAGGAGCTTTCCTGATAACGAAATTACATTTAAGTTAGAAGCAATGGCTCGCATGGATGACAAAATTCAAAATTTGAAAAATCAAAGGCGTGTTCCATGTCTACAAACCATGGGATATGATAGGATAAGGATTTCTCTTTCCAGTAGGTAATTATTATAACTGCAAACCTTCTGTATCTTCGAAATTAATTATGATAAACTTAAGCATTTAAACACCTCAACAATCTACGGATGTTATAGAAGCTTATGCGTATTTTGTAACATTTGTTCTGAAGTAAGAGAAACTGGTCAGATGTGTTGATAACCTGCAAACTTCTGCCACCCTCAAGAATCTTAGATGATTACCTCTGCTCAATACACCATGCTTTGCTCTGAACCGCAGGCTTCTTTAAGGATGCATATGAGTTCTAGAAGATTTTAGAATGTCACAATATCAAAGATGACTCACGAAGGCTCGTCTGCATTCCATCGCCGTTGCTCCAAAGTAAATTTGGCAAATTTTAATCGATCGTCAACGGAACCTTGAAAAATGAAGTAGGCAGCTTTACGCAATGTAATACAATGTGACGAGAAGAAATGACAATTAATGCAATGCAACAAAATCGAATTTCATGCAGTCTAGTGTACTGTAGTGTTATCAATTGTCATGCAATGCAATGTAACCGAATGAAGTATGACATGATGATAAACCGAATGAAGTATGATATGATGATAAACCGAATAAAGTATGACATGATGAAAAACCGAATGAAGTATGACATGATGAAAAACCGAATGAAGTATGGCATGATGAAGAACCGAATAAAGTATGACAAGATGACAAACCGAATAAAGTATGCCATGATGACAAACCGAATGAAGTATGACATGATGAAAAACCGAATAAAGTATGAAAAGATGACAAACCGAATGAAGAATGACATGATGAAAAACCGAATAAAGTATGACAAGATGACAAACCGAATGAAGTATGACATGATGAAAAACTGAATAAAGTATGACATGATGACAAACCGAATGAAGTATGACAAGATGACAAACCGAATGAAGTATGACATGATGAAAAACTGAATAAAGTATGACAAGATGACAAGCCGAATAAAGTATGACATGATGACAAACCGAAAAGAATGCGCGTCTTGACTTAAAAACGATGCAAGACTCTTTTTTGCTCTATGTGCCCAAAACAAAGAGGCACTTATCTAAAGACGTAAAACTTTAAGATGCAAACTTGTAAACATGTTTAATCTCAAATTGGAAAATAACACGAATCTCATCATTTCTACAAAAATGCGGAGGAAAAACTCTAAAACCCATTGAATATTATTTCAAAGAAAAGAAAGATTAATAAATGAGGGAATACATAGCCTTTATGAAAATAGTCGTAAAATTGAAAATTAAGGAAAAGGGAAACAATATTTGAGAAAATACGAAATGAAACCCAACCGTCGGATTCAAATCGTTAAATCCAACTCATAGTTGCAGATGGAAACTTATGATTTACGATAGAAGTACTATCTGAATCTAACTGAGTTGACATAAAATGCATTGATGTTGCTTGCGACAGAAGCGCACTAAAAGGTATAAGAACTTGTATGGCACATCCGTCAAAAGATACGTTATATTCATATGATTCTACCTAGATCTCAAAGGTAGACATTTGGACACTGAGAAGCTTTTTGCTTATCGAGCAGTATCCCGGTCCTTCCTCTCGATGTGACCACACCTCGTGATTCCTACGCCTGGCATTACAGAGAGCTGACGACTCTCCTCACTCTAAGTAAAAGCTTAGCTGGGGTGGGATTCGAACCACTGACCATAGGATCAATGCGCAAGAGTCTTGCCATTGAGCTCTCCTGACACCAAACATGTGAAGAAAGTAAAAAAGTTCTTACAACTTCGATTCGATTTAATCATATCTTGGATTCTAATATGACGTAAAATACTTTTGATTACGTTCTGAGAAAGGTTGTCCTGTCTACAGTGAAAGTGTAGAATCACGACGCGCTTCCTGCATTGTTAAGGTTAAGCTGCACAAAGGTGAGATACCATAGCAGTTATAAACCAATTCCAGCAATAATCACTTAAAGAAGTCGAATCATCTTGTCTGGCTACTCAATGCTATGGCTGTGGTGGTGGTGATTGCTGCACTCAGAATACTATTCATACTTCGTACGCTTTTATTATTATCATTATTATTATCGAACATATTTTTACAGGTTAACTTTTTCAGAAAATACATTCTGCTATCAATAAAGGACCTGCGTTTACAAGAAAAGGCTAAAAATAGAAATTAAAATCTTAGTGAGCTAGGTAGTCTAAAATCTATATTAAACTTAATTAAACTATTGTCTCGTTTTCTCTACCTAAGCGATGATCGGAGCCGCCACTTGAGTTGTATTCTCGATCTGAAAGGATCTCGAAACTGCTATGGCTGTGCATCGTCTTTATCGAAACTTCCTCAATAGACCAGATGGATACCATTGCAGGTACTTCCGTATGGCTTTGTTATTTATTCTCTATTTCCGCACCTTGTTAATGTATGCTACAAATCACTGACCAGCCTTCAATCGACGGATCGTATTCCGTAGAAACCTTGAAACAGTTTGCATAGAAAGGACAAACAGTAGGAGCCGAGCTATTTCGAAGGTAAGCGGTCGCATGATTAATGAGAAATCTAAGGATTACTGGTACGTATTTAGTTTTTAAGTGGCTTTACAAGATGAAATAACCACAAACACTATGAAAGAAATAAGGCAATAGAGCAATACAACAAAATAGTGAAACAACGAGGAATAACTGGCAGAATTATCATTGAGTAAGACTTTTTAATAGCATCTGCTGGCAGCCAACAAATAGAAACTCTGAGGCGTCACATTTCTGAGAGTATACCAGTACTCGTTCCTCAAATTTGACTTATTTGAGGATAACAGAGACATCATTATCACTAACGAATTTTTTCTACAGTCATATCATATTTACACTAGGTACATATATATAGTTATATATATATATATGCTATCAACGCTCTGTACTTTGTACATAGAGCCCCATATGGTGGTGAAGACAGCACCTCTATGTGATATATATATAGATATATATATATATATATATAGATATAGATATATATATAGATATATATATATATATATATATATATATATATATATCACATAGAGGTGCTGTCTTCACCACCATATGGTGCTCTATGTACAATGTATGTATATATATATACATATATATATATATATATATATATATATATATATATATATATATATATAAATGTATCTATATATATATACATTTACATATATATAGTTATATATATTTATATATATACTGTTACAACTGGAGTCATTTTCAAGTAAATGATAAAAAAGATGAAAGTCTATTTATAAAATTAAAGTAATTTTTTATGAGTTTGATGCCTGCGTAGCAGGGAACCTCTTCGCAATGAGATCAACAAAAAGACACGCATTCTCATAAAACATGTCTCTTGAAATATACCCGATAACGAAAGCGGAAAAAACAATGCCGAAGGGTGATGAAAGTTCCAAACTCAATTCATTACACAATTCAATAAAATCAAACAGCAAAAATTTCCATGGTCGTAAATCTGAGATCGACGGATGGAAAGAGGAAGCTGAATTCCGCGACTCCACTGGTAATCATTTGTCTTATCGGTGTGAAACCGTGCTTACCAGAAGCGAAATATTGGGGGAAAAGCATTAAAATTGAAACACGTCAAAAGAACTTCCAATGACCTGCCTTCTACATCTCTTGCAAGGACGAGCAAAGAGGAATTTCGGCAATATACATCTGAAATCACTGTACAATCAACATGTTCTCAACATGCTCTTTTGCAACAACACCAAGAATGAATAATCAATACTCACACACCAAGACATTGATAAATGTGTATGGAAAACAGATATTGCTGTTTCAACTTACCAGCTCCAACCTGTAAAGAAAGAAACAAAAAATAATCCGATATCAATTTTAAGACTCCGCTGAAGATAGCGAAATCAGTTGCATCAGACGACGCCATTGTCAGCTAGGTTCGTTTTGTTACTCAAATGCTATTTGACATAGGACAACTACAGCCTCTTGAATCGGAGCCATACACAAGAAGTGGAGAACTTTGATGAAAGCCGTCCAATACGTCTGCAATAAAAAAGATGTAAGCCAATTTCCGGGGGTAGCGTAAGTCTAGGAATCTAAATCGCCCAGTTACTCCTTCGGAGACCAGGGTCCAAAGCTTGCGACGAACTATCAATCTTGGCATAATCACGACCAGGCAGCCATCTTGTTCCAAACATGTCCCAAATATTTCATGAGTTCACTGACATTACGCTTAAGCATCTTTCTCCGTGCTCAAACTGCCAGGAGATAGATAGACTGAAGACGCAAGAATTCCAAATTTCAACTCATTTTGAACGTCCAAACCCAGATTCTTCAATTCGAGGCAGTTGCGTAAAGAGAGGCAGCCAAATCCATCGTGAAAAGCGAATGTAACTGCTTAAGAAAGTCCTCATGTCTGATCTTGTGTTGGTAGAAAAATTGAACTCAATACTCAAAATAGGGAAATGACTTGGAAATATGATGCTTATGGTTCGTATTCCTCGCAGCTTCCATTATGTGTGTCCCATTTAACTTTGAAATACTTCCGAGTTTCATAACGTGTAGAAACCCCCTGGAAGCTACGCAAGATCGAAATCAGATATGAACTTCCCCATCGCAGGCTAATTTGATATGGTGTGGATATTTGAGCAGGGAAAAGATAAGTGTAAAGGCAGACAAGACATGGAGATGGAGACAGCAAAATTAAGGAAAATTCTTGTGAAAAATCGGAAAAGAATTCGCGATCCAAATGACTGATCCTTACGTAATCATGTTTAAAATTCAGCTAATCCGCTCAAAGGAGAATAGTATTCAGGATGGCAAGAATTGCGAACAAAACTATCCTTAGATTAACAGGAGAGAAAAAATTCTTGTTGACATTTTCCCATAGTAAGTTAAGATGAGTTTTAGCTATTGATCTAAGTTAAATGACCTCGCACAACTCATAAATCATGAGGATAGCGTGAAGTCGCATTGTCTTGTAAGGATTAAAAGCCATCACGTGGATTGAGCTCGCCTAGCAGAAGATGCAGACGAGGAAGCGCCGGTGAGAAGACGCTGTGTAAAATATGTTTGGCAGAGGCCGCTGAATAGATGCCGCTTCATACACGGTACCTGATAGATAATGCTATGCAGACAACATTCGAGAGAGACGATGCCAGACACATGCTGAATAGACGACTCTGAGCAGATGATGTGCACTTGAAAGGACGCTGAGAAGACAACGTTTGAGGGAGAGGACGCCAAAAATACGGCACTGAGCAGATGATGCAGAAATGATGCCACACCAGAGACGACATCGAGTAGATGATGTGGACAAGAGGCCACCAGGAAGGATCCTGGTAAGACGGTGCTTGAGACACGGTGCTGATAAGATGGCGCTAAAAGGTGCTGCTTAAGAGACTATGCAAACCTAACAGGTTGCAACCTAACAAACCTAACAACCTAACCTAACCTGCGCAAACAACGGTTGAGATAGCCGTCGAATAAGCGACGCTTAAGTTAGTGTTGAATAAATGTCATCGTCAGTAGCAAATTGACATCTTTGCATCCAGAGCACGTGATACTGTTATAAGTGGTGTGTTTGGAAATAAGAGAAAAATATTCTTCAAGAAAAAGGAAACTAAAAAGACTGCCAACATTTTTCGTTCAATATGGGGCAGAAATAAAGATTGAGACTTGAGCGAGAAGATAGATGAGACCAATGAAAATATAGGAAGGCAATTATCAGGAATGAAAATGAAAGACAAAAATACCTGTTCAAATTCACTCATTGTAATCGCTTCTTGTATTTTCGACACCCTGGAAGTTAATACGTAAAAATTTAGAATTTTACCAATTCGCTACGACAGAGAAATTCATGAATCATACCATAGTCGTCTGACTATAGCCATGAGTTTGACTGCTGTACAAGTGACGGACTGCTGGTTAACTTTAGCCATCCCATTCTCATCCTACCTCCCATGGCCATAGCACAGGATGGTACCTCTCTCACAAAGAGCTTCCCGACGCTCGTTACGAGTATGGGACTCGACTTCACTTTCTATGCGTTATCAACAAGAGATCCAAACCCTTTAATGAAAAGCTAGTTACCATTCACGCCCCTGCTCCGTTGCTGGTCTACGTTTTGTGCTACGTCCAAAACAACTTGGCAACATCGTCAGACTTCACTGTGATTGGACCGTTCAGTCCTGCACGTGATAAGGATCGTGCCAAGCGAAAGGGGTACAAAGGAGACAGTATTCAAAACCTTGAATACCTCCAGTCCAATTCGAGATATTGTCTATCAGTCGGTATGTAGGATCTTCAGTGGCAACATCAAACAGTTTTTAGTATATAAAATCCCGAGGAATTCTACAATGATGTTCTAGTAACATGACTCCAGAAGACGTTGTCCATCAGCCCTCAGCATCAAAGCTGAACGTGCATGGCTAGACTCAGCTTGAATTTTATATTGAGATTCACGAAAAAATATTTGAAGAGAAAAGTTTAGTCCCCTTTTTTGCCGTAAACACTGCTAAGCATTTCCAACGATTTTCACTGTAAACAAACTGAAAGGTATCAAGAACAATGCCTAGCATCAAAAACTATATTGTGTAATCACGTATGAAACAACCTGGAACGATGCAGCAGGTCTAGTCAGCATAACCAATCTATGCTGGCAGAAAATTGCGATGAACATTGCAATTAGATCATGAAAAACTTGAAGAATAAGCGATTCAGATCCAGTACAAGTCCACGTGGCCATTGAATACTCGAAGAGAAAATTGGGAATGCATGGAGCTAATGCTGGTAGTGTGTTGTCAGCTCGATACAAGCGATTGCAAACCTATGCATCCGACGTAAATCATTTCATTACTTCGGCATTGCAATATGTTCCCACTAGAATGACTAATTCACGACGTGAATTCATAGAAATGGCGAATGAAATAATGTGCTCCTCATCTCATGATCAATTCTGAAATGGAGTGACACGTTTCATGAAGCGACAGATTCCCAGAGCCTCTTGGATGATCACCATTGATGTGCACTGTCCCAAGGTAACATCATCGGTGAGTATCACAAACAATGAATCGTCAACATGCTATGCAATGATAAATAGGCTGATAAAAACACGCAAATCGTCATTTAAACATCACCAAAATTGCGCTTGGTTATGTTCGAGACTTCGAGAAGCTTGACTCTGCACTAAATGATGCCAAAACCTTAACGTTGCGTTCGACACATACAACTGCCATCAAAGCTACTAAACTGACATGGACATGCGCAGGATTCAATCATGGATGATCGAGGAAAAGACAGAAAACCTACTTTATAAGACCTTTATGAAATGTAAGAATAAAGCACTTGTCAAGATGGGCGTCAAATTTGCATGCTCATAAAGCAGGGCTTAATGCGTCCACACGAAAAGATGATGAGATTGAGGAGGTAAACAAAAAAAGAATGGCAGACTCGATCTATTGAATGCAAATCGAGTATGAAAATCAATAAAGAAAACCACAAACAACTGCAGGAAACTAAGTTATCAGGAAGATTATTGCGACACCTGTTTCTGCCGGGCAAGGATGGGTCAGTCGTGGGACGCTTGCTCGCTGACACTTTTGATCAGAGGCCACCTCTAGCTTAACTTTCACTTAGATCGAGGCGAGTTGCTAGCTATCTGTAGGTCCGTGTGTGTGCATCACTAGGTACGGTCATATCGAGAGGAAACACTAAGATACTGATCGATAAGCACAGTTCTCAGTTCCGAAAATCGACCATTGCGGTGCATGAAGCAAAGGAATCTTGACATGACGCCACATTATCTGGATAAGCATAGCTTCTCGGTGTCCTAAAAGCAATCTTTGGATGCTATGCAGCAGGCATTAAAAACACCTGTTTCTACCTTATTCGTAAATCGAAACCAAGATATAGAACGGCTCTATTTATGTCGGTCCCTCTAATCATTAAGTCAACTTATCAATACAAGCTGTTCAATACGCTTTCATGCAGCTTTGGATTCACATGACTCTACGATAACCCAACACAAGTCACTGGTCTAGAGTCAAAACAATGATAATGATAGTTTTTTCTTCAAACTTCATCTTTTCATTATATACTTTAAACGATACAAATACAAATCTCACTAAAAAGTAACTTTTATTTGACTGGCTTGCATTTACTCAAAACAAGTAAAAAAATGAAATAATAATAAAACAAGTTGAAAAAAGAATTAAATATGTATCAATAAGCAAGGAGCTCTGGGTTGGACCATGATATACTTCTGGCACAGAAGGTGCAATAAGTGGCGCAGATGAATGATGGAGGAGATATTGGTAATGATGTAATTGAGATAGCATTCGTCGAGATCATTCGAGCCACTGAGCATAGGCTCAATGTACAAGAATGCTACTACTGAGCCATCTTAACGCTTGGCCGTCATTTCCGAGATCTGTGTTTCATGCAAGGGTTCACAGGTCGTGCAGATGAACGATTCAAGAAGAGAAGTGCAATCAGTGATGAACCAAAGCTAGGAATCCCAACCGGTTACTGAAATCAAGCATTCTGGATTCATATTCTACTGACAGAGTGAAACACTCTGGGACTGCAGCATGCAAGCTTCAGTGCTTTTCAGACAGTCAATCGACCTTGATCAACAACGATATACTGTTTAAACCCCATCCCAATGTTACTGATGGTCTAAGAATCATTAGATCTCTTTGATCTTGAGCATGCTTGTGGTTGTACACAACCTGTGCCCCGAATGTCTGTGGAATATACTCAAACAACGATGTTGCGCATCAGAACATTATACGAAGAGTGAAAGGGATATCCACATTTCCAAATCGAACCTTCAACTTACTGTAACCGAGTTTCAGGACTATGGGCATTGAAACTTGCACTGATCTTCCAATAAATGTCAGAGAACTTTCACCACTGTGCCTCTGGTAAACACGTCTTAAAAGGCATTTGATGAGACTTCACAATCAATCCACCCCTCTTATCTAAGCATTTTACAAAGCTTTCGATTTCTATTTCACTTTCAGAATTTTTGTAATTCTTTGACTGGAGGCAGACCTTTTTCAGTGAACAAAACAAAAACAATCGAGGAAGAGCTACGTTGCAGAACCTGTGTTTAATAACTCTGAGAATACAACTCATCAATTGAATGAGAAAGAATGAAAAGTGATTCTTCCTCATAGAGATGAATTGATTTATGCTCCCTTTAAAATGCAAAAAGACTTCTCAGGGAAGAATCTGAAAATCTACTGGAAAGGAAAGGCTCGGGGTCCTACATCTGTTTTCTGTCACGCTCGAAATCAAGCACGTTATGCAGTTTAATCAATTATCTTCTTAGGGCTGAACGAGGAATATAAGGACTTACCATCTCAACATAGACGAATTCGAAGGTGCTTGAAATATGAACGTCGAGTTGATCTTTGTGAAGACCATGCGAAACAAATGCCGTCTGAAAATCTTTGCAAAGTCGGCTTGCTTTAGTTTCTTTGCATACAGCTGAAACATGATAAAAAAAGATAAGAACGGGCACATGGCCAAATGTTTTCAGCATCGATTGAGACTACATTCTCATTCGACCACCTTGGGACTTAATGAACCTTAAGAAAAAATCCGACCAACTTTCCTCGGCTTAAAAAAATGACTGGAACTCGTGTTTCTCTTCTGTATTAACCTCATTAGTCCACTACCTGGGGTAGACTATTGACAGCTGACAGTCCCTTTCTACTTGGGGTGCAATCGGTGGGTGCAGCCAGTACCTCCAAGAGAATAAAGTTGGTCCTAAAATCATCTTAAATTCATATCAACAAACAATGACACGTGTAAACAAGGCTCAAGGGTAAACAAAACAATGATGCAAAAGGCCGAAAAGAAGGGAACGGGATAACCCTAGTCCCAGAAAAAATCTTCCAAGGGGGAGAGTAATATCGAATAAGAAAGAACTGAGAAGGGTGAAAAAAGGTGTGGATGGAAGAGATCTCAGGCTCAAAGAAAAGACGAATTTACTTGAGACGAAGGGGATGCAAAAATCTCCAGCATATGTGATCTAATAAGGCAGCCTTCTTCAAATGTTATCATAACAGCGCCTCAGCTTGATTTTGTAGGCAAAGCAAAGCATACAAAGAAAAACGCTGATAATGTGAGTCGTTTAGCTATCTTCACCAATGCAGCTCCTTTCATTTCAAGAATCTTACTCGTTAAACAAACTATGAAATGCATTGCTATCTCACCTGGTTAGAATTACGGTGTAAAATATTTTCAAAAAATTTGGATTTATTTTGAATATCTTTAATAGATTTAATCTTATGAAACAATTACAGAAATTGGATGAGACGGAACAAAATGGCCAGTGAAATTTTTAAAAGATGTTTGAGCGAGTACATGAAAAAGATTTCCAATGTCTAATTGGCAATAAAAATGAAAAAAGAAAAAAGCTCCCATGGTTTTGCCGAGGTTGAACGTCCAACTACCGCATTTTCATAAATGTCACTTACTTCAAACTTTGAAGGCAGGCAGCCATCTGTTATCACATAAATCGCTTCGTAATGAAATTCCATTAGGACTGTCTGTATCTTTTTCAAATAAAATGTCATATACCATATCACGATCTATGAAAACTCAAAAACAAGAACTACTTACAGCTCCATCTTGAAGAACTTCAACTGTGGCAGACTGTAAACCAAAGAATGCTACTTTTTGTTCGTTCTGCAAAATTGAAAATTTCAGTTTCGCAAGGATCTTCAGCTTACTATTTTGACGCTTTGTTTCCTTAAGAGCGTCACAGAGAGCCTTGAGCACACTGGAAATTTTTGCTTCTATTACTCTTCTTCCCTTGTTTTGACCCAGAAATACATCGCATAACTATTCTGAGACAAACATAACTGCATGGCTACAATTGATTACTCGAATAACGGGTAACAGCATCAGTATATCAAAATGCACTTTAAGACATTGTAGATCATATCTGCTAATTATTCTAAAGCGGTTCACAAGATGCCATCGTGCTTAGATAAACACAGCTGAGCAAAAACAAAACATCAAATCCAATCTGAGGTCGAATCCCTGAATAATCGTTTTGAAAGAGCGCAACTCGTCGTCAAATACTCTTTTTCTGTATGAATTATTCGCACATTATTTAAGGCCATATTTATTCACAAGAATCAGTCGATAGCAGGAAGAGACAGCAGCCTAGTCAATGGATCCTCCGAGGATTTCCTCCGCCGACAAAGTCAGCAACATAGCAGTGGCAAGCACCGCTTACGAAGAAGACAGCATTGTGACAGCGTTGATTGACACTTAAAATCGTTGCCTTTGCGGATGTATGTTACTCATACATTCGACTCTTGGACAAAAGAATTACAAAAAATCACAAAGAATCTTGCTTAAAATGTATTCAAGCAAACAAGGGTGCAACCGAATTCGAAAATATGACCAAATATGAGGAAATGATCGAAAGAAGGACACGAGAATGGGTTCACTAAAACAAAATCATCACCTCTTTGCTGGGACCTTTGATGGATGGACTTGGTGTCATTTTTGCACTGTCAGGTGGTAATGCTTTGTCCTGTGAATTCAGAAAATGTAATTTCTTTCATTTCGGTTTTGCAGTGCTATTTGAAATCATGATTGCAAAAATCTTATTATCTAACAAACTTAATTTTACAGATACCCCTGTGTCCACTTCTGAAAAGACCATGGAATGTCATTGAAAATATCTCTAATGGTTTTGCAACATTGATAGGTCCGAACAAAAAGACTGCATAATCGTGTGTCTCTGATAGATGGGGAGATTGGAGAAGCATGGGGGAGTCACCACAATGCCATCACTTCATATGAGGGTTGGAATAGTAGTGCAAATCAATGTTTCACACAGCTTTATATTGGGAGGGTTGGAATGGGAGGAGAGTTACAAATATGCCAAAACTTAATAGTAGCATGATTGGTTGGAACAGTAGGGAATTTGAAATACAAGGAAGCTGGATAGGCTGAGTGGTTGGAATTTTTCATGCACCGTGGTATTTGATTTCAGCTTTCTCAGCATGACATCACATAAACCTTTTCTATCTTCATGGCATTTTATGGGGAAATAACAATAAATGATATTTTCACAATTGTTTTTGAATGTGACACATGCAGAACTCAAACTCACAAACCCTGCGTTACACATTGAAAAGTCTGCCATTACACAACAGCACCTCTCATGCTGTAGTGCTTGAAACAATTCCAGTTGAGAATTTACTGGTTTGAATGTTCTTCTTTTTTATTTTTTTAACACAGGCTGGGCATATGGGCAGAAATACAGCTGATATGGGGCTGTGACATTCTTAAAAATAATTTTCCTGGGTTGGAACAAGAATCCCCAGATGACAAAGATTTCAAGTTAGGGGAGAATGTCTATTAGGGACTAAAGAGTGGTTGTTTTTTAACACAATTCCTAAGATTTACCAAAAAATATGCAAAAGCTAGGTCATCTCCTTAGAAAAATTCAGTGATAAGTATGCAACATGCTGAAACTGAGTATGTGCAACTAATTAACTGCTAGCTTGATAAATCTACTTTGAAATGCAATTTAAAAAATATCTTACTCTGTAGATTCTCATTGTTCCTCCACATAAGTCCACCCAATATGTAAACCATCTCTCCGTCTGAGTTCAAAGACATCACATTAGAATTAGAATCCATCAAAACAAAATGGAGTCCTGCATAGTTCAATAAGAACTGTCAATAAACTACCAGACCATGGCTGGCAACAAATATCAGTAGCAAAACTGCCAGTGTTGACTTGAGTCAGTGATAGTCCCAGTCATCTGCCTCTACACTCACCAACTCAGTGCCAGCATCCTTAAGGACAATCATTCTCACAATCGGGGGATACAGTTTGGTGACTGGGCAATAAGCTAACAATGATATCATGCTTTGAGACCACTGCAAAGTGCACAGACAAGGATTTTGCAGGGTCTCATGATGCACAATTTTCTTCAAACTACCATCATAACAACAGTGGGAAATTTTGAAAATGACGAATCTCCGAATCTCTTTGTGATCAGATTGAAAAAGATATCAATAAAATAAATTTGCCACATATAGAAATTTTTACACCAACCAAAAAATGCTATTAAATATTTTGATATAGAAAAGACTCTATATTGCACTGAAAAGAGGAAACATACATTCATTTCACTGAAGATCTTTTCATCTGATACTAATCGGAATATGAAGCCTCAGATAACTGTTTAAATAAGCCAATTAAACTTATACTGTGCATGAGAGACAATGATTTGTTCAAATAGGCAGCCAATTACTTGCACCATTTGTTCACATTCACAAGTTTTGATCTACGACTGGGTATAAACTGCATAACCTTAAAATGGCCGTTATCTGATACCACTCTGGTGATCTTTAGATGACAAAATAACATAATTTCAGAAATCAAATTAACCACAAATGAAATTAATACCTTAATTTTCTTTCCTCTCACATATGACTGCCAGCAATTTAAATATCCCCACTGAAAAATGAAAGATACCAATTTATGGAGCATGGTGTGACAAAACTTGAATCATTTCAAAAAAATGATGAAGTTAGATGAATAATATTTAACATGTTTATAAATACCATCTCAAACTTCTATTTACAACGTCAGTTTTGGCATTTAACAGTTGGAAACAATGATGAATTACAAACAGTTAGAACCATGAATTCATAAAGCTCACATGAATCCCACTCATGTCAAGACTTTCAATCTTGAAGGTCTGCTTGTCACCCTGCAAATGAGATACTTCTATGGGTGAGATAATTCCATTCTAATTACAGACAAAACACCACACAAAGCGCATGTTGGTTACTAAAAGCCACATACTAAACCAATCTAGCTTGGATGCATCAATCAGCAAGTCAACAAAACAAAAGCACTTGAGACTAGTCCTCAACATCTCATTAGACACCTGGCAATAATCTTGCTAGGGAATAAATCTACCCTCCAAGTGACCTTTCAAAAGCCACATTTAAAGCCTGAATGGAAGGTATCATGGATACAACTGATGTCTGCAAGAATATTTTAAATTAGATCACAAGTAGCTCAACCACAGAAGACTTATCACTCCAGCATTAAATTGAGTAAACATAATGTGATATAACTACAGAGAAGATTTACTCTTGGATGTAGACACCAAAAAATGCCATAAATGCTACTGCTGATCCAGAAGCCAAAAGCACCAAGGAATAATAAAATGAAATTCCCATGTCTGCCTTATCAGCATCTTTTGATTTGATGGTGATGATGATGGTGCTGACCATGGCAGCAACAATTATGATGATTATGATGATGAACATGATGATGATAATGGTAGTGACAATGATGATGATTATGATGATGTAATGACAATGATGATGATGATGGTGATGACCATGGCGGTGACAATTATGATGATTATGATGATGAACATGATGATGATAATGGTAGTGACAATGATGATGATTATGATGATGATGTAATGACAATGATGATGATTATGATGATGTGATGATGATGATGACGACAGTGATGATGATGATGATGACACTGATGATGACACTGATGATGAGAATGAGGATGATGATGATGACACTGATGATGACACTGATGATGAGAATGAGGATGATGATGATGACACTGATGATGAGAATGAGGATGATGATGACAATGATGATGGTGGCAATTGTGATGACAATGATGATGCCAATTATGATTATGATTAAGATGACAATAATCATGACAATGATGATGATAATTGTGATGATTGATCATCCTCAAATCATCATCATTATCACTTTCGTACCCTGCCCACAACCAGCTTCACTAATACTGCTGATAATCAATCATTTTCAGTTATGTTACGCTAAAATCATAATATCTTGATACAATGGCACATATGAAGTAAACGGCTAAAATGCAGCTTGGTTGCGAAACAAGTTGTACTTTAAATCGTCTTCTATTCAGTAATCTGCGAAAAAATATTGCCCAGTAAAGAAATTCAATACCACTGACCTTCATCAAAGTCAAACTACTGGTCACTTCGCTGTCTTGTGGACCTTTTACCTTTCTCGATTCCTCCATTCTCGTTGAAGTTTCTTTCGAATGCAAGCAGAAAACTGAGGCTACCTTGTATACAATCGCGATGGAATTACAAGAATGACATCTTCCTCCAAGAACGAAGAACTTGCAAGGTCTTGAAGCTTCTTTGTTTTTGCAGAGGGTTGGAGGAATGTCGTCAATTTGTCGCTAAGCAAGTGTTGATTGGCCTATTGACAGCATTTGGTTACAAGCCTACATCAATACCTTTCTCATGGGCAGCAACTTGCAACCTAATTAGCATGGCAGATCATCGACTATGCCTGGCTAAAATGAACAAGCTTCCTCCTTTGCATCCTTAGCAAATTGGTTTCCTCCTGGAGTCGCTCATACGGTTTCATGCTCTCCCTTCCTTATGTTAGAATTTGATTGTTGAGTTGAATTGGATCGTTAGACTAATGCGCAGTGAACCGTGAAATCCTCTGTTTCCTCCACGTACTTCTTCGGTATCTTTTCTTGCCACAAAAAATAGAAGTCTGAAATAAGAAACCTGTAAAGTATAGTTTTCATATTGCATTCAGTCATCCGATTTTCAGGTTCCAGAAAATCCTAGGGACGTGGCCATTGCAGGATTGTAAAGCCCGGGGGACGGGGGGATCCTAATCAAAATTGGTGCAAGAGAGATTTTGTCGCACCCATTTCTATTTGTTTTCCATCCAGTTAAGGAGGGCAGCCCTTCAGCTGGCGCTGATTTATAAAGCAACCTCCATTTGAGAATTTTAATAACAACATAAGATTACCAAGGTAAGATTAATTACGATATAAAATAGTAAGATTTAACTAAGTTACAATGTTGACAATAATTGGGGATAAGTTCAGCTGCAACATTGAGCCAGAATGCTGAGGGCGTGAAAAAAAATAGTCCTAGGTCAGGGAAAGAAAAAGAAAAGCGTAATGAGAAGAAGATTATATCCTATAAAGATGGTTTACACTCGTTTAGGGAAGGTGTCGGTTTGGTATTAGGATGAAGGTCATTCCACACTTATGCCCCTCGGTAAGAGAAAAGCATCTGCCAATCGCTTGACTTTTTATTGGGTAGTCTTAGAAATGTCTCAGTATTTCACAGAAGCTACGAAGTACACTTTGAGTTACGGGTGAAGAGGTCGCACGGGTATTGCGGAGCCAATGTATGCAGGGAATTGAAGACCGCCGTCCGAAACTCACTAGCTCACTTACTTATGCTAGTCCGTCGATCGATGATGACGCCCTTTCTTCAGATGGAAAGGGCTTCTTGTAGATGCGCGATGCCCTGATGGCTTCTCAAGCCAGAGCTGGTGGTGCAAACACGTCCACCAACCGGACAAGAGATTCCATTTTGATCTTCTGCAAGTGGTTGTTGAAGGCGTTAGTGACGTTTCTGGCGTTGCTCCTCTTTCTTGGCCATGAGGGCTGTCTCAAATTCCTTCTCAGCCATATAGCACGTTAGGTGTCAGGTTTTGCTGCGACCAGAGGTTAAAGTTTATAGCGTGGAGAAGGGAATCCTTGACTTCTCGAAAGAAGCATTGCAACAGTTTTTCAGTCCTTTTTCTGTCCTCCTACACGCCATGGACTCATTAGCTATGCGTTCCTAAATGTTCTTCCAACACAGTTATTCTATAACTGGTCCGCTCGGGGTATTAGAGCTGCTACTGGGGCATCGTTTTTCTAATAAATGACCTCTCTTCTCCCTGGATTAACATTGTGCTGTTTGTCCGTTGGACCCCATCATGCTATGGCCAGTGTGTCATCATGTAAAGCTCCAATTAAACCTAGTGTTGGTACTACTAACTAAAACTATTGATGGGAGCCAGTAGCCACTGCATATTTTAACTTAATTTGCTTGGTTGACTCTCTCCCCACAACTGACAAGGCAGATTTATGAATCTATTGTTTTGAATAGAATCGCTTAGATGGCAAAAAGAAAGGCAAAATGAGGAGATTTACAATGCCGCGTCAATCATATTTTCAAGTGATGCCAAAATTCGCGCTTCAAACAGCATGGAGGTAGCATCAATTTCTTTGGACTTCAATCATGCCACCGACTTAAAATGATGGTAGACTTTCAATGCTGAAAGCAAAATTGAATTGACGTTGGCCAGGATTCGCTATTTTGGTTAATCATGGTGGCAAATTGCAAAGACTTTTGATAAAACGAAGTCAAATATAGCTATGCAAGCAGAGTACTGTCAACAAAAATAGCAATCCGGACAATGACTAAAGTCATTGGCAAACTGATTGGCTAAGAAGCACCCACCAGAGTTCGAGAATCATTGCTAAGGTTGGAAACAAAGAAGGATTGGAAGATGAGTAAGATGTAAATCAACAAATAATGATTTTGAATTATTAAGTAAACAAGAATTGCAAAAGATTGAGCACGAACAAGGAATCCCCATGAAAATAACAGATGCGAAAATGATGCTGAGCTGTCCAACTGACTTCTCCATTTATTTTCTGGCATATGTCGCAAGCAATTATAAGTATTTTTAGACGTGCGATTCAATTTTCTCTCCATTTTTATAAGATATCCGTTATTTGTACTGTAAATGTAACTCGAAACATCAGTCACTTTTTCTTTCTTAGCAGATGGAGCGACCTAAAATTTCCGTAATTGGTCCATTTTGTATCAACGAGCTTCGGCTGCAAAGTGCATATGTGTAATCGGTTTGAGCCTGTTAATAATGGAACTCCAACAGAGCAATGGTCAAACATTAAACACATGGCCTGTTTCAAGATGTCCCTTTCAAAGCCCCCCTCTCCCCCTAGATATTGATATAGCTCTACACCGTGGTTACACGACAGGGCCTAAAATGAAAGCTGGAAGTGAATGTTCATGGATGGGCGTATTTGACTTCGTAGCAATTTATCTCGCTGTCTTCATCAAGCTCGCTCCCAGTCAGATCATCGTCCTCCTCGTGGCCCAGCAAATGCATTTTCCCCTCATTCATCGTACCACTGTACTGATATGACTGGCTCTTTTGCTTCTTTGCTTCTCTAGTCTCGTTTCGATTACAGCAGCTACATTTTGACGAAGCTTTGTACAGGCCGTGCACGATCAGGTATAATGCAGCGAACAATAACACGACGAAGAAGACTATGATTCCAGTCAAGCCTTCTTTCGACTCGACGATTGACTTCGCGATATGCCAATACCATATGTCTTGCTTCGCGATTATGTTAGTTAGAATATAACCGGATCCGTCGTGGTCATTTGGCTCCAGACGCAGCGCAGAACAGAGAATTTCGTACACATCCACACTCTCTATCTTCTCCAAACGAGCACCTCTTCGAAACGCGGGTCCGTGGGCAATAAGCAGCGTCTGCGTGTCGATGTTTTCCGCTGCGTAACCTATAGCGGCCTTGCGCTTGTCGTTTGGATCGTTGATTCTTCGTGCGAGAATTCGCCAACCGATGTCCGCAACTAAAATCAACGGTGCCGTTCGATTCACATGGCTGAAATGGTATCCCTCTGGGATGCTGTCCTTCGTGTATGCTTTCATGTGATGATGAGAACCATTCAATCTACCAAACAGATTCCCCAAGTCCGCCATGTTCTTTGGCAGTATTGTCGTTATAGGTCCATCATCAATGACGTCATATGCCTTTTTTTGACTTTCGTCGAGAAAGTCTTCCAGGTATATCTTTTGGTTATCAATCATATCAATGGCAGCAGCATCGCTGGTGATGACAACGTTGATTTTCTCTAACAATTTGAAAGTAGAAAGCTCCTTTTGCAGTTTTGCTACTAAAGCATTGATATTCGTGATAGCTGAGGATACCTCGTTGGATGCCACTCCATGAGCCAGTGCCGAAGCAAAGGGCTCTTCAAAGTAGACAGCGATGAACTTAGGCGGATCAGCCAACAACAACCATTCAACCACTTTTGATATCCTGTCTTCCATGGACATAGTTGGTTGGTTGACTGCTGAGTGCAGCATTAACTCTTTGAAGGGATCTTTGAGATGCGTACCGTTCTTCTCAGTGTTGCATGAATACGATGCCTTAACCCCCGAAAATGCAACATTGTACCCTGGCCAAAAGCAAAGTGCACTTCTTGATTCGTTTCTCTTCTCGTTGGTGATCCAAATAGGCTCTACCTCGTTCCACCATTTCTCATCACGACTGGAAACATCAAAGGTCGCTCCAGTGGACAGATCTCTCATCTTATTTGAAACCATCCCGTGCTTTTTCGGATGCCGTCCAGTAACAATTGTATGCAATGCTGGAAGAGTTTCCGTCTGAAATGCTTGGCTCTTGCCAGTTGCTAGTACGCCATCTTTGACGAACTTTTCAAACGCAGGCAGTCGGTGTTTGTAAAGGAGATCTGACTCGAGTCCACTGAACGCCAACAAAACGACCGTTTTCTCTTCATTCGGGTCTTTCTTGTAATCAAGAATATACCCATCTACGCTGAAACGCAGTAGCAGCATGCAAAAGCAGTAGAATGCAGAAGGAATCATCTCAATTCTGTTGCAGTTGATGATGAAACTGATATCAATATGAAGAAAGTTGTGCGTCAATCTTCATAAAGTTTTATTGCATCCAAATTGGCATCAATTTCCTCTGTCCGATTAAAATTAGCTGCAGCAGCTCGTGGTAGATTGCATCAATGCGCGAATTGGAAGCTGCTTTCGATTTCAATGTTTGTAGCAAGCGGAAAAGGAATAACGTCGACTCGAATGACCTGATTCGAAACACACATCACTTACATGAGTCTATACAGGTGCTGAACAAAGAGTTTCTGGTGCCCTTTTATCTGCCATGTGATTGTTTAATTCACGTGCCATGTGTTTTCCGAAAAGTGATCAGTCGACAAACTTTCCCTCCAGCAGCTGTGCCCACAACCATCTTTCATATGCTAATTGACATCTTCTTGCTCACACTGCGTTTCCATGCTACCAATATCCGTGTACAAAGAATCTGATAGCCATAAAAGTACTCGTTTTGAACGGACAAGATTCGCATGTTTTTAATTCGATGTTTTCGTTGCTTGATATCATATTAATATAATCGTTGGCCATTTTAATGAAAAACTATCGGTGCACGATGAGAACTTCAATAACATTAGTAAAGCAAAAGTAAGAGTAACTACCTGCTTGTTTTTAGCCATCAAGATTGAACTGAAGGTCTAAGTAAATACATGACCTGGGCTCATTACAATCATTGCTTGGAGCACGTGAAGGTAAAGATGAGGATGATAAGGCAAAGAAGGAAAGTCCCGCAGCAGTTAAAGAGCTGCATTTCTGATGAGGGCCAAGATTTTCTTACCACAATAAAAAACAAACCAAAATGTAAAGATTTGTCTCGATTATTTGGCTACAAGTCAATCTGATTAGATCTACCAATCAATAGGCTGAGACTAATATTTTTCAAATATAATGCAAACTTTTACAAAAAATTTTACATGAAAACTCCATGTAACAAATTTTCACTGGTGCTAAGTGATTCCACACTATAAAAGAAATTCTATGGTCCATCTAGCCTTCTTTTACAACACATCAAATGATTACATTCAACACTATTGTAAGTTTTCTTTTAAAACATTTAGCTTTAAATTTTCACCCTAAAAATTTACAATTTGGGGGAAGGGATGAATGGTAGTGCATAGATTTACACTTTAACTTGATAGTGGAGTCCATACCAACTTGTTTTTGGCAGATCAATAAAAGCAACTGTTCAACTTCTATCACCTAAGTTAATAACTAAATGGCCAAGTTTGCAAGAGCTAAGAGAGCGAGACACTCGGTTCAAAGAACGCCAAAGCAGGACTCTGATCAATAACATTGTGTTGAAGATTTACTTGAGTTAGAGCTTGATGATACTGTCTGGATAAAAGATCACATAGAAATGGGAGAAGTGCAGGAGAAACATTCGTCTCCAAGACCATTTGATTCAGACACATTCAGCTGTGACTGTACACAGAACTCGCAGACAGATTCTTTGATCAACAAAATTTGAGCAGGATTCTAGAATGAAAGCAGAAGAAAAGAGAAACCAGACACTAATAGACCAGTGAATAGGATGAACATCACCCAATTGCCTCAAACACGCTTGCGACTGATCAGTCAAATTCAAAGACCATAGAAACTAGATCTGGAAGCGTGTCCAGAGCCCCAAGGAGACTCATAGATTGGATAGATGACCACGTACTGGATGTGAAAATGTTTGCCTTGTTATGAGCCATAAGGGGACGTTGTAGTTTTAGTTTTTGTATTACATAGTGGCCATAGTGGTGGACTACGTGCTGAGAAACACAATTACCAATACAGGGGAAGAAGTTGGGTTTACAACAAAGCCGACAAGGTCCGCAAGGCACCCTGTGGAAAATATCACTGACCTGGACTTTGCGGATGACATTGCCTTCCTCTCTTACGACATCGAGTGGGCTCAAAGATTGCTGCTAGCAGCGGAGGAGCGGACACTGTCAGTCCACCTCTCTGTCAATAAGGGCAAAACCGAGTACATGAAGCTCAAGAAAAAGGACCACTCACAGCTTCATGTCCAATAGGGCCCTATAAAGGAGGTCGATGACTTCAAATATTTGGGTAGCTAGGTGAAGATGTCTTCTCTGGACTTTACTACTCAAAGAGCACAAGCCTTCTCTGCCTCAGACAAGAGGTGGGATGGACATTCAGCGATAGGAAATCCTTTGAAGAAAACTACAAAGGAATGGAAAAGCCCTCCTAGCTTCTGCAAAACCGACGTCTTGAAATCGTTGGGCACTGAATCTGCAGTGATAACCAACCAGTGGGGACACTTTGCCTCTGGGAGGCAGCCCACAAGCGGCTATGCAAAGGAAAGGGGAGGAAGATGACCTACAAGAAGCTTATTTTCAGTGCTCTTCCAAACATGGAACTTGTTTCAAGAAAGTCTGACTGCTGCCAGAAACAGAGAGGAGTGGAAGAATGTGACTAAACTGGACTAATTCCGTTATACCGAACAATGATGATGACATAGTTGTTGGGTTCCCTGTTGTGCCCAGGCCTCCAGATGGGGAAACAGTTATAGAAAGCGTGGCTAGTATGAAATATTCTAAAAAAGTCGTATTCACATAGAAATATTACAGATAGTGTTTCTACTGTGTACTGTGCAAATAAAATTGTCAACCTCTTCTGTGAGTCCACATTCTGAACCACTATACTATGGTACCACTAATAAAGAGGAAAGTTTTTATAAATCGTTGAGAAAGGATGAATAAAGCACAGATTAGACTAAGAATGACAGATTCAAAGATCTACTTCCAAACATTAACGACAGCTGGATCACTATCCGTTATCAAATCAAGCTCTTGGTATTTGATTGATTCTCCGGTTGCAAACAACTTGCAAACAATCTCATCACAGCTGTAACTACCGTTCAACCATTTTGCAATACTCCTTAACTTTGGACATGAAGGTTCAGAAACCAAAACAGGATACTTATTAAGCCTGTGTATTATCTTCTTAATCAAGCCATACTGCACTAAGAATCTTGGATTCACTTTTAAGTCTCTCATGTCATGTCTGGCACACAAGTCTTTGATAGTGATACCTGGACCCATTTCACAATACAGCATGAAGACGTCTCTGAACTTTGGCGTGCAAGATGGATCTTCTGCCACACGTTTAATGCAATCTTTTTGCATATCATTGTCTGTTGATAGCTTGTTTATCTCTGGAGTTAATGCGTACATGTTTGAGTAGAGAAATACAGGTATAAGATCAACAACGCCATGAAAAAGGAGTGTTTGCACTGCAGTTCTTACGAGATTTAAGTCCATATCAGCAACGGTTGCTATTTTCTGTATGTGATTGCAGCCATTTATAAACTGAAGGATTTGCTGAGAAGTAAGGTCCCAATGAGAGGCTACAATCTCCCATTTTCCCCACAACAAAACTGGAACATGGTGATCTAGGACAGCAGGGGGATGAGCTTGTCCTTGAACCAATTTGAGATATATTGTATTTGAACCGTCAATTTTTATGTTGCATTCACCTTTGTTATTCAATCCGTTTACAATGTCGGTAAGCATTAATTGAATCTTATTGCGCGTTTCCTCTTGCGAAATGAAACCCGACTCTTGCTCTAACGTCTTCAAGTAGGCTACAAGTTTTTTCACAACTCCTTCGTATTTTTCAGTGCCAATTTCTTCATCAAGAACAAAGCAAACATTGAAAAGCAGGGCATTTCTAGAATATTTCGCATTCTCGATTCCCACAGAACAGCCTACGAATTTGTAATCGAAAGCTTTCAAAGTAATTATTGAATGCTGCAATTGTGGCTTAGTAATAACATAAGGAGCTATGCTGTCGAACTGGCCTTTGCTTATGAAGTCTTCAGGTGACTGGTAAGCTATTCTTGGTCCCGCAATAGGATCAAACTCACAAAACATAATACACTCAATCTCAGATTTGCCCTCCATTTTTTAATGTTCTCCTTCATTCTATAATTAAGGAAAACGAGGTTTAATATTGGGATAGAGGCATTGACCATAATGGCCGACATGTAAATGCAGTTTCTCAGCTAAGCTTCCCTGCTACTTTCATCTTTTATGGGAAAATGGCTGGTAAGCTTATTTAACAAGAAACTACACATATTTTATTCAAATATTTCTTGCAGTTTTTCTTATTGTTGTTTTTTCCGTCCCTATGTATTTCTATCCTTACCTTAAAAGGAGCTGTTGGAATGGTGGTGAGCACATATCTACTAAGCAAATACTCCAGGTTCAAGGCTCTCTCTTGCACGTTTCTTTTCGCCTTACCTCTGTCTACCTAGCAGTAAATTGGTAGCTAGCGGAAAGCCGAGGGATAGTGCTGCGAAGAAAGGAATTAGCAACCGTACCCCACCATGCTTTTACCTTTCTATTTTTCTGTATGGGACTCAAATTTACTTTTCTTACTTTGAAGGGTCCGCCTATAGTCAGCTTCCAGAAAGCCTTCGAGAAAATTTAAAGGTAACTTCCTGCTTTCTTCTGTAAAGCAAAGTTTTTACAAACTTTCTTGACGCGAAGTCAAGTTAGTCATCGTCACACTACGACTTTGGGGCTTATGAAAACTATCTGTTTTTAATTGTATCTCTTTCATTTTTACAAAGCCATTGAGTACACCAAGGGAACAATTTGTGAAAAATTTCATTGATGATGCCATTGGAGAAGACAGTGACCGATTGTTTTTACAAATGAAGCGAAAGCCATTGATGGTTGATCCTTACCCAAAGACTAAGCTGAGAAAGCGACATCGATCACTTGGATTATCTGCTAATCAAAAGAAAGAGCTTGGTATAGGTGCCTTACATAAAGATAAACAGCGGTTAGTTAAATCTTCAGTATACAATCCACCTGTCATATTTAGGATGTTTTTAAACTGCACATTTGAAATAAAATTACATGCAACCTTTAGATGAATTTTGCCATTGCAAAGGACTTTTATTCAAGAAGCCACTGAATACAGATGATAAATGATGCTAACATGCCTAGTTTGCAATTTAGTAGGAATCAAAATTCAAATTATGTAATATTTCTGTTCTAACCAATAAAGGAACCAAGATATTTATCATATAAATAGCGACATTTGATTTCTAAAACACTGAATTTTTACCTGATATCCCTTTGGGGTAATTTCGACACATTACTTAGCATCTGGATTCTTTTGTTTGATGCTTAGCAAAAAGATCCCCCATTTGCCTTTTCATGGTATTGGAACCAAGATCTAAAGTAATCTGTCTCCAATAAAAAGAAAGGTGTAAAATTCACTTGACCATGAAGTGTCTAAAACTCTGTTGAAGTTAATTCAATCATCCTAATGTTATATCTAATTTAATTTTTCATGAATTTCTTTTCTTAAAAAATAGTGAATAGGAGCTTTTTGACAACTTCCTGTTTATTTCATGGTTAATGAACACACACTGATAACAGCCATGAGTTGCTGATGTATTTATACCCTGTATAAATATTTTACTTCCTGGGAACACAAGAGAAGTAAAATGAATGATTTTGTAACTGGAAGTTGTTTTTTATCATTTCAGATATGAAAACTTTGTCCCATTGAATAAATTGTGGACAGATTATATGCAGAAACTTCTTGGTGTTTCTAAACATTCTAACCTGTGAGTGGAAAATTCACCTTCCTTGTTTTCATACCAGGAAAAGTTTACAAGCAAATATTTTTTAAATTTGTGAAAATATCATTGTTCTGTCTTGCAAATCCAGCTTTGAAGTCAAATCATTTCATTCTATAAAGATAAATTGTTGTTATTCAAATTTATTTTTGAAATTTTCTTCTTTCCGCCATTTTAGAACAATTGGTGTGATAGAAAATAAGATTTTGAAAGCAGACTATCATGGAGCAATTTTCAAAGGTATGAGGCATAAATGGCTTTGAATTGGTTCAGCACAATCAACTTGGTATCCTATCTCTGCTTATTTATTAGACTTGGCTCAATCTTCTTCTCAAAGCTGCTTCATTGAACAGACTCAACGCTCGAACTTTAGCCTCTGATCGTATTGCATGGCGATCATTCATAACTAACTTTAATTACAATTAATGTTCACTCACGCCTTTTATTTAATACCTTCCTTTTTGACTAGTTTATTGGTACTTGATTTACTTATTTATGCATGTTAATTGCTCCATGGCAGTTTTTACTCTATACCTACATGTTTTGAGTTAAATATATGTATATATAATATGAAATGCTTGTTGCTGTTGCATGAGAAAATTCTTACAACACAAAGTGAAAGTAGTGATATTCATGATTTTATGACGACTTTTAGTAGTTGTTGTGTGTTTACTTTTTCTTCTGTCACAACTCATGCCTAAGGAAGTTCACCAGTGCAGATAAGCACGCTACATCCACATGTTATATTGCCTGGCAATGGAAATTCACTATTCCACAACACCCCTCCATCCGTCCAGTCTCCCCATTTATCAGGGATGGGACTGGCACTTGTAATGCATCGGCGTGTATTGACATAAAGTTAATTGGCTCGTTTCTTACATTATATCTGTCACAGCCTGTATGTTGAAATCATGAAAGCTCCAAGTTTCAAAAGATAATAATAATGATAAAAATAATGATACATTTATACAGGTCACCAGATTGGGCTTAATAAAGCTTCTATCAGTCTAGGACCTGCTGAAGCAAAACTTAAAATATAGGCATGGATTTTAAAGATATGCTAAAATTTTTCTAGCTGAAGTGTTCGCCTAATTTATTTTAAAGCGCAGTAAAGAGTTTTCAATTGCTAGTCGTTTGGCAACTTGTTGAAGAGCCAGGCCCTTTGAAACTGAATGCTTTGCCTGAATACTTCAAGTTTCGTGCTCGGAATTCTCAAGCTAACGGCATCCCCTCTTGTTACCTTTTTAAACTTATCTTTAGATATGTATGGTGTTAATCCATTTAAACATTTGCATGCAGACAATTCTGCCTTTCTTTGTTTTTTCTTGGACATCATATCCCTATAGTTTCTTTCTTACCTTATTTGCTCTTGCTGTAGTCACAAAATCAAAGTGTTCATCATACGTTGGAGCCACAGGTATTGTCATCAAGGAAACAAAGAATATGTTTTATTTGATAACAGAAGATGATGCAATTCGAGGTAAGCAGTATAGTTTGTTTAAATTTCATTGAGCTGACATGTTAGCCCAGCGTTCTTGTCAGATTAATGGAGGAGACATAAAATGAGATACCCACGACAACCAAGGCATTGTCTTGCTTGGGGTACTAGATGTTGCTTATTGTGGCCAAGATTTGGAGCAAGAATTGTTCATTTGAAACTCTGGTTGTACTTCCAGTTCATAATTTCGATTTCCAGCTAATAATTTCAACTGAAAGCTATTGCCATTGAATGTGCAACTGAAAAAGGAGCAAACACAGTTAATTTGCACATGCATAAAACAAAAAGATTATAAAGTCGTTGCAAGTTGGGCAAATGAGCGCTAGTTGCTATAACCACAAGGTGCTTACTTTGTTAACTCTACCCCCTCGCGTCTCAAACCGCGATTGTCATTAAGAGCCAAAAATTACAGATGTTGTTTTGGGAATGACCAGCCATGCCAGATACTAAATTTATAACTCGTTTTCTTTACATTGCAAGCGGTGTATTGTTTCCTTGTTAGCAGATCCCAAAACAAATAAATTCAAAACGGATATTTTTTCTCAGGCTGGGAAATTTGAAAAGTTTATTTGGAAAGATGCGCAAATTTTGACGGATCCATGGTTTAATTTCGTGTTTTGCAAAGTGTGTGATAAACAGCTCTGAACAAGGCATTTTTATTTTTTCCATTTTTACCTAATTCATTTATCCTGTCATTTCGTATTCACGTTTTCCAGGTATACCAAAGTACAACAGCTTATTCGAGTTCCAACTGGTTGGATACGTGTTTGAAATATTTGGAAGTAACTTCAGATTTAGACCGGGAGAAAGATCAGCTCGTAAATTCAAAACGAAGACGTTCATGAAGTTTTGAGCCGATAAAACTGCGTTTCCCGTTTCCAACACAATTAACTCCGATCGCCGTTTTTAACCAAGATTGCCAGCAACATTGAACAATTGCAGCTACACTGGAAATTAGAGACATGTCGATTAAAACCGTGACAACTGTTACTCTCGATTTAAGTAGCCCTGAGTAACCCATGTGACCCCATTTCATCACGTTTTCTCACCAGTTTCTGTTCCAGTAATAACTTCGATTCCTCCATTGCACCTACCAGTGTTTACGTACCCACGCAATGACAGTATTCCCCTAAAAAGCAGATATTTTTTATTTCCGAATGTGCTTTTTGTACTTGTCTAAACGGTTTTACAACGAAGGAAAGTGTAAGTCAAGAAATTTTCTCAAGGTGTGTAAAACAGAATCGAAGATTATGAGTTGCTGTACAGAGTTCCTCGGAAATAAATAAATAAATTCTTCACTCAGAAAACTGGTTACTCAGTTAAATTTTACTCATTGGCAGAAACAATTTATTAGGTGTTAGTCAGGGACGTCGGGGGGCAGCACGAGGGGCAGCACCCTTCGTCAGGAGGGACAGAGGGGGCAAAAGTGGCTCCTAACCAAAATGGAAATTTAAATAGGGTCATTTTTCAAAGGCGACATAGGATTTATATCTGTAAGAATTTGCAGCCACTTCAGAAAGAGCGACCCGGCATATTAGTGAAATATCTATTCAAGGCAGTATGGAAAATTCTGATTTACACCTTGTGCAAGGTTTAGGTACCAAGGATTTACAGAATTCAGAAATATATTGATTGAGCTTCACGCGATGATTGATCTCTTACTTGTGCAAAGATCTTGTGGGCATTCATTGCAGCGAATAATAAAATGGCTATTCGTTGGTGTTTTTCGTCCGCTGTAATTTCAGTTTCTTATTAATATTTGTTGGCCTTAATTGGCTTTTTTCAGCAATTCATTTAGGAAAACCAACTGTAAACAAAGAAATAATTATAATAATTATAATAATGTTAGAGGGAGCAACACTGTTTGCCATAACCAACCTCGTTCCAATGGTAATCATCGTCGCTTTTCGTTTGACCCTGTAAGTAAGAAACGCAGAATGATGAAGCAGGCTGAGATTTGAATGACATACTGTAAATGGAGAAGACCGTTGGATGATAAACCGATACCTATTGGAACACCTTGCAACATGTCTATGTGGTAAACAAGTGATCGAGTCACAGAAATGCACGCGCATTTTGTTGGACTATTTGGTCAATTCTTAGAACTGGCTTGCCTAGATTAATAATGCATGGAGCTCTTGAGCACAAATTATCGAGCCACCTGTGCTCGAATGACGATAAGATAACCTTATGATCTCGTATGCAGCATGCTACGATAGTTGCGCTCATTTGAAATGCCGAATGAAAGGAATCCATCGAGTCTGGCAGTGTCGAACACTCGTGGCAGCCAATTTATCACGAAAATGCAGCCCTATGGCTATGAAAACTGATGGGATGTGTATGACTAGTACCAAATGCCGAACTCCTGCAACTGAGCTGAAGATAGCTGCAAAGCGGGAAGAGATGAATGGTGAAAGAGCACTTATTTACATAAAAGCACCAACACTGCGGGAAAGGTTGGTTCTACTGTCCTTATCACTGCTCATCAATGTTGCAGTTTCTATTGATGTAAGAGCTACTTATCGTTCGATGTAACCTTCTCCATCAAGACACTGAGGTAGAAGAAAACCGGGAAAATAAACCGCGGTTTCGTAGTTTAATCCCAGCAAGTTGAAAATAGATTGACAGATAAAGGCAGAATATCATAACAGTCCAATACCGTTGTGGTAGAGAAGAGCGACCTGCCAAGGTTCTAAGAAGGAACATGTAAAACCAATCTTACAAGGAATAAAATTGAAAACAAAAGGTACCCTTCGATGCACTCCAACTAGAATGGCCTAATCCAAAAAAGCCTCCAGCTTCCTCCACCAATTCATCAAGGAAGGATTACGTTTAAAAAAAATCGGGATGCCTTTCTTTCCAGTAGTTGAAAGATTTTCAGGGGACTTCTTTCATACCAACAGAACCGTCGTTATTGAAGTAGTGGATTAAAATCATAGGAGCAGAAGTAGAAGGGAGCTTCAGAGAAACATACAGACCACTGTCTTGGTTAATTTGTCTTCCTTCTCCTATATTTTGGCGTCAAAATGTTTCATTTCTTAATATAATCTGTTTGTGAATAGGAGACATTGAGAGGCAAGGTCATGGTCCAAAAGCAGTGGAGATTCGACAGCCTGTCGATCGATGCACGGCTCGCAGCTGGGTTCACATTATTGATATCAGAAATTTTGGGTGTCGTTGGCAACACGTTTGTTTTAATAATCATAGTTCGCATTCTACAGCATCGAAAGACCATACCAAATCTCCTGATATTTACGCTAGCGTTGACTGACCTGATAAGCCTACCACTTATATACACACAAGCTGTAATCAGCCATCTTGGAGGCTTTTATGTCGGTGGGCAGACATACTGCGATTTACATGGCACTTCAATAACATTCTGCAAGTACATGTCTATGCTGTTGATAACTCTGATTAGTCTCGATCGATTCATCGCCATGTCTTATCCATTTTGCTACAAGGACCATATGTTATATGATGAGAGCCGGAAGTACAAGCTAGCGGCCCTGCTCCTACTGCTGACAATCGCTTTCGCCATCCTAAGCACTCTACCTTTACTCGGATTGAGTCGAAATGTGTTACAGTACCCTGGCAGTTACTGTCTATTCGATATCACGAATACTGCAACATCAGATGTACTCGTAGGAATCCACATATGCTTTTTGGGCACGCTCTTGGTGGCGATAACAACTGCGAACATTGGGGTGTGCATGCAGGTACATCGACTCATACAGAAGATAAAGCCGTCCTTGAGGGTTTCAAAAAGAGAAGCCAACATATGGAAGAAATCTCAAAATAAGTGTAACAAGGGAAAGACTGTCAAGAGGAGTAAAAAGCTAAGCCCAAAGCAGGAGAAGAAGTTGCTAAGGACAAGCATTCTCACAACGAGCATCTCTTTGATTTGTTGGTCGCCATTTTTGGTAAGTAAGGGCGCATCGATATCCATGATGGACATCGATCGATGGAGGCCTACTACTTCTAAACATGAGCATAATGAGACTCGTTTTCAGTCAGGGTTATTAGCAAACAAAGGAAGAAGGCAATTTTATGTTCATTGAGCTCTTGTTATAAATAAGATTTCCAATATGATGCATTTCATAAAGCTTTGATTGCATTAAAGGTAGCTTTGATTTAAGTTGCCTTTAATCTTAATTGAAGAATGTCTGAATTTGCTATAGAGCTGTCTTTGATTACGTCTGTATAATCAAAGATATGCGTGGATGTACATATGTATCCATTTTAGTGAATTATATTGAGGAAAGGCCATGGTGGTCTATTCAAAGCCCCGATAGTCTTTCGAGATTTGACAGTCTTTCAGTGAATGGTGGCTAAGAGGAGAGGTAGATCATTTGTGATCTATGTTATCTCGGTAGTGACGTATCCGATAGTAACTTTTTTAAAGGTTACAAAGCCAAGTCTACAGCTTCATTTTAAATTAAACTGGTTTCGAACCTTTTAAGTGTTCATGCATGCAAGTGACGCTTTCTGACATTGTTCGTATTCAAATGTAGGTTCGAATGTGCTTAGCTGCAAGTGGGGTGCCTTTCTCCGAAGGCCTCGATTTCACGTCTGCTCGGTTGGTTTCCCTTCAAAGTGTGCTGGATCCTTGGATGTATCCTATCACAAGGAGGCAGTACCGAACGGGCTTTGAGTATCTGTCTCATAGAATCATATACGTTCTCTCATTCGGACTGGTGAAAGAGCCCACCACAACATTAGGTGAGTCATTGCAGAGATTCTACCAGAAATTAGCTTGAGTACGCCCATCTTGAGCCATTATTGATTTGCTGTTAGATCGGAAGAAACCCTCTGGCTTCTGTTCTTCACAAGCAGTTGCGATCGTGGTCACATTCGCGCAATCTTGTAATCCTCATTAGCCAATTGTGTTTGCAAGGATATTCAAAAGCACCTACATTTCAATCAGCTTAGTTATTAAAAGAATAGATGTGGGCTGAAAGCAGACATTGCATATTGGTTATATCTTTGGACGATAAAAAGTAGATTTGAATGAGCTAGAGTATTATCAATATTTTGAAATCCCTTTTTAGCTCCTTGTACCTAGCATCCAAACGCAGATTTTGGCACCCTGAGAAGATTGTTGAGCTATCTGATCTCCCTCTCCTATTAGCCACCTTTCACTTTCTTTCTGTCTTCCATTTTTGTGGCTTTGAATAGGTCGCCATGGCCTTTCCTCAACATAATATACTAAAAAACTGTCCCGGTTCTTCCTTTCTATGTGCCCACAACTCACATTTTAGACGCCTGGACATTATGCGAGGTTGCGACTCTCCTCATTCTAAGTGAAAGTTAGGCTAATGGTGGGACTCGAACCACTGACCATGGGATCTGTGAGGAAGCATTTAAACAACCAAACTTTCTTTGAATCTCAGTTTTTCTTGTTTTCAATCGCGGATTGCTGATAATAACATGAAATGAAGATTTGTTGTAACGTTGGTACACGCAATGACTTTCGGGCCTAGTTCGTGTCACGTGGAGCGAATTAGCAGCATTTAACGGTCCTTTTTAGAAAGCATGGCTCACGCCTAGTAGATTACACTAAAAGACGAAAGCATGAACTGAAATTTTACTCTCACGTAGAGTTTGATTTGAACGTGCATTAGAAACAATTACTTTGAATTCTGTGATAGAAAAATCCCTTTTAGTGCAGCAGTTTTGCACTGCACATTATCAGACATTAACTTCTGCGTGCTGATTTCAGTAGACAGAGATGATTCAAGTCTATAGAAAATTGAGATATTTCATCGACATCATTATTCAAAACAGACGAAATCATTGATGCAAGAGCAAACAGGAAGGAAGCTTTGCGGTTTTACGAAGAAAGAAAGCAGCTAAAAATGTCGAAGATTGAAGAAGGTAACACAACGGAGAACATTGAGCTCACAGACACTGCACCGCCTACAAGGGATGCCCATCATGACGGCAAGTTCACAGGAGAAAAGGGAAAGTCTGTAGCAGTTAATCTTGAAGAAGAAAATGCAAATATCGATAAGGATGAAGAAGCTGAAACCAGACAATGATGAAAGAATAGACTTTGGTCGAGTCAAGTATCTAGTTAAGAAGAAAATGCTGACAATGAATCTTATGCATTTTGGTCCAATTATGTGATCCAGTTAAGGAGAAAATGCTGACATTGAATCTTATGCATTTTGGTTCAATTATGTGATCCAGTTAAGAAGAAAATGCTGACATTGAATCTTATGCATTTTGGTTCAATTATGTGATCCAGTTAAGGAGAAAATGCTGACAATTCATCTTATGCATTTTGGTCCAATTATGTGATCCAGTTAAGGAGAAAATGCTGACATTGAATCTTATGCACTGTGGTCCAATTATGTGATCCAGTTAAGGAGAAAATGCTGACAATGAATCTTCTCCATCTTCAACGATGACGTCCTTCTTTTATACAAAAGAAGGAACTCTAACTCTAGAGAATTTTACAAAGAATTTAGGGAAACTAAATTTGACAAGTCCCTGGAGTTTGCAAGTATACTAATAGATGACAAGGCAAGCAGTTTAACCAATGCTACGAGTCTAAGGGACTTTAAAACCTAATTTTGCCAAAACTGTGCATGTAGGATTCAACACACTCTTCCACGGGAAAGTTAAGATACAATAATGATGAATTTCTATTGTTTATAAGACTCGATATATGTATGTGAAAAGTATCAAAGATTTTTTAATTCTAACCCTCAATTAAATTTTGTATTTAACTTTTAAATTTTTATTTCTAGATTAGCACAGGCAGGTTTCTTTGGCATATAAAACTGTTGAGCCTTTTTGTGGTCCAAGGCTTCTTCAAGGAGATACCAAAACAACTTGTCCATAAACATATAAGAAAAATGAAACTTTCAGGAATCATATTGAGTAAAAAGGTTAAATTTGATGTGTGTGAGCTTATCTTAATGTTCTCTTCTCTGAATTGAGATTCAAGAGGGTATTTTTCCGTAAAAGCCTTTTTTTTAGCAAAATTTAACCGCTCACGGTATAACACGATACACAGTTGGTAGGTTGCACAGTATGCTAAGTCAGTCATTGGCTAGTTTACCAAGTGGTCATACAGTGGTATACCCTCATACAACAGAACAATCGAAAAAGCAACGATGCTATGGATGCAAACTTTGAAGGCATCCTCAATGTAACTCACAGTTCCTTATAACCATCCCATTGAACAGTATTCTGTCACCAGATTTAGACGTCGCCACACCCAAAGGCAGTGGGTTGGCTTTTTTCGTGTTTATCACGCTTCACTAAATGTAATGAGATCAAAAATTAACTGAAGCAAGACAGCAACAGACTTAAGAGAAGCCTGTGAGAAACTGACCTAATCATCTTGAGGGGGAGCGTGCTGCAACTTAACATCTTGTGACGGAGAGCGTAAAACCGAGGGGGGAAGAGGAATGAGGCACATAAGTGGGTGCACCAAAAGCCAGTGTGCATGGATGGATGTTAACGATGATGATGCCTTGAAAGCCATTTTGTCGTGTTAGAGCTATCGTGTTTGCTGACTAGAACCCGTAGCCAATATGTAACTAACTGCATTGCATACGCGATTTCGTACGTAGCAGAAACCAGAGACAGGGCTCTGAGTAGTTTCTAGGGAAATGGATTTTACGAGGTAGTGTCCCATTGCCTTCCACACCAATGGCCTTTTCTATTGTGCCACGTGTAGGATTCGAACTCATCACCCTTCTGTTATGAGTGCGCATGCTTAACCACTACACAACAGCACCACTAGCCAATATGTAGCATTTGTTGTTTAACGTTGCTATTATTGATGTGTTGTTTGGCGTAACTCTTATCTTGAATGCGTTGAATTGTCAAGTTGATATTGTGAAGTTTCTGTGGTACTTTTGTTGTTTCCTGTTTATAGTGTTCTGTGATGTTTGGTGCCAAACAGGTTGGTATTATACGCTGAATGTATATCAAATAGGTTTAGTTGCGAATTAGGAGTCGAACAGGCAACAACATGTTTCTCTCGTCCATACCTACGAGAACCCTATGCGCTACAAACAACACCCTAGCGAAACAGGTAAAAATGAAGAAATTAAAGGATCGGAGCTGGCATTGAGGAATTGACGTCAAATTTACAGCAATATTTTTCATGAACATTGGTAAAGGAATGATTCCCTTTATTCTAATTTATTATTTTGCTCGAAAGTAGTTTCTGCCTCAATATAGTCTGCGGGTGGTCCACTGAAATTTTGAGCAGGATTGACTTACTGAATAATACAATGGCTTTTCTTGCAAAACCTTCGCTTGTTTTCTTTCTCTCAAGGTTTCCTTCCTTTATTTATTGCATTTATTCAATCAGCAGGTAGCACTGATGGCTAGGGGCTTTATGATTGGAGTCCTTCTTGCCTAATGATTATCATAATTATATCAATAGAAATATTTAGACAGGCTAAACCTTGTCAGTTCTGCAAGTAATTTTATCAGTAAGGGTCCTGCTTGGAACTAAAAGTAAAGAAAATTTAAAGAAAAGTAATGTCATCCATGTACAATGTTAAAGTCTCAAATGTCCTTTAATACTTATGGCCAAAGCCTAATTTAGGTAGACAATTACAGTCCTTGCACGTGTTTTTTTAGGCTAATGTTAAAAAAGAACGAAAGAATCTAACTTCGGATGCCAAATGGTAGTTTGTTGAAACAAGATGGGCCTTGGAACCAGAAGATTTTACAAGTCGTCCCTATGTATGAGAGAGACCCTGAGAGAAAGGGGGGAGAGAGAGAGAGAGAGAGAGAGAGAGAGAGAGAGAGAGAGAGAGGAGAGAGAGAGAGAGAGAGAGAGGAGGAGAGAGAGAGAGAGAGAGAGAGAGATGAGAGAGAGAGAGGAGAGAGAGAGAGAGAGAGAGAGAGAGAGAGAGAGAGAGAGAGAGAGAGAGAGAGAGAGAGAGACCCTGAGACAGAGAGACCCTGAGAGAGAGAGAGAGAGAGAGAGAGAGAGAGAGAGAGAGAGAGAGAGAGAGAGAGAGAGAGAGTGAGAGAGACCCTGAGAGAGAGAGAGAGAGAGAGAGAGAGAGAGAGAGAGAGAGAGAGACCCTGAGAGAGAGAGAGAGAGAGAGAGAGAGAGGAGAGAGAGAGAGAGAGAGAGAGAGAGAGAGAGAGAGACGAGAGAGAGAGAGAGACCCTGAGAGAGAGAGAGGACCCTAGAAGGAGAGAGACGCTGAGAGAGAGAGACCCTGAGAGAGAGAGACCCTGAGAGAGAGAGACGCTGAGAGAGAGAGACCCTGAGAGAGAGAGACCCTGAGAGAGAGAGACCGTCAGAGAAACTTGATGTAATTTCCTTTAACGATTCCCATGGCTTCATCTCAGCGTGCTATTTCCCCTCCCACCTGAGTACCGTTAGTTTGTAGGATGACATCATTGGCCGGGTATACGAGTGGTCGGAATGCGGGTCTGAAAGCAGCCCAATGTGCCTCGCTTCAAAGAACGCAACGTCCAATACGAGGCATTCGTAATACACAAAGCACTTACTTATTCGCGGGAAAATTGCAACAGTGAACATTAGTGAAGATGTCTTGGCAAGAAACACTCGACAGAATAACAAATCTACTTGTCAAAGATAAGCATAAATATGATAGAAACGATCGCTTGTTCAACGAAAGAATCGTTGTTGAAATTCTCAACCACACGCAGATTTTAACTGCAATGCAAACATGGCTAGATGAAAAGTCCAAGGTCGACAGAGATATTTGTTCGAAAGACTATGAGAGAGCTGAGTACTTTAGGAAGGAAGGCAACCGCTGCTATGTGCAAGGCTCTAACGAAAAGGCCCTTCAGATGTACAATGATAGCATAAGACACTATCCCACGGACTCCTCTAAGAGCAAACACGGAATGTCCCTTGCTTATGCGAACAGATCTGCCGTGTTCTTCAACTGGATGGAGTACAGAAAATGTCTTGATGACATCAAAAGGGCTTTTGAGCTTGGATATCCAAAGATGATTGAGCATAAGCTGTTTAAACGTAAGGCAGAATGCTTGATTGAGCTTGGAGAATCGGCAGAATCAACAATTGCATTGTCTGCAGCTAAAAAGAGTGTTATGGAAAATCAGAAAGAAGCTCAAGGGATGGATAGGATAGTTTCTTCAATTGATGAGTTATTGGCTAAAATTAGAAATTCAGAACCAGGTGAAAATCCCAAGATGTGTCGTGTTGAACCTGAAGTTCCGAAAGTCACGGACGGAAGCAGCAAGAAACTTCCAAGTGCTTCTAATGGTGTCAAACTAAGTTATAACGCATCTGCTGGGAGGCATTTAACTGCAAAGAAGAATCTCAAACCAGGAGACGTATTGATTGTAGAGAAACCATTTGCATCTAAAGTCATGCAAAGGTTTTGCAAATCAAGTTGTGGTCATTGCCTGAAGAAAACAGTCAGTATAGTTCCATGTGGACAGTGCTGCACACAGAGCTACTGCTCTGAGAAATGCCAGAGAGAATCATGGCATCAAAAACATTATTTTGAATGTTCTCATGTAATCAAGCTTCATGAAGTTGGGATTGCTAGCATTGCTTTAGATGTTGTACTGAAAACAGATGTGTGTTCATTGCTAGAAGAGCGTGTCAAAAGTATTGAAAGTGAGGTTGAAGAAGCTGTAGTCCCCTTTGGAATGGCAAACGAGACAATTTGTGGAGATTACAAGTCAATATATAGCTTAACAGCAAACACAACCAAAATTGATCTTAATCACCTCATGGAATATGCCATTACTGCCACTGTCCTACTTTTGCTTTTGAGACAAGGTGAGTTCTTCATAAGACAAGAAATAGCTGCAAGTAAACTGACAAGTCTTTATCATAGATACAGCCACTTGTGCTGCGAGCTTCCTTCTGAGCTGCTGACAGAGAAGAAGGGTAAAATTTCAGTGGATTTTATTGAACTTCTGTATGGAGGTTTAATGTTTAAGCACATTCAACAAATTGTGTGTAATGGCATCGCTGTTACAGGAATTTTGGACCTGGATGATGCTACATCAAAGATTGGAACATATGAGCAAGTGCAGTTGGGGACTGCTTTGTACCCTACAGTTAGCCTAGTTAATCACTCTTGTGATCCTAACTGCTTACTGACATTTGCTGGAAGCACTATTGTGATGAAAGTGATGAAAGAAGTTGTACCTGATCAAGCGATAACTGTTTCCTATGGACCTATCTTTAGTAAGCAAAGCTGGGAGCAAAGACAACAAGCCCTCCATAGTCAATACTATTTCACATGTAGCTGTGCAAAATGTTTGGAAGGCCCTGAATTAGAGTTTGATTTGTGCTCCTTTAAATGCCAGCATTGTGAAGGTGTCATTTCTGAACTTTCTTCTCGTCATTGTTCCAGCTGTCAGAAACCATTTGATCCTAATTGGTTCAGGGAAGAGAACAAAAAAGTTACAGGCCTCTTGCAAAACTGTTTTCTATCATCAAAAGGACCAATTAGTGAATTGAAGAAGATGTTGAAAATGGGAGATAAGATATTCCACAAGTACAACAAAAACCTTTCAGGAATACATAATGTCATGGCACGCTCATATGCTTACCAAGCTGACTACCAAAAAGCAAAGTATCACTTTGAAAAGGCCCTTGAGATTGAAAAATTCCTTAATGGGGAGGAAAGTATTGAGGTTGGACACTGTCTGGAGACATATTCAGACCTGTTAATGGAGTGCTTGCGAATGAAAATGGCCAGAAAGGGGGCAAATTATGCTGAAGTAGAAGAATGTTTGAAAATTGTGCAAAAAGCAATAAAAATAATCTCATTAGCATCAGGCAACATTACTGATTCTGCGGAGTTGACAAATCTGAAGGAAAAGGAGAATATTCTTTTGGGGTTTTTGAGGAGTGAAAAATCCTGACTATTGTGCTTGGTGTTTTTTCAATAAACCTTTTACTCAATGCATTTCTTGTATGAAACATTTCATTTCAACAATTGAATACTGTATATTTTGATGCTCTTGTATTTTCTATTCTGCTAATTTTGAAAATACCGCCAGTGGTTCAACTGTGTGTTATCTTGCCAGACATGGGGGTTCAGTTCAAATGGGGGTAGATTCCAATATGCCCTCGTTAACACTTGCTATAAAAAGCAACTCAGCCTTCCATTCCTCTAAGGTCAGTAAATGAGTGCCAGTCGATTCTGGGACGATTCTGGCTTCAGCATTTCTAAATGTAGGTTGCACCCATCAAATGTAGCTATAGTGCAAAAAGGTTGTCTGCTATAATCTGTCCATTCAGGGGTTGCAGACCAGCACAATGGACTCAAGTGTGCCATTTGGGCTCAAGTTGGCTTTTAGTTCATTTCCAAAAAGTTCATTGAGAAAAATGATTTTTTATGTTCATATTGAAGTGTAAAATTAACTTTGTATATTTCAATTACGTTGGACTGGACACGTTATCAGAATGGACAACGACAGAATTCCAAAGAGAGTACTGTACGACGAGCTGACTGAAGGAGAACGAAATCAAGGCTACACTTCAAGGATGCATCAAGGCAGACATGGCAAAGTGTCGTTCGGAAGAGGAAGATGCAAAAGACCGGTCGAGATGGAGAAGTGTTGTGAGGAAAGGTACACAGAGATTGAAACAGGACATGATAGAGGAACGTCAAGATAAGATGCTGCAAGGAAAGAACCCGGCTATGGCTGCGCCGAAAGGCTTCACGCCTCATTTATGTGCCCGGCCATGCAAAGGGAATTCTGGGCTACAAACCCATCTACGACTCGGCCACCGATGACCTCCTCCTACCAGGCTTTGGCTAAACCGCCTCGCTTCATCAACATATCAACAGGTTTAAAATCTGCATTCTCTTTGCAATGCAGACTTTTCCTAATTATAATTGTGCCGATTTAGATACGTATATTTTTATGCTAGGAATAGTAGAAAAATGAGCCGGAGTAGCACCCCCCTGATACCAGATTGTACATGATGCAGATGAACACATACCCTCACTGATGACCAGACTGAAGTGGGATTTAAGCCAGAGGAGGAATATTCTAGAACTGTGACCATTATAAATTCAATCAATCTTTCAGACATACCTTGTGTCGTTTCACTGCAATCAAAGTTTGAGTAGGCCTTCTGACTTTCTGGTCTGAGCGTCAACATGATCTGAATTTGCATCGGCAGATAGGAAAATTCGATGAAGACGTGGGAAATAGCTCATCTGAAATTTATAAGAATACCATCCACCTAGGGGATTCTCGCGCATCTTCCACATATCCATTTCATCACCATTCCTCATCCCTGCCCCCTTCAAAAATTATCATTTTGAAAAACGCGGGAGCGCAATCTCGCTTTCAACATTACCAAATCGAGGATATCTTTGTGGCAGAAAAACGGCTGCTGAAAAATTTGTATGAAGTCAGGCTTACTATGAAACTCCCATCCCATAATACAATTACGTGTACCTCGAGACACCTTTCGAGACAGCTAAGAAGTTCTGTGTTATATACAGTTCAGTTATACATTGATACCATAGGATGGAATCAGGCTTACTATTAAACTCCAATGCTATAATACAATTAAATATTTTCGATCAAAATATGTCGGTGAATCTCTTTTACTACACCCCCCTCATATCACAGATCCTTTGGCACACCACTGTTAATATCCAATAGACTCTCCTACTAGTGTGCAGCTGCTGATGCAGGATCTGTACTTCTACTACTGCTTAGGTTCATTTAATTTCGTATTTAATCACATTTCCAATCATAAAGGTGATGATCCAATTGTGTTTGTGTAGCTGTGCGCGTTGGAAATGAAAAACTTCAAATAAAGGGGGGGGCAGAATCTTTACTGAAACATTGGCCCTCTTTGCATTGCTACCCATTTCTTGAAATTGCTTGTCTTCGTATTCCTTAGACTCTAATTTTGCTTAAAGAGTTGTTTTCTTAATGGGTTCCGACGAAATATTTATTTCTGCTGGATACTTTCGCTTTTTCTGATATTTCTAATTAGCCTATGCCCTGTCCATGTAGCCAAAATAGGATCAGGGTATTCTTCTGTTGGGCCATGATTACCAACTAAGTGAATAAAACATATGCAAGTGTCTCTCTCCATGTAACCAACTGCACAATCTTTTCGTCAAAATACATGAACCCATTTTCTACATTTTCAGTTTTTCGCTTCTCCTGTCCGTTTTCCACTCCATCATTGTATCTTTTATCTTCCCTGGCTTTGAAAATTTGGTAATATAAGTTCTAGGTCGAGATTTTTCAAGATATCGCGAATCTGATCTACATCTTCCCCAACAACAGTGCTCCGTCGTAGCTCTGTTTTTCATGACCGAGGTATGATCGTCAGCCGCCATTGCTGCCTGTGTTTGTCCGCAAATTAATACCAGAAGCATTTGCGTTCATGCGTCATTTTTGTTTCTAGAACCGCATCCTCACGCTACTTCGCATTGCATGGCCAAGAAACCTGAGTTGTCTGCCCGTTGTAGCAGTCTGGTCGTACCGACCCGTTCAGAACCTATTGATAAGCTACATGGGTCATGTAGGATATATCTCACAAATCATCATTCATCCCAAGAACATGCAACTTATGGAACGTCTTGCCTTCTTGCTTTCCTGAGTCCTACAACTTGCCATCTTTCAAATCTAATGTAAATAAGCTTGATCTTATCTCTCTATCCTCTTAGCTGCTCGCTTTCTTCTTTCTTCCTTTGTTGGGGCTTTGTATAGGCCACCATAGCCTTTCCTCAACATAACCCACTAATAAAAAAAATAAATAAAAAAGGACACTCCAAGGATTCGGAGGTGAAACCTCATTTCCGTAGCAGAGATGTTTCGGCGTGGTTCAGCAGAAAAAGTCAAAGACTCAGACCTATGCGTAAGAATTTGTGGAACTTTTCAGACGAAACTCTGTAGTACCTTCGACATGCCAGATCATCCAGTAGAACTGGTTAACAGGCAAATTCAGAAAGGTTTTCATCTAAAAGTTCGTTCCAATCTAAAATCTAAAAACTCTAATTTTTGATGGAAAATCACTAATTCATTATAAGCTGAATCTTTTGATATAGAAAAGCGAATTTTACAGTTAAAACTTCTCCCACAAACGGTATTATACAAGTCTATCTACTATAAAAAATGCAAAACTTACACGGGGGTTAAAAATAATTATTTTACAATATACGACATATGTATAAAAGCAAGCTAATACCTTAAATGGGATAGGCGATTCGTTGAGCCAAAGTTACACGAGCTATCAAATTGCTCCTATTCAGCTTTCGCGATTAGCAATCCTAAAATGTTGACAGGGTGAGAAAAATGATTTTTGTGAATCGTCCTTTTCGTCTATTGGCACTCGGATTTGAATGATATAGATTTATAATTATTATCAACTTATTCGTCCCTTATACAGACCATTAACGAAAGTTTGATCAAATAGAGTTTCTCCAAAACTACTTACATATCAGCCCAATCTTGATCTCCATGATTCCTTATTCATTCGTTGCTAACACGGGATCTTTCCATCTCTTCTTCCTCTCTTCGGTACGAAATTCATGTCTTCATCCCTTCTGTCACCGGACGGAAACCCATGCAGGCTCAGTAGCCGTCTTGCACACGGCGTGATACAGTTGATTCAGTGTTGTTTCCATATCGGTGATTGTTAAGGTGAGATTGAAATAATGACCATAATTATTCTCAATTTCCTCTGAATCGACAGATATTCTATACAACTCTTCATCCTAAAATTCACGATGAAATCGAATGGTGTTCCCAGAAATAAATGTTGCAAAAATAGATAAATATTCGATTGTTCATTGCATAAAAGAATAAAAAAGCTGTAATTATTTTGAAGTGCAATGTTTTTTAAAACAAGTCTCTGCCTTCTCTGGCAAAGGATTGTACCTTATGATTCACTCCATTGACCTGTGGAAAAAGCATTTTGCAAGGGTCACAATTCCCCTTATCTATTAGCACACTGGGCTATACAAAACATTGACGATGTATCTACTGGGCGACTTTAAACCCTATCATATTAAAACATGATGGCCTGACCAGTTAATCGTTTGATTGCTATTGCATATGCGAAAATATAAGAATAGCAACGCACGTTCTGAGTTTCCATCTTGTCATAAAGACAGCAGGTCAACCACAGAACGCCCATTGGTCAAAAGAATACCTGAAAAAAGAAGTTCATACCAAAAGGGCAGTACAACGCAAAACGTACCGTGAAACGTTTCTCCTCGAACAAATAGTTGTCTTGTCGCGTTTTCAAGTATCCTTCAAGCAGTTCAATGTCAGGAGCCTTGATGAACACGACAAAGGGGAAGAAATTCGCACCACAGACGACTGGCAGACACTAGAAGAGAAAAACGAAAACATGAGCAATAGCTGAAGAATAAAAGGGAAATGCTGGCAATTAAAGAAGAACTGCAAAGGTTTTAGGTTGGGGTATGATAGGATAAGGGTTATGTCTTGAAGGGGGTCAGGTTGGGCTTAATAGAGACACGTTTAGTGTCTAATGCGGATTGTGGTTTGAAGAGGGTTAGGGCTATGATTATAGAACCAAATCCATCAACGCTGGAGACAATTCTAAGTTGACTGTTTTCGATATAGTCGCATAACAAAGATGACCACTTTAAAATATTCAATTTTCAAACAAACTCCTTTCCAGTTAGGTCTATTTCTATCCATTTAAAATCTACAAATACAAATTCGCACGGGTAAGTTAAATCAAAGCCAAACTTGGCGGTTGTATTCTGAATTTGTTTCATAAGTATTTGTAGACCATAGAAACGATTTCTGCTGTAAATTGGGAAATCAACAAAATGCAGGTTCACTGTTATGGACTTAAGATATTTTTGCCACACGAATATAGAAATATGGCAAAACAGACTGCCTTAAGCACATTCCAGTGCGCATATAGAATAGCAAATCGAACTGAATAATTTTATACCAGTTTTCAGTAATGGAGGCTACACAAGCTCAACTTCTCCTGCCAAATATTATCCCATCAAAAAAATTAGATTACCTCGGGTGCAACGAAAATTACACACGCTTTGCCATCATCTGCTATTTCTTTAATTGAATTAATATTCATTCCGAATGTACGATTCTTTGTAACTTCAACATTGATGAAGTTACTACACCGAATTTCTTTCTCCATCTCAGTATGTGAGATAAATATGTAATCTTTGTCCGTCATTTCGTTGTGTTTTTTAGAACGAGTAGCATCTAGAAAAATTAGTCATGGATAAGTTTGATAAAATTTCAGAGAAAGTATTGGGAGCAAAGAAGGGCAGAGAAGAGTAGGTTAGATTAGATTAGTGAAAAGTAGAATAGAGTGCTGTTTGTAGAGGGGTGCCGTGGCGTAGTGGTTTAGCATGCGGACTCACAGCACATGTGTCACTTTTAAAGCGCCATTGGCGAAGAAGGCAACGGGAAATCACCTCTTAAAGTCAACTTCCCTGGGAAAAACTCAGAGCTCTGTCTCTGGTTTCTGCTATGCTTGAAATCGAGTACACAACGCAGCAGAATAGAGCAAAGTACATTTGAGAAGGTTCGATCTGAGAAGATTAGAATAGATTAGAATAGATTAGCATAAATTATATTAGAATAGATTATATTAGATTAGAGAGAAGAATAGCAAAGAATGGAGAAGTTTAGAGAAGAGTAGAGTAGAAATGAATACCATGGAGAAGTGCTAAAATGAGACAGTGGCGTAGAGCAGACGTAAAGAAGTGAATAAACGTTGAAAGAAATATCAGCAATGATCAATAATCATGATTCAATAAAAAGATAAAGAATTGCTCACGGTAAAGTGGAGATTTGAATTTTTCCTTGTTAATATCAACGAGACTTCGTCTCAGATCATCACATCCAAGAGCAGCGACCCCTTAAAAAAATCAAAAGAATTTCTTGAAATTTAATCTCAAAGGAGATAGTCTAGCTACGTGAAAATTTGACTGAGAAGCAAATCACTAACCAGGAGGAATGGATTTCTAGCTAAGGTAGAATCTCAGTCCTGTCTGAGCTTGGAACATATAGAGGCACCTGTAATAAGTATTGGTCTTGGCCGTTCAAAGTCTGCCATTATCTGCATCATTTCTTCATATATCATTATTTCTTCAGAATGAATGTCTAGAAAGATATCATATCAATTTCTTATCAACAAATCTTCAATCAAAGAAAAGTGATTATATTTCAATATGAAAGCTTGGTGTTTCTTTAAGAAAATCCAGAGGAAGTATTTTAAATGGGCACACGACCCTCATTTTGACATCAGTAACTGTAACCATCCATAACGCAGAACTTGTTTGTTTTAAAATGGTTCTCAAGAAAACCTTGAAGTGCATTGCAGAGAACAAATGCAAGTAGGAAAGCGTTTGGTGAACAGAGGAAACAAACGGCAAAAAACTTTACAAAATACTGAGAGACTAAAATGAAAAATGAAGAATTGAAATGGTTTTTAATGGCACAAACCTTTCATTGCTTGGTACTTGATTTTCTTTGATTTCTTCTTTGCTTCTTTAGGACTTGGTGATAATGACAGTCTGCTCGTGTTATGAAGGTTGTGATCTCTTGGTGACAATGATCTTATCGAAGTTTCTAGAAGAAACAGGAAGAAAATACATAGCAGGCATGCAAACAGGGGTATAGCCCCTGGGGAGATAGAGAGGCTGTACCCTCCAAAAAGTGTAGAGAAAAAATGGCTGAATATGAAAACTACCGGTTTCCTACAAAGGAATTAAAACGTTGATCGATGAGTAACACTATCATGTTCACCCATCTGACTGCATCATGCTATAGCCACTGCTTCATCCTACCGAGCTGTAGTTAAAACTATGGTCGATGCAGTTGGCTACCATTATTGGCAGTGCTCTAATACACTATACGCTTCGAGCTCATTCGCTCTGCTGCTTTCACCCCCTCCCCCCCAAAAAAACGATTGACAAGGTAAAATTACGGTCATGCATGGAAATAAGAAACAGAAGGATCAAACAAGTAGAAAAATTGGTCGAATAAATTTGAGCCTAAGGAGAGACTGTTTTATTGCTCGAACACCATATTCAGAGAACAGAACAATAGTTGGGAATCAGCAGACCCAGGAAATGAACTATGGATCCCGTTACCGGAAAAGTAATGCATACCGAATTCTTCACCAGAGAAACTGTCACTTGGATTCCATAGATTCATCGCTAGCCGCCTAAAAGCAGAAATAGCAGGAGATGAACACTAAGCATACGCACGCAAAGACTAAGTTCGACAAACAACGCAGATTCAAAAATGGAGAAAGGACAACTTCACTGAGGACAATGCAGAAACCTCCACGTTGGTGTGCCTGGATATCGACCGCCAAAAGTTATCTCAACTCACTTTTTTCGGCTCGTAGTCGATTCTGCAACCACTTCGCTCAAGGCACATTTGAGGGAAAGACTCGATGAATGAAAAAAACTGAGGACTTATAAGGATTCTGAACTAATATCATCATAGGTCTTTGGTGCGCTTACTTCTCTTGAGTCTGTTTACTTGGAATTATCCCTGTCTTCCCATCTTTCCCGTCATACTTTCTTGCCTTCAAATGGAAATTCAACAATTAATCAAAAAGGTCACAGTCATTCATGCCAATATTGATTTGAAACAAAATTAGGCCTAAATGTCAAAAAATCTTCCTAACGACAATGTTTTTCATATATTATAGGTGTGGAATCCCTCAGAGTGAGATAATGTTTGCTTAGAGGGGAGAGAGTCGTTAGCGTCTGTAATTCCAGATGTGTCAATCACAAGATAGGGTCATCTCGCGATAAGACACTGTTCGATAAGTCCACCTTGTCGGAATCTTAAGATATAACATTGGATGACAGAAAGAACACACAAGAGAACGTCTTTGATGGATAAAAAATGCTAGGTCAAATAAACAATCCACTTCGAACACAATTAGCATGCTGTTAGGTACACCAAATGAGCATGCTGTTAGGTACACGAACCTCTTTTTTTTTTTTTTTTTTTTTAGTGGGTTATGTTGAGGAAAGGCCATGGTGACCTATACAAAGCCCCAACAAAGGAAGAAAGAAGAAAGCGAGCAGCTAAGAGGATAGAGAGATAAGATCAAGTTTATTTACATTAGATTTGAAAGATGGCAAGTTGTAGGACTCAGGAAAGCAAGAAGAAGGCAAGACGTTCCATAAGTTGCATGTTCTTGGGATGAATGAAGATTTGTGAGATAGAGTTCGTGGATTAGGCAGAGAAACTTGGAAAGGGTGTGAATGAGTTGAGCTTCTGGTGGTCCTGACACGCCTCAGAGGAACTGGAATAATATCCCTGATCTCCTGAGAACAATGTCCGTTAAAGTATCTGTAAAAGATGGAAAGATCTCCAACTAAATGACGATGGGAAAGAGGTTGGAGCAATTTGGCGAGGTTAGGATTATTGATGAGACGAATGGCTTTGGACTAGACTTTGTCGAGAAGACAGAGAGTGGATTTTGGAGCACCACCCCAGACGTGGGAGCAGTACTCTAAAGAAGGACGGATTTGGGACTTGTATATAGATAGAAGGTGAGAAGATGAGAAAAACCCACGGGCTCTGGCGAGGAAACCGAGCTTTTGAGATGCATGTTTAGCAAGGGAATGGATGTGAGTATTCCAAGTGAGATTAGATGAAAGAGAAAGACCAAGTTGTGTGAAAGAAGCTGAAGTGTCCAGTTCATCACCATTCATGAAGACAGCTGGAAAGTTCTACTTACGTTTGCGTGAAATGACAGCCTGTTTCGTCTTGCTTTGGTTGAACGAAACTAGGTTGTCTTTACCCCACTTCTCAATAACTGTCAGATCATTGGAGAGAAGCGAGGCTGAAATGTTTCTGTGGAGTTGGATATCTGTGGAAACATGGTCATTTGGATTGAATGAAAATGAGGAACTTAGGAAGGTATCATCAGCAAAGGAGTGAATGCTAGAAGACGTGGAGGTGAGCAGGTCATTGATGAAGAGGATGAAGAGTACAGGGAAGATGACAGTTGAGGTCTTGGGGAGATGACAGGGAGATGTCTTGGAAGAGCGCCAGAGCATCTGAGAGGAAACAGATCATAATTTCCAAGGTGTAGCTAATAAAAAGTGGCTAGAGGATGCCTAGATTACGCATGAGGAAATCCAAATGGAAGACGACTCTGTTTTAGCTATTCATGATGAAACTTGTGGACTTAAAATGCTACTTACCTGCCACCACTTTGGCTCATTCATATCAACTATTTCTAGAATATCACCCTTATTGAACTGAAGTCCTGCATCCCTGCAAGGGGTGTGTGGGTCTTCCAGCGGATTATAACTGAAATGAGCCCGCATGAATATCTGAAAGAAATGATAAACTAATACGTCATACAAACAGATAGCAAATAGCACCGGAGTGCGAGTATAATTCAGTCTCTTTGTCTCGGGAAATAACTGTGAAATCCAGATCAGATCAAGCAAACTTGAAAGATCAAGAAAATGGACTTTGATATGGCATGCCATCATGGATAAAAATCGGAGCGTAACGCCTTTCAAACATTTTCTTAACCCTGATTACCAAGTGACTAGGCGTCTGCCAACTCTTGCTGTAAAAAGTTAGTAAGGTAGAAGCGAAACGAAGAACTGAGGTCACACTTTTCCCGTTTTCTCCTCCGCTTCGGTGTCTTCTTCTGAGGCAACAATTGTGAATTGAACATTTTGTGGATCAAGTCCCTGCGCAATGCGAAACAAAGAAAAGGAAAATTGACAATTCAGACTGTAAACTAGTATTCAACTTACATTAAAACAATCTACAAATTGATTTGTATTAGAATTCCTAAAATTTCTAATCAGCATTGCTCTTACACATGGAACAGAATTTCCCATGTGAGCTCAAGGCATCATATCACTGGGGAATTACGCAGACACATGCAAGAAAAGGTGGCTACAGGGTGGGGGGGTGTTTTAATCTCCTATAAAGGCATGTAACAAATGTAGACTTATATGGTGATCTTCCTAAGATCTCCTCCGTTATACAGCAACGACGATTACGTCTAGCCGGCCACTACTATCGAAGTGACGAATCTGTAGCAAACCTAATACTATGGAAACCGAAACATGGTTACAGGAGACCCGGTAGACCTAAACTTGACTATTTCACCCTCCTCACGCAAGATACAGGCCTTACTTACGTAGAACTCCACACAGCCATGTCAGATAGAGAGTTGTGGAGAAATTATGTGGATTCGGGGGCGCCCGATTTATGATGATGATGATGATAAAGGCATTAGCTGCACGTCATGATTTACCATGCACACTGCAGAAACCAGAGTCAAGCTTGTAAGTAATGTTCCACACCAAAAGCGCTTCTGGCATGGACTATACATGATATGAAGTTAAAGCTTCTATGAAAACATTAGCTCTAACGAGCTTGAAATAAAAGATTTTTATGATATTTTACATGAAGAAGCTAGAACTCTAACTCCACTCACAATAAGAGAAACAATGCCGTCAAGAGAAATTCCATTAATGTCGACTCCATTTACTTCAAGAATTTCGTCTCCATGATGCAATAAACCTTAAAGAAAGAAATTAGTGCATTTGAAATATGATCGCATTTACAGCAAACAAAGCCATGTAAAATTCAACTTTGTGCCAGAAGGGAATCCCCCATCATATCACTAATAATTGTAAATGCAAGAAGTAGATAGCTTGAGAAACAGCAGCCCTAACTGAATTGACTTCACTCTTATAACTTCGTTACAGGCATTTTTCTGGTTACACAGAGGTTGGCTGGCAGCTCTCCAGGACAGTCTTCTCGGCTTTCCCTAAGCTCTTGCATCTTTCTTTGTCAGCCCATGCTTCTTCTTATCCTTTTCCACCGCATTACTTCACGCTAACCTTGGCCTTCTACCCCATACTAGGGCGGCAGAGAATGTTCATTTGCCTCCTGTCAGGTCGTGATCTCTTGGTGACAATGTCAGGACGAAAGATTACTAGCAAGCTACATTAATTATTTCAAATTGAGTTACTATTTATAGTCCCCTATTGCTGTGGACCCTTGGGTCAGTGACCCATCTGACTCTCTCTCCTCAGTACTGCCTTATTTCCATTGATTACTAGAAAGTTAATCACTAAGCAATACAAGCAAAATTAAAGACAAAAAATTTTTTACTCTACTCAAAGTCTTATTACCTTTGTGACCTTTCTAACTACTATGAATTTTAGGACATTTGAGAAGCTAGATGTATCAAGGAGTGTTCCAGTAAATGTGACACCTCAATTTCTGTAAAAAAGGAAAAACCTAAGGCAGGTTTTTGGGACAGAGAGAGGCTGCTCATCAAACAGTGTCCTCTTTTCCGTGTGAAAATACTATCTGATTCCTTTAGTTAAAGACCTAGCAAATTATTTTACTCAACTCACTGCCTATATGGATTGTTAACAAGCGCTTTACCACTCATCAACCCTAACATCTTAAATAATGCTCGCTATTCTTAAAGTGTGTCCAAACCAGTGTAACTTAATTGGTAACTACGTAGATACCTGTTCGCTTTGCTGCTCCACCATGTAATATTCTAGCAATGACTATCTGATTGGTAAAATTTTCCTTCTTGATTGTCGCTCCCTGGTCAAAAAAATTAAAATGCACTCATGATACCTACTTTAGCCAAGAGGGAGCACATGGTTTGCAGATTAATCATTTTTTTAGTGAGTTATGTCGAGGAAAGGCCATGGTGGCCTATACAAAGCCCCAAAAAAGGAAGAAAGAAGAAAGCAAAAGGCTAAGAGGAGAGAGAGATTAGATCAAGTTTATTGATCTTAGATTTGAGAGATGGCAAGTTGTAAGATTCAGGAAAGCAAGAAGAACGTTCATAAATTCAGATCGGGAGATCGTCCAAGCCTTTCCTTGAATTCTTGCCTTCCAATTCACATTGACTTTGACTCCCTGATCTCAATCCAAGACTTTAACTTTGATGACACATCTTAAAACATTCATATCATGCCAGATACATTCAGCCCATAATTCACTGACTAACATTACTTTAAGTTTCAAAATAAAAGAGAAACTTACTAAAGGTTCATCTGCATCTTTTTTAATTGTCACTTTCCTAATGCAATCCAACAATGCTTTACCAATGTCGGGGCTTCTTTTGACAAGTTTCTCCTTTGCTACCAAATCATGCGTTGCAAGTAGTGCCTGGATTTCCAAGGCAAATACAAAGTTATAAACCAAAGATAATTAGTTCACAGAAATGAAAACCATGTGATCTTAGTAAAAAGAATATACATACATATATTTATTCATATATACATAGTAGACGTGTTACAGTAGTTACAGGTTGCAGGAGTTACAGAAGACTTTGAAGTCAAAGTTGGCCTCCACCACGGTTCGGCCTTGAGCCCACTCCTATTTGCCATAGTGATGGACTGTATAACAGGACCACTGCAACGAGATGCCCCATGGGACATGCTCTTTGCAGATGATGTCGTACTGTGCAGAGAGACCTGTGACAAAGTGGAAAGATGGCTAGAAAACTGGAGGAAAGCGATGGAGGACAGAGGAATGAGGGTCAGTAGAGAAAATACTGAGTACCTATGCCTGGGCAGCAAGGAAGACCAGGTACACGTGGAAGGTAGCCAACTCAAGAGAGTGGAGGACTTCAAATACCTCGGATTGACGGTACAAATGGACGGTAAGGTAGCAAAAAGGATCCAGGCAGGGTGGGGTGCATGGAGAAAGGTCACGGGAATCATGTGCGACAGAAAGGTCCCTGCAGCAGTGAAAGGCAGAATGTGCAAGACAATGATCCGGCCAGCTATGCTACATGGTATGGAAACAGTGGCAGTGACCAAGGGCCAGGAGAGAAAGATGGAGGTAGCAGAGATGAAAATTTTGAGATTCTCCCTGGGAAAAATGAGGCTTGATCGCATTGACAACGCTGTCATCAGGGAAAAAGTGAAGGTGGGAGAATTGGTGGGAAAGATCAGAAAGTGCAGACTGCGCTGGTTTGGCCATGTGGAAGACGGGAAGACAGTTATGTAGGCCGGAGAGTCCAAACACTGCAAACTGGAAGAAGAAGGAGAGGCCGCCCAAAGTGGAGGTGGAAAAACTGCATCTTGGAAGACCTCCGTGAAGCTGGCATGCAGCTAGAGGACGCCCAGGACAGAGCTAAGTGGAGAGGGGCAATCCGCACCGGCAACCCCACCTGATGTGGGAATGAGGCCAGTAGAAGAAGAAGAAGAAGAAGAAGGTACATAGTAGACATAGACTGACCTGTATGTGAAAATCTTCAAGAACATCAATTAGCCCTGCAATGAGGGAACTTTGCTTTCTCTTTCTCTTCAACTGTAAATGTAGCTGGAAAGCAAAATGACAACATGTTCTAAGCAGCTTGACGACTATAGGGTTAGCAGGGGCAACTAGAGAAACGGGGCCTGTAATAGTGTTGTGTGGATGTTTTCTAGTTCTAGGGATGTCTTTTCATTGAAGCATAAGAAGCTATAGAGGATAGAGAAGCCATAGAAGGGAGTGACAGGATCAACAAGGTCACTCTTGCTACTGCCTTACAAATTGACATTGAATGGCACTGTATAGGCCTACCCTAGATCTAGAGGACCATTTTGATGGGAAAGTAGGGAATTTTCTAGGCTTTATCTTGCTGACCAATTAGTTTTCCACTTGTGGTTCTATCTTATTAAAGAATTATTAGTTGAAACCTAAATGACCTGTCTTGCTTCTGTGAATGCATTGTTGGAAACAGGCGATGGTCCTTCCTGTTGAGCTCTTTCAACAGATTTTTCCACCTAAAAACAAATTTGAAAAATAATCAAGTACCATCATAAGTTGAGTGTTCAAATAGTAATAATAAGAACTTTCAAATGTATGAATAAATTGGCAAGCTCACTCATGATAATAATGACAGCCAAAAAGTGAAAGACTCTAAAAAGTTATGCAGATAACAACAAAGGAAGAGTGGAAGAAAAGAGGACTTGCAAATCTAGAAGAGGGGTGATGAGCAGAAATGAATTTGAAATGATGGAAATGACTGTGAGAGTTGGAATGAAGGAGAAGCCCAATATTTATGTAGATGTTGTCACAAACTATATTTTCATCCAGTCCAACCTAAAATTTGAAATGGATGATTGATCTTGGTTCTGCAAAAGAACCATGGTTGGTTGAAAAATTATTCATTTACCTTGAGCAAAGTTCTAAATTTTTTGCTTCTAAAGACATTTGCTAATAACTGGACGTCGCTTTCCTCCATCTCGTCTTCTAGCTCACCTAAGCATCCCATCATGGCTTTTATTGCTAGATAAGAGGAATTTTTAACGATTTACATAGCTTGATTGCAGTTTGCAGTTAAATGTTTAAGGAAAATGTTGAAGAAGCTGGAGTATCTTCACCAGTCGTCCCGTAGGAAAGAGCATAGTGCAACAGGAAGACCTGTCAATTGAACGAAAATCCTGGTCCTTTGGCATCATTATATTTTGCAAGAGTTAACAACAGATATTTGGAAATTTTGCTATTATTCTCCGGGCCGATGATCCATTTGCAGGATGTCTAAGGAAGGTTTCTGTATTTAGTGACGAAAGCTCCCTAGCATACCTATTATCTCATCCACTGGTGGGCAGAATAGTCAAAAAAATTATCCGCCGGTTTTTACCACATACATTCTATACTTCGCTCTTGTGGGTCCTTTTTCCACCCCCCCCCCCCAGTAGTGAAAATTCTTGCCAACATCGCCTGTGGTAAAATTATGAAAGCAAACGGAATTCAGTGTCATATTTACTGCTATTCTCTTTCTTTTTTGAAGTCATCTCTCCATTCACGGCTCTAGACTGTACAATTTCCTACGCTAATTCCTATTCTTTGAATTCATCTTGAGTGTCAACAAATCAAAGCCATCGCTGACCTTTCCTAAATAATGAATTGAATATCAACCGCCTTGTCTCGTCTTCATCTGGAGGCAAAGCAATTACTTGGCTTCACGTTTCAGACCCGCGAAATGAGATGGAATTTTATATACTAAAAGCATCCCGTGGTTGGCATGGAGCTCAGCTGCGAGAATCAAGCCTCGATTAAATGCAGAATTAAGTAATGCCTGATTATTTTGCATTCGCAAACCACATCTGGTTTCGGTACATTATCGTCACCATTATCTTTCACCGCCCACTAAAATTCGTTCACCACACTGTCTACTTTCGCCTGCTCACTAGGTTTGAGATCCTGGAGTGCTGAGTTTTTACTCGGATATCCAAGTTTCTGACAAAGTTCTCGAATGGTTGTAAAGATAGGAAAAGGGCTTGCGATTTTAGAGAATATAAGGTACGAAATCAACAACCCAACTATTCCGCCATTGACCGATATCTATAGCCACTCTACCTTCAAGAAGGAGGTAAGACCGAAAAATAACGTTTAGGACTTGTCTGCTCCTTTTGCTAACAACTTGCGGTCTACTGGGCGTCTTCCCCTCCTCTTCCTTTCCAAAACCTTGCAGTTTATCACCTTTTAAACCCAGAATCAATGATATTGACCTTTTACCCTGCTCTTAGCTTTTCATTTTCTCTTCCTTCTTTTGTGGGGGTGTGACCACTGAACCCTCTCCCCAACGTGGCAAGTTAAAACGAACAATTCATTGCTCTATTCGGCTGTCAAGGTCAAACTATACTATTAGCTCTAGGTAATAATGTTTTCTTCATCATTGAGAAATGGCAATGCTTTCGAGAGAATCAAACTATCGTCATTTTCACTGAAATGAGTTTCACTTGAAGGACTCAATGATGCATCAGACTTCCACGTCGTCGCTACATTTTAATTACTAGTTTCTCTCTGTCCATGGCAACAAGTGTGGCGCAACCCGACAAGCAATATTCTGTGAATATTCTCCTTGGCCCTGACGTTACCTAATGTTTAATCCACATGTATGGCTACTGCCACCGAGTATAATTCACTCTGAGATAGTCGTCATTGCTGATATAAAGTTCTTATGAATTTAGAAAGCTAAAAGCCTCATCAAACGGTTCGCTTTCTCACAAGGTCTCGCTTTTCCACCTCAGACTCAATTATGTAAACAAAGCAGTACGTCATCCTCATAGTCCAAGACAAGAGTTAAAAAAAGACAATCCGCATATCCTCTTCGTTCCTTTGTTGGGGCTTTGTATAGGCCACCATGGCCTTTCCTCAACATAACTCACTGAAAAAGTACACGTCTAGGAATCACTAGTTTGAGGTCGCTGCACGCTCTCCCCCGTCAATTATCATCGAAAAATTATCGTGAAAAATGATGGTCTCTTTGAGCTTTTGTGACTACGAATTAAATATCACATGCGCAGCGACGGCTTCTGCACAATCTTCATTACTCCTTGCCCTTAATTGAAAGTTACACCTTTAAAAAGCGATAGACAAAGCTATTTTAGCTAATGGTTTTAATTCAACTCCGTTTACTAATCCTCATCCTAAAATCGAACATCCTAATACAAGCCGACGAAAGGCAGAGGTAAAAGTTAAATGTGTTGTCTAGAGACACCATCAAGATCAGGTATAATAGTGTCATTGGAGCAGTTGGCATGTGCACAGAACACATATTTGCATAAGTAAGAATAGACAAGCCAAGTGAGATAAAAAAGATGGACGACAGTTCGCTTCGTACTTGCGTGCATACAGGGAATGCTGGGAAACCCAACAGGGTAGCTAAAGTGCGGAGAGGAGGGAACTGGCTACCTTGTAGCCTCGTGGGTTACGATGGTAGTAGATCTGTAAAGAGGAAGTCCCACGCGTCCGTGCCGTGCATGGGACTAAACTATACTTTTTAATATGGTATGAAAATAGAAGTTATCAAATTGACGACAAAGGAAGAAAAAAGGTTTCACGTGAAAATAATAGGGGCGAATAGCTTTGGTGCGGGTGAAAACAACAAGGGGTGAAAGGAATGCTTTATTTTTGATGTGTAAAATGTAACCAATGAAACACGAGCGCTGTACGATCATGACAGAATCTCAAATCACTTAAGTTCTTCATCAAACGAACGGTTGGACAGCCGCAGTGAAATGCAAATACTGATTTGTAGCAAGCCATCTGACGTCACTATCTTCAAAAGCGGAAGCTTTAAGCTCGCACTTAACCCACTAAGTTGCACTTTGCTGTAACCAAAATGGCGAGTAGGAGGACTCTGGTGATTGCAGCGATCACAGTTGTAGCTGTAATCATAGCTTTTGTCGTGGGGTACGTAGTTCGTCGGTCAGTTCACAAGGCTACATGCAAAGAGAATGCTCCTACGGATGCAGCCAAATCAATGGCACAAAGAGAGAGAGACTGGGACAAGATTGCGAAGCGGATTGATGCCGCCAAAATCGATGCCAATCTCAAGTGAGTGAAGTCTGCACTAATTTTGGGGTACAACGTAAGAATCTACTTAGCAGTCTTACCGTGTTCTTCAATTTCTCATTCTGAGACGCTATGCCACTATGAAAAGCCTGTGTAATAAGGATTAGTGTGCATGTACACATCGTATTACTCTGAAAGGAAATGCAAGAACCGGCATTTTTGGCGACTGCAGGAAGCTAATGGCCAACAGAATCAAGAGAGGACGAGGCTTCGTTCATTCCTTAGCAATCTCTCCTCCATTAGCACCGGTTCTATTTTCTTCTCATTGCAATTTCTGATTGAGTTGTTTCTTTAGAATAGGCTGCTGTTAATTTGCCGTATTGATTTGCTACTGTTCAATAAGTAGATGGAACACGTGGTGGATGAATGGATGTCGCTTAGATGAATAGACAGCCATATTTATGTGGTTAACCTCACCTTCTGCTTGACCCTAGTACCTCAACATGATGATGGCCACCAGACCCACACCATTAATTTAGTTTTTATGTACCATGCTTTGAACTGCTACAAGCCTACGCTACAAGGAAAGGGGCTGGTTTTTGTCCTTGTGCCCTTTATGCGCCTTGCTTTTGTTCCCTCATATTCACCCAAAAGACATGTCCTTAGAAATGAGATGATTGGGTTTCCATTTTATCGTTTCATGACCTTTCCAAGCAGTGTTTGAAGTAGCGAAGGGAAATCCCCTAGTTTCTGTTGGTATTAGTAGAAATTCAAGCTTCGTTCGATATCTGAAACATGAGAGACAGAGTTTCGATGGGTAGTTTCTTTCCTCGTTTCCTCATTGACAAAAGATTTCCTAAACCAATAACAACTTTGAAATACGATCTACAATGAAATGTAGGCGCTTAAGGTGGTAATTCACATTTTTGGAGAGACATTTTTTCAAGTTGGTTAGCCTAGCAGCCTTAAGTACATACTATGAAAAAGTCAAGAGCTTTGATTATAGTAAGGATGACGATGATAATGCTAGTTGTTTGGGTTTTTTAGTATGAATTTTAAGGTTCGTGCGATAAAATTTCCCCTAATTCCGAGGTAGAGTGCATTAAGTGATGATGATGATTATGATGATTTTAATGGCTACGACAATTATGATGATTATGCTAATCTTGGTGATGATGATGATTATCAAAGTAAATTGAATCTGCTTCCCAGGTATCTTTCTGCAAAGCCTCATGTAGCTGCTTCACCAAGGAACAATGAGCTGGCCAGTGAAATCGAAAGGAGGTTTAAGTCGTATAATTTTGAGGTCGACAAGTTGACGTACAATGTTTTGCTGTCGTATCCCAGAAGAGATAAACCGAATTATGGGTATATTTTGGATGAAAAAAATGCGACACAGTTCAGAACGCAGTTTATCGAGGATATTCTGGATCCTGCTGAGAATTCGACAGATTCGTACCAACCATTCAATGCATTTGGATTAGCAGGAACCGTATCGGTAAGTCGAATAATGAATTGAACGAATGAAGGAGAAAACGGGCGAGCAAGCGAACGACCGAACGGACGGAAAATTGAACGAAGGAACGAAGGAGTGAACAAAAGATCGTACGCTGGTACGAGCAAATGAACGAACGACCGAGTGGATGAACGAAGAAATCAAAGAACAAAAGAACAAGCGAACAAACGAATGACCGAAAGATCGTACGCTAGTACGAACAAATGAACGACCGACCGAATGGGAGGAACGAATGAACGAAAGAACTTAGGCTAGTAGGAACAACTGAACGAACAAATGGACGATTGAACGAAGGAGCGAACGAATGAAAGAATGATTTTGTTCTGCGTTGTTTTTTTACAATCAATCTGGTCTCAGGGTTTCAAATGAATTATTTGTATGAAGCTTACTTAGTCGATTAGTCGATAGTCGAGATTCATCTTTCTGATCGGGTTAAATCTTTGACAGCCAACGCGTTCCTCCACCGCCGGCCCAACTTCGTCAATTTTGATTCTAATGTCCTACTGTGATTTTTTATGGTCTGCCATATTCTCCGACCTCAGATAATGTTTGTCAGCTTTGCCCAAGGCTGGTGGACACGAGCATACTAGAACAGGTAAAGCATTGGCAAGAGAATGAAGTTAAGAATTTGAGACGCAAAAATCAATTGTGGTCCGATGTTTAATTGATTCAAGTTTAGATTTTCTTACGGAAGATGAATTTTGTCGAGAACTCAATCATCTTGCTAAATCAAGTTTTATTTTCAGGGAGAATTGGTGTATGTCAATTATGGGAGGAAAAGTGACTTCAAGAAACTTAAGGATAATTATAAAGTCAATTGCACGGGCAAAATAGTAATAGTACGTTATGGCAAAATATATCGTGGAAGAAAGGTATGTGTCAGACTACAGATTAATTCTTAAGTGTGAAGTACTAAATATTGTTTTAAGACGATTTCTAGTTTGGATGCTTGATTTTGCCAAAAATGAATATTGACTAGCTTGAGTTTATTATCAGGTTCAAAATGCCGAAGCGAATGGAGCCATTGGGATAATGATATACAACGATCCACAGAATTATGGACCAGTGCCTGCCAATGAGACCTACCCTAAAAGTATGTGGATGCCGAGAGACGGGGTTCAAAGGGGCTCTATTGGCATGGGGGATGGAGATATTTTGACCCCTGGCTGGCCCTCAACTGGTACGTATGAGACAATCCAGTTGCCTTCAATAGTGAGTTTATCGGCCGCAAATCGAGGCTTAAATTGCACTGAAATCAGAAGATTGTGTGAATTTTAAGCCCATTTTAGCACAACCTGGGTCTCAGTTGTTCCAGTAGTTCTTAGGAAGATTTAACAGATTTTTCGATTTTAAAAGTATTGAATTGAAGCTAGACAAGACGTTTTATTTTGAGGGTTTTTTTTTATCATAGAATTTGTCCACGAGCCTGTCTCAATTGCAAACCTGACCCTCTTAAGTCAATACGAACGAGGTCGTGGAGCACCCTGCTAGAAAGATACCGTCCTGATTGAAGGCACTAGGAGGCTGCATGGCCACGTCCTCTCCTCTCCTCTCTCCTCTCCTCTCTCCTCTCCTCTCTCCTCTCCTCTCTCCTCTCCTCTCTCCTCTCCTCTCTCCTCTCCTCTCTCCTCTCCTCTCTCCTCTCCTCTCTCCTCTCCTCTCTCCTCTCCTCTCTCCTCTCTCCTCTCTCCTCTCTCCTCTCTCCTCTCTCCTCTCTCCTCTCTCCTCTCCTCTCTCCTCTCTCCTCTCTCCTCTCTCCTCTCTCCTCTCTCCTCTCTCCTCTCTCCTCTCTCCTCTCTCCTCTCCTCTCCAAAATTAACCCCACCTAGGTGAACAAGAAGGGGGACGAGAACGATCGTGCCTTCAGCACTGTTCCTTCAACAGAGAAGAAACATGTTCTAACAATTGCTACAGTTACCCCCGTTTTGACCTCTTGCTATCAATTAGATTCGTCACTTGTTATTGGATGATTATTTATTGGAATGCAAGACTTTAGAAGTCCTCAGATCTCAGGGATCCAATCTCGTTCGTTGCTCTTTTGCTGTCTGGTATTTACATCACTTGGGAAACGGCGATTTGTTCAAACTTAACTCAATTACTCGTTGACCGTATTCATAATTTCATTCAAAACAGACGACGCATATCGGCTACCCATAGCAACTGCTCCTGGACTACCCAAGATTCCTTGCCACCCGATTTCAGCAAGAGACGCCAAACAATTTCTCAGGTAAATGCTTCTCTGCGTTTAACGTCACTGCGATGGAGGAATCCGTGGAGCGTACAGCGGCAAGGATGGAAGATCCTAAACCTTCTCTAGAGAGTAAAACATTTAGCGATAATATATATAATGATTTCATTACCTCATTTTGCTCACTTGGCCCCGTTTACTTTCAAGATATACTCATGAACTAATATTTCCATGTGAAAGTTTTGCTTAAAAATTTGGAGACATGATTTGGCCGAACTAAAAATCTTTCTGCCAACTCACTATACAGGCAATCATTTGCACCAGCCGCTCACATATATATGTTTCCACACACAGCTGGCTATAATTCCCCAGTCTTATTTCGGCCATTACCCGACGATCCACAAGTTGATGGGTGTTGCATGAAAACATCTTCCTTATGACTTCGTCGCGGTTCCACTTTCTGTGCAACATCAACTTGTTTGTCTAATTATATCTTTATTTGCTTTAGTAAACTAGGTGGCACCTTAGTTAATGACAAAGATTGGTCAGGTGGCCTTGGGATCTCGTATCGTGTTGGACCAGGATTTGGTTCTTCCTACTCTGGCTGGTGAGCTAAACTTCATCATTTTCCGTCAATGATTTAGTATCGTCAAATTTTACCTAAATCTTCTACTAATGAATCAATACTCATCTTCATTGATTTCGTTTTGTTTTGATCAGACTTATGTGATACCAGGATACCAGTATATATATCTACCTAGTAAACATGATATTATCGTAGAAACGTCCTGAATAATGATTCACTAATAGTTATATCACATTAATTATAATAGTACTAATAACTCACGGCTATTTAATGGAAGAAGAATGCAATTCAAGCAAATTTTTTTTCGCAGCTTCACTGTAATTCTTCATCATGCAGATGTTTAAGCAAAGGGAATACTGCAACCCCGAATGCATTTATATATGAACTTGATTGTTGGGTACATGGTAAAATTAAGTAAGCATATTCAAGTTGAGTCCCAAATTTGAAACGAGCCTTGGCTACACCTTGTCATTGAGTTACCACTTAATGAAACGAGTGTTATACTACTGTACGAGTAAATGTGAGTCCCATACCCGAAAAGGACACCGCAGAGCATCTCATCAGAGATGGACCATCCTGAGCCACGGCATTATGAGATAGGCTGGTCGGTGGTCATCTTCGTCGCGCTTTGCCCCTAGCCTGACACCTTCTACCCATTTAGTGCCATTTAGTACGTGGACGGTTGGAGGACATTGAGAAGCAGCTGTGAGCTTGAGATCGAGCCCTGGACAATATGTACTGTACGCATGTGATTTGACCAATATTGCCAGATTTCCACACAATTGGGTACTAGGCTCTATACCCTAATATGCTTTACTAAGTACGTAATTGCTGCTTTACATTGTGAAAAGGAATCACGACCTATTGTAATGAGCTAACACTGTGAATTTACTAAAACGGTTGAAACATTTTCAGGAAAGTAAAAGTCGAAGTTCACAACACACGAGACATCTTGAAGATTACTGACGTCATAGGCACTATAAAAGGAGCTTCAGAACCAGGTACGACTCTATTAAGAGATGTCTCAAACGTGCTTCAAACTTCTTTTAAATTGAAAAGGATACTGCTAGCTGTCCTGAAATTTGATCTCAGATTACATGTTGGATCATCAAAAATTAAAAATTATTGTCCCAAGGAATGAAAGGTATTGGGTTCATAAATATACCCTAGGCTGTTTACTTTATATGTTCTACAGGCTTCTCCCATGGAGTCAAGTCGCTGATGTGATGACTTTTTTGGCATATTAAGACCACAACTTCACGACCGTTTGCTTGAATTTCTTATGGTCTCGTTTATTACCCTTATACGGTACGAAGATGACTCAAGTGAGAATCAAAAAGATTCTGCCATTAATACGTAAGAGCTAGCCCAATTTCGAGATAACGTGCCGCACACATAACTCTAAGGAAATTGGCCTAATGTCTTCCAAAAGATTCAGAAAAGTGAAGGGAAAGTAGCTTCAAAGCAAAAATACCGCAAATGTGCCAGAAAAATATACGAATGCTTTTCACGGAGTATGCCGCAGAGGTGTTCTTACCTTTGCTCCAAGGGGCCGACTTCGTCATCAGGTTCATCAAAAACTGTTCGATGCCAAGCTGACGAGAAGTATTCGCAAATCAAAATCAAAGATTATGTGGCGTGAGTGTATCCAAGATGCCCACCTTAAAGATGGTAGCCACAATCTGAGAAACCAAGGGAATCTTTTAAAAAAGAGGCTGTGACAACTCACCTCGTTGACAGCTTCCCCCATTCTCCCTTACTGGTCGTATTCTACCTCGGCAACCACACGCGTCAGCAAATGTTTGAAATGATCTATGTTGAATGACTTTGTTCGCTCCCAAAGTAACTTTCCTGCCTGATTTAGATCGGTATGTGATGGTTGGAAATCACAGAGATGCATGGGTTTTCGGAGGCGTCGATGCTTCAAGTGGAGGCTCTGTTCTACTGGAACTTGCACGAGTTATGGGAGAACAAATGAAAGCAGGTGAGGATAAATCTGTTTTAGACATGTTACTGTGCCTTGATGTTTCTCTCTTATTAAACGCCGTCTTTTTCTACGAGGTAAACATTTGTTAATCCTCGTCTTCCATTCACTTTGAACCATTCACATAGTTATGATCTTCACAGGCGAATTTGGCTGGATATTTTTGCTTACGAGTAATGCTCACTATCGCAGTTGTCTCTGCTTTTGCATACTAACCAGGTATTGATTGGCAGGTTGGCGTCCTGCAAGATCAATCAAATTTTGTAGCTGGGGAGGAGAAGAATCTGGCTTGATTGGGTCTTCAGAATACGTTGAGGTACATTCGTTGACTTTAATTAAGCTGAGTGCGTGTTTGATTTATTCGGTACACGATTCAGGATAAATTATCAACACAAACTGGGCTATGCATGATTCTTGCTTTACTGTATCTAAATTCTATGATAACGTTTTCCCCATTCCTGCACAGTAATTTGTAATCATCACGACTTATGACTTCACAGCTAGATTCTAATAGATGAAAAATGTAATTATCCATTGACCGTCCTGCGTTGGCGTTGGCGTTAGCTGAATTTGGGTTAACCTGCATCACCGAATAACTGATGTATATATGGCTATGTATGCATGTATGTATTTATGTATGTATGTATGTATGTATTTAGGTGGGTATGTATGTATGTATGTATGTATGTATGTATGTATGTATGTATGTATGTATGTATGTATGTATTTATGTGGGTATGGATGTATGTGGGTATGTATGTATGTATGCATGTATTTAGGTGGGTATGTATGTATGTATGTCAAAGTCAAAGTCGTGGCCCAGTGGTAGAGTGATCGCTTTGTACGCGGTAGGTCAGGGTTCGATACCCGGTCGAGTCATACCAAAGACTTGAAGAATGGTACATGCTATTTCCTTGTTTAGCATTCAGCAATTCGGGAAAAGCATGGGAGTGAAAACACAGTGCTACCAGATGGCCAGCCCAACTGTAGCATCCACTGTACTTGCATGGCTGTGTGGCCTAAAGCCTAATGAAATGGATATGGGCGCCGCCCTATTCACTAAAAATGGTGAGGGAAGGAACTTTGACTTTGACTTTGATGTAACTATGGCTTTTTATGCACGGCTTTGTATGTATGGCCCTGTATGTATGGCTATGTATGCATGGCCTTGTATGCATGGCATTTATATGCATGGCTATGTACGTATGGCCCTGTATATATGCCTTTGTATGTATGGCCTTTGCATGTATGAATTGACGCATGATATAGCAAGAATTTGGGAGATTACGAAAAGACCACTATCCTTCACTGTCAGTGTAATTAAAGACCTCTTCTCATTTGATAGCAACATATCAAGATATTGCGAGATAGAGCTGTCGCATACGTAAATATTGATACTGCTGTGTACGGTAAGTGTTAATGACTTCATAATCTGCTAAATTGTTAAAATGGTGAAGTTTTGATATTCAGAGAATTGCATACTTCAAGCTGAACATGAATTATTTCTCCGACATTAACAGAATATAACAGAATGTTGCTGACGACCTCCCATCAGAACAGGACGCGAGGAGTTGTTTTCAGGGAGCGAATGAAGGATTTCAACCAATCTTTTTCAATCCAAAAATTTCACTTTAGATTAATCACAACTATTCATTCTAATCGATTCTAAATTTTTGCGACAAACACGGTAAAGCGGAATGAAAGTGGCGGTTTTTCATCGATTCTTTCCTTCAAATGTGCTTTGAGGGAGAGTGGTTGCAGAATCGGTTACGAGCGGACGAAAAATGAGTTGAGATCACTTTCAGAAAGAACCTGCAGAAAAAAGGAACACAATTCGAGCGCCATCAATGCCATCCATCAATGCTTTCCCACCCCTGAATAAAGCTATGCCTTTCCGATGGATAGAAATGAAATAAAATTGGAGCCTATAAATTCGAAATTGACTGTTATGCGCCAAAGAGACTTTCAAATGGACTTCTTTCCTTTTTTTATAAACTGTGATGTTATGTAAACTATTGATTGAATTAGTTTGTTACTATACATAATACCAACTGTAAGTGTTTTAACAATAACGATAATGATAATAATATAGCAAATATTATCTATGAAATAGACAATTAACTGCCCATTAGAGCCCTAGAACCTTGATTGGTGAAGAAAAAATCGAAGCAAAAAAACTTAGAGATGATAGCAATAATAATTATATGATATTCTCTTGGTTCAGGAAACTATTCCATCCAACTGGCAGCAAGTCAACTTACATACGAAACAATATACAAAAGTTTGAAGAAGGTAACCAAAGGACTAAGATTTACTAAGTTTTGAAAAATCATTGTGTTCAACTCATTGATGCTCTACGCAATCGTAACACGAGTATCGTTATTTAGAGTGTGCCAATATGACAATACGACATTGAGTTTCATTTTTGAATCACCTGATAAGGAAATTGAGAATTTTGTGGTACTGGGGAATCCCTTTGGTGAAAATTCTTGATGTCTTTCCAGGTGAAAGATGCAAATACCGCCATGACGATGTTCGACAAAGCAGTCAAAGCAACGCCATCACCCTCTGACGGAAAGAAACCAAAGTAACAATCCTATAAACTTGAAATTCCGTTGTCTTTCCCGGCGAACCATTTGTCGCTCATCCATCGACCATGACACCTTGATTGATGCAAAATGTAAACCTGCGATCTGCAAGGCACGACGAAATGCGCACTTTGGCCCGAAAAACTACGCTGGTTGCTACTAGAACTATTTTCATATACACTGTTCTACCTGGATGTCAAAGGTAGACATTTGGACACTGAGAAACTTTTTGCTTATTGAGCAGTGTCCATGTGCTACCTCTCAATGTGGCCACACCTCGTGATTCCTACGCCTGGCCTTGCAGAGAGCTAGCGACCCCTCACTCTAAGTGAAAGTTTAGCTGATGATGGATTACAACCATTGACCATCGGATCAATGCATAAAAACCTTACTATTGAACTACCTTAACACCAAAATAGAACTATTGCGATGGACGTAGTGTTCTAGAGCTGGATGAACTCTAGAAAATGGAAACAATTAAAAAATTAGCAAAATGTTCATACCACACAGAGCAAATTATAACACAGTGCAATAATTTCTTTTTCGTAGAATTGGAGCGGTTGGGACAGGGAGTGATTATGCTCATTTCTACCATTATGGAGCGATTCCTGCCATTGACATAATGCACAACATGAATGACATTGTAAGTTGGAAGATGTTCTTAGTCATCATTTCTTAATTGCGTCCAAGTTCATGGGCAGAAAAATCCACCAACTGTAACATCTCCTCATCCATCCACTAAGACCGGAACTCCGATTTAAAAGAGAAATAATAATGATAATCTATATTTATACAGGACAAAACTTGGTCAGCTTTCTCAGAAGGTGCTTACAGTCAAGGTCTTGTGAAAAATTCCCATCTAAGGTTTTTATGCAGATGCAGTGAAGGAGGAAGTAGTTACCTAAGACAACATAAATTTATGATGGCTATTAGATAAAGCGTAACAAATGTGTTTGATTGACATAAACTGGAGAACACAAATTCGTTTTATTTCACTTCAGAAGTACGTCATGACAAAATGACGATGCAAAGTTTCAATGAATGCAATGTTCAACTTTATTTTTGCTCTTCCTTCTTTTACAGCATGCAAAAACAGGGAAAACGTCATATTATCCCGTCTACCACTCACTTCATGATACCTATCACTGGGTGAAAACTTTCATTGATCCCAAGTTTCAATGTCATCGATCTGTGGCAGAATTCACAGGTCGCCTTCTGCTCCATTTTGCCGACTCTGATGTCATTCCATTCGATCCGCGTGACTACAGCCCAGCCCTCCAAAAGGGAGTTGCTGATTTGAAGAAGATTTTTGATGCCAACTCAGATACAAAGGCCAATAATGTGACCACGGGTATGACCGGTCATCTTCCTTCTCCTTTATGAATTGGTTAAGATTAACGTAACAAAAAATTTCCCAGGACGATTCTAGAAAATAATTCAAACACGCGAGCTAGTTTCATTGTTTTAGGCAGTCTGATGCTTGTCATTATTGGTTTGCACTTTTCTCGCTTCCATCGGAGCCACTTGGAACTTCGAAAATCTTGTAATGAAAATGCTTTCTTGTGTCAAGAAGGATTTACCCTGTTTAGACGTGTATGCCATTACCATTGTTCAGAATAACAATATTTAGGCAAAGAATATTATGCAGATTAGCATGCCAGTAAAGGAGTTACATCTCCCTTAGCGGTGTCTTATCATAGGTTTTTACTTAACAATACCTGATGATATTTGCTGTCATCGAAAAACTGCCATATTTAAAGAGATTTAAAATGAATGTGAATAAGAGCGCAAATCAAAGAAGAAAGGACGCCGACTAAGTATTCTTATCCAGTGTGGTAAAAGTTCACTGTTGAACAGAAGAGTACAAGAATCGTTGGTCATCGAGTGATTGTTCTGATCTGCTTTTTGTCTGACTTATGTTATGTCCATTTTTATTAATGAATACAGTATTGACAATTTACTTTTCATCTTTAGGAATGATTAACATTGTTCACCATTAACTAAGCTGCAATTCGATTTCAGCATATTTGCAGAAGGCTGTCAATGCTTACAAAGCTTCAGCGGATAATTTCATGAAAGATGTCGCAAAAGTCGACAAAAAATCGTAAGTACCTTTGTCTCGGCCTGGTCGATAAAACCGCAAAATTCAAGTAAAAACTAGGATATGAAAATAGGAAAATAAATATCGGGTATGAATGAAGTTCAGGGCGGAATGATAGCTGGGGTTGAGTGGAGAGACGATTCCATAGAATTCGTCTAATGAGACAGTAATGGTAAGTGTGGCTCTCTTCCTAGGAGGTAAAATCTATTAAAATTTGCATGGATTCTTTTTAGGCCACTCCAGCTTCGAATCGCGAATGATCAGCTGTCATTGTTGGAGAAGGGATTCCTCTACGAACCAAGTTTTCCGGGTAGACCAGCTATCAGGTATATGACATACATATGAAATAATGGCCTGTAATGACATGGAAATCGACCTAGAAATAAGTGTGTTAGTAACATTCATTTTGCTTCAGATTCGCATTACCAAAAAGATGAAGCAAAGTTTCTAAATATTTGTGTTTACCATATATACCACTTGGGTTGCACACTCGATTCGAGCATAGCAGAAACCCGAGGCACGGAAAGTGCGTTTCATGAGGTCTTTTCCGTCGCCTTTCTCATCAATGGCTTCGGTAGTATGTCGCGCTCTCAGCTTGCAATGATGATGTCATTGGTATTAACTCTTCTAGGCACATCATCTTTTCACCGCCAGCCTTCACCGCAGCTGGCTCCTCCGCGTTTCCCGGTGCCACTGATTTGCTACACGAGGTAGTGGTGCTGAAGACAAAAACCTGGGGACAACTGAATAAGCACCTTACTGTCATAGCAACAACAATTGAAGGCGTTGCAATGTCATTAAAGAAAGCTTGGTAAAGTTTCGTTTTTAAAGGAAACCACTTTTCACCAACATATTCTTAAAAAAGTGTTGATTTTTGTAACCGACGTTGAGATATAGAAGATTCTCGCAATATGTTATCCTTTGAACCTGATATTAATTCCAATTAGTATGAATGCAACGTACCGTAGTTCAGATGTCTGAGAATTTAAAACAAGAATACTTTAATTTCACAACACACTCTGTGTTCTACAGAAAAGTGTCTTTCGGGTTTGGGTGTGTGTGTGAGGTTTTTGAAGGGATGAAAACATTGGTTGAGTTTAGCCAACTTTCATTCTTCAGACAAGTTGTTTAGATGAAAAAAATATGTACAGATTTAGCTCTTATGGTTCGTAGTTTTTCAGAGATTCACAAATATTAAGTGCAGAGCAATTTGTAGCGTAGAAGTATGCTTACAATAAGCAATTGATTATTTCCATGTGATTTAGTTTAATGATTATTTGAAGGATTATTTCTTAAAAATTTTAACATACATATAACGAGTTTGTACTCTTTTTTTAGATCTCCTTTTGTAAACTTAATCAGTTCGAATATGTTAAACACAACACATTAAAATCTTTTTCAGTCCATGATTGTATATATTTTCCTGTGATTGTTCTGACGGTTCTTTAATTTCCGTCATTTCAATGCACGCTTCACATTACGCAGTTGGAACAACTACACTACCAAATTTAGGACAATGTTTCGATAACATTGCCATAATCCATCAAACCCCACCCCCCCCCCCATGATAGATGTTTCTCTGTGACAAAAGAATATTTGATAGAAAAGCACGCTAGATTGCTAGAATAACATTTTATAATCGTATTTTGTTGATAGCTACTTCTAAAGAATATAGTATTATCCTAAATATGACGTCATAATAAGCTGCTGAAAATAAACGCCTTCGAATTAAGTGTAGCCATCCACCAGGACAATCATTCCGAGCGGACACAACCCACTGGCGAAAATTGTGTCACGAGCTAGATGAAAATGGAGAGATGGTAGGGTACTTTGAATGCCTTCACGAGTAATCTTAATGCATCCCGCAACGTTTCAAAGGGTGCAATAAAGATTAGAAATAATTCGTAGACGATTGAATCATTTTCAAGGGACAATGAAAATAATGACGTAAAAATGCATCAGATATTTACTTCAACTTCTACAGGTTTCTCCCTCACGGTAAGGTTACCCGTGTGGACGACAGATCAATGTTATGCAATGGAACCATTTCTAACCGAAAAGTCTCCCCGGGGGTGTTATTACAGCCGAAAGCTTCCATCTTAGTAAGCAGTTGTGGTAATACACTGTTATTTATACGGCGATATGGTATCAAACAACAGGTACCGATAACAAGAAGTTAATTCACGAGTACCTAGCAGGTAATTTGCTGTCTGGGAAAAATAAAAGGACACATTTACTTAAGTCCGTCAGCTTAGACGGGAATTTAAAAAGCAACAAGAACTGCTACGTGAAAAAATTTAACATCCAACTCTAATACATAAAATTAATGAATATTTTGTGTCGATCTTGTATTACGTCCTCTTGATTAATTACGTTGTCACGATGAACCGAACTGCAGACTAATCGGGTGCTATTTCAAACTGCTAAACCAATACAACAAAAAGGTTTCCCAAGCCTTCCTAACTGGACGAGTAAAGAATAAATTTGATGCTAAAGATTGTGTCTACATTGAAGCTTAACTGGACTGAATTAGACTAGCAAGATATCACGGACAATTTCAAGAGATCGTCGAGATCATGGACCACTGCGAGAGATCGTGAACAAGTTCAAGAGATCGTGGAGATCGTGTAGAATTTCAAGAGATCCTGGAGATCGTGTATAATTTCAAGAGATTGTGGAAAATGTTAAGACATCATGGACAATTTCAAGCTTCTTGGCGAGATTCTTAAAAATCAAAGACAGCCCTCGCTTGTTTCTGCAGGCCTGAAGCTGCATCATCAATAACCAAAGATATGTACAATACGACGAAGAGGATGACGATCCATCCAATTAATGAATAAGAAATGGTAGGAAACTGCTCGAAAACATCAAGCGAATACTGGTGGGTCGAACTAATAGAGAGAAGAGCAAACTAATACTTATACCGAGAAAATAATCTAAATATGACCAATAGTAGGTACTGCTTACTTTTCCAAGTTCTCACTAAAGTATATGAATACTAGGCTACACGGATCTTTAAATCTAAACACACCCAATAAGCTATTGAGGGGAAGCTGATGTTTTTTCTGGCAATAACGTGGTGGTGTACTTCACAGCCAGACTTGTGGAATGCAGTGAGCAATGTTTCAGTGGCATTTTACGGCGAGAACTAACTTGTAACTTGTAACAGAACAAATTCAAGGAAATCATCTGCTAAACAGCAGACCTTACTTGGCAATATATTTGACTGTCAGGATCACTTTTTCTTCATGGAAAATAACTTGCTTCCTCTTTTGTCTTTCTTCGGTGAAGGCTCATCAGGCAGGTGTCCTTCTTTGATTGCACTACCTCTGATGTGTTGTATCCAAAGCGAAAGGGCATCCTGCGATGAAAACGCAATGAAATCAACGTGAAACTTTCATATTAGCTATTGAGCAATTGTATTACAACCTGCAGCTGTAGAAACTAGACAGATATGTTCACCCAATATTTCTATATTCACAGCCCATGAAAGGCGTAAGTAACAACTTTGGTTACGGGAAAGAAAACAACAATCTCCACTTACTGCAGCTTTGGCCTCGAAAAGATACTCCTGTCCAGTGACTAGTCTATTGGAAATAGATAAAATACAACCAATAACCATTTTGCAATTCACACCACGAGTAGAGTTTAGAAAAACTATGAAACAATGTGATTGAATGGAATAAAAATTTCTACCGCCGGTAGGTAGACAGACAGAGTACCATTGCATGATAAAATAGCTAATATGATCAATTCAAGGAGGGATTTTTCTTCATCAATAACGAATACTTTTGCAAATAGCTACGAAGCGAAAATCTCTGTGACGAATAATTCCCCCTAGAAAAAATCCCTACTCATTGTCACCTATATGCCGATTTTGATTTTAGTTTTTATGCTAATCCACTGCCAGCCCCCGACATTACCCTTCTGTCGTGCCGTTCAGTGGGCCATCGTAGCTCTACCCCTTTGGAACAAAAATCAATAAATGGCTGGTCCATGAATGTAAGAATCAGACTCACTTGATTCTAAATACATTTTTTTTCTTGTGATAATCTGAAGCGACTTCACATCGACTGTCGGTTGTATCAAATATCTGGACTGGCTCGACACCCTACATGCAAACGAAGACAAATTCATTAATTAAAAAAATCTGCATTAAAATCGAACGAAACGCAAGCAAACAGAAAACATTTTCAGAAATACAAAATAAGTCTTTCCCATCATTTTAAATTGCTTCGAATTCAAACTCACATTCTTGAAATCTGCTTCCTCACGGTGGAAATTCAAGCTGCTACCAAGCAAAGAAACGAAATACTGTTTCCATGTCCTGCCAAAAGGAAACAATATTAGTGCCAATACTCACGCAGCAGAAATTTATCTCAAATATGGCGAAAAACGCCAAAATGTGGGACTCAAGTGTAGCAGGAAAAATCAAGCGAAGGCCAAGTTTAATCTTGCAAGAGTAAAAGTTGGAATAATGGCACCAATTTCAACTGCCAGGCATGGCTCAGTCTCTAACCTACATATTTTCGTAGTTTTTCAGGTTGGGGAAACATTGGAAACCTATAGCAAAGCCCCAGGAAATGAGAAACGCGAAAGGAGAGAGAAATGAGATCAACTGTGTTGATTCTGGATGTGAAAGAAGACAAGTTGCTACTTGATGTGTCTTGATTTGCAGAAATAGTGCCTTCAAAAGTGAGCAAACAGCCATTGAGGCCTGTTAACAGCTTGTTAATGGTTTCAAAGATATCAAAAACGACTTTACCTTTGAGATGCTTTCTTGTGAGAACCTTCCATTGTATGTTTTCGAGATAGATAACCGGTCATGTTGGGACCACTGCCACCAACTTTTGCAGCTGGCACTACAACCTTGCCTAAACAATGAAAAGAGGATGATTTTTTAAACTTCCATTCATTAAGCATAGTTAAAATCTACAATTCTACACCTCTCTAGTAACAGGTAGTGTACAACTGGCTATCTACTTCAATACAATGTTAAAGAAATTTAATAGCGATAAACGGTTAACAGGAATACAAGAGAATAGGAAGAAAAAATGAACAAAATAGTTAAAAATCTAATAACTCCGGATTAGGCCACGTTTTATTCCTTCTACAGAATACGTATGACAATGACAATTATAATAATAACAATAATTAAAGCTATTAATCTGCGTGTTGACAAAAAGCAAGGATACCCCCACACTATCGCTTCATTCTGACTTCAACGTTCTTAAATTTGACCGTAGATTTTATGTGAGGAAGGCTACAGGAATAATAGAGCCTCATGAATCAAAAGAATAGAGTTCAAGTCAATAACTATATGAACAAAAAATCATTTTACAAAAACGAATAGAATGACCAATACCTAATCCACGTTCTTCATCTTCTCCGCCATCCGTTACACTTACGCCAGATGCGTCAAACTAAATTGGACAAATCAGAAAATTACGCTACTTACGACATTGAATGCATTTAGTATGTCTAATATCTAATGAATGACTCGCATTATTTGTAAATGATCTCCTTACCATGGTAAGATCGGTAGGTTTCCCACTGATAACCTGGTGTAAAGAAGTTTGTAAGATATCTTATGTATGATAGAGAGGACCAAATGCTACTGCGAACCGAGACAAGAACATGTGCTTGAGAAGACGAGTAAACTTAGACACACTCACGGAAGCAAGAATGTGAAATGGAAAGAAAACAAACCAATATGCACACCTGCACATCCGCTTCTTTCATAAGCTCCTCCACAGCACTGGCAGCCTCAATGCTGACATCAAGCTCATTTGATGCATCCCCATTAACCATGCTCTTTGCTCTCTCCTCCTCCTCCGCAGCCATCCTCTGTTCTTCCTCGATCTTTCTTTGAAGTTCTCTTTCTGCTTCTAACCTCTCTCTTTCCTGTCGCTCTCGCTCTAATCTTTCCTGTTCCTCCTTCTCTCTTTTTGCCTGCTCAAGTTGCCTTCTGCGAAGGTGGCGAAGCTCAAACTGGAAAAGATTTAAGTCGATTTACCTTTGATGACTTATGATTAGCATGGAAAAACCCTTTTTGCTACTTTCAAATCAGAAAAAGCTTGACATCTCGATCCCGAAATTCTCCAAAACATGCTTTAAGACGTTACAAAAGATTCAAATGAGAACTGCAGTTATTATATTTAGGAAGGAGTGCAGATGATCGTCTTGATTGATTGACTATTAAACCAGGAGGGGGTGGAAGGAAGCAGGATTGTCAATGCAGACGAAAAGCTACCTGATGGACTTTCATGTTACGAAATTGTTGATAAAATCAACTTTACGAAATTCAACATACTGTAGTAAGGTTTTCCAACTGAGTGAATCGCTCTTCTTGCGTTGTAAGAAGCTTCTCAAAAGCAGTCTGTTTCTCAAGGAGTTTCTCAATGATATCCAAAGAATTCTTCAAAATAAAATCAAATCAAATTAAATGCCAAAAATTCATGTATCATCATTCTTTCTATCATCATATTTATGACCATCCTTATGATGATGATGATGAAAAATGAGAAACACTAGAGGAGACAGAAATAAGATCAATTTGTTGATTCGAAAGAAGACAAATTGCTACTTGATATGCCTTGATTTGCAAAAAGAACTGATCATCATAATCATAACCATAATAATCATCATAATCATAAAAAACATCATCATCATCATCACCAAGACAAAGCCCTTCCCTCACCATTTTTGGTGAATAGCGCGACGCCCATCTCCGTTTCATTAGCCTTTGGGCCACACAGCCGTGCAAGCACAGTGAATGCTACAGTTGTGGACTGGCCATCTGGAAGCACTGTGTGTTTCACTCCCATGCTCCTTCCCGAAGTGCTGAATGCCAAGCAGGGAAATGACTTGTACTATGCTTGAAGTCTTTGGTATGACTCCACCGGATGTCGAATCCCGACCTACCGTGTACAAAGCAGCGAGCATTCTACCACTGGGCCACAGAAGCGGTATTATCATCGTTATCAACGGCTATTTCTTTATCACACATCAACTTAAGGACACAAGCCTGACGCATAACTGATTCAGCTGAATTGAAGATCACTTTTTAGACTAAGGGCATGACCCAACCTATCTCCCACCAACTTATGAGAACGTCTTACGAAAACCCAACACGCCCCAACAGCTCCTGCAATACAAACAATGTTATACACACCCCTGAATCTCTGCCAGCTACATTTAAGTCCTCTTTAAAAATCCATTCCTCGGCCAGATGAGCGTCTCTTGCAAAATGCATCACCTCCAATGCTAGAATAGTAGGCATTCGAATTCAATTCAAGGGTATCACTTTTCACGTGTACAAAAACACTGCATCGCATACTCAATTTAGAGCGTAGAAGAAACCAGAAACATAATATCTTCGTTTAATTTCATCTTTTTTTTAAAAAGAAACAATTTAGATTAACTTTTCTTAGTTTGGCTCAAAGAAGGATTGAAAGAGGTGAACAAATCGTCAAAAACCGTACTTATATCCAAAACATCCCAATGCTCAGCCCAGTCTCTTTCGAGCAAGCCTTTCTTTTCACGCAGTTCAGACAGCTTGGTTTGAATCTTAAAGTGAAAAAAAAAACAGAAATTATAAATAAAATAACAAATAAAAATTACGCAGCTACTGTGGAGTAATTCAACATCATATTTCGATCATATCATGAACAATTCTACAATTTGGATGAGATTTTACGCAAAAAAAACCTTGAAAGTTAGCTCGCTTTATTAAGAGGAAAAAGCAGAACGACAGACTTTCAAGAAACGACAGTACAAAAAATTCGTCCAGCGATCTTTTCTTTATAGAAACAATTTTGAACCTTTTTAATAAGACGTTGAGTTGGTTAACTTGGGGTTTTTCGAACGCGTCAAAAAACGGGTATTGCGCATGCGCTAATTCGCTTGCTTAAAATTTTGAAAAAACTTGAGCAAAAATTAAATTGAAAATAAATAAGAATGGGATTTCTTAGCAATGAAGCTAAAATCAAAATTTTTTATTCGACCTTTCAATTACAATGCAAAACGTCTTTAATAATAATTCCAACCAAGATATGCTTCAATGCGCAAGCGCGATTCATCCACTTAAACCCCACAAGTCACGCCTATCCCTATCTGGTGTCGCAGATGACGACACTATATCATTATCGCTTCTCGGCCTTTTGGCTAAGATCAAGTGTAGTATCTGTTCTTATCAGCTTAATATCTGATATGCGCCTATGGGCGCTCAAATATTAAACTGATTTTTGGAACTCGCTCGTCGGTACGAAGCTTGCTTCACCGCGAGCACGGGTTGCCCTGGCACTGCAGTACAGCCGTGGGCGGCCCACCCCCTCTCTCATCAATAAACGAATTAAAAACCAAAGTGGCAAAAGCAACAGTAATTCTTACTTGACTATGGTGGGCTTGAGGATAAATTTCACTCACCTCGCACACCGCAAAATGGCCTTTCTCCATCATTTGTTCTCCGGTCGCGAGAACGTTCGCTATTTTCTCTTCTCGGGCATCCATCTCTGATTTTCGTCCTTGGTGTTCGTCCATGATTGCTTGGCACTCTGGAATGACTCTAAAGAAGGAGCAGCAAGTCACTTTCACAAATCATAACGATCAAGTGCCTAGGATTCATTAACACATCGGGGACAATGCAGAAACCTCCACGTTGGTATCCCTGGATATCCACCGCCGAAAATGATCTAAACTCATCTTGTCGGCTCGTCTGCACATTTGAGGGAAAGACTCGATGAAAAAAATTAATAGCTCAATGAATTGATGGATCAAAAAATAAATTTTCGGTGATTCAACATGTAAGTGTAGTTAACAATTCTTGAATGAAATGTAAACGAAACATACTTAGGTCGTTCATCAGAGGCGATTTCTTGTCTCATTTCCTGAATCCAAATCAATAAATCTTGAATTTGCAGTAAGAACCTCTGGAATTCATCAGAGTCACCTAATTTTGACCCTCTTTCGCTTACACGAGCTAGAAGACTGTGCCATGCATCCAAAACTTGGGCCTCTTTATCTTCGATTTCCTTCTCTCTGTCACCTGCGTAGCCTGGCTTTAATTCCGCAGCAAATTTCTGAATTTCGCTCACCTACAATGAAAGAGTTGTCGTGGAATCACATAATCACATGAGGAAATATATGTATCAATCATTTTTCATTTGCTATCACTACAACATTTCGACGTGTTGACAAATTCTCTAAGCAATCTTTGCAGAATTAGGAACCGCTCCAGGCAAATGATAGCCCTCAGAGGAGCCTGCTATCTCAAAGCTTCTTGAATTCGGGTTAAATTATCCTTCAATTAGAAAAACACATTCAATCGTAAAACGAACTCGTTTGGACAATCCTCATACGTAAAGGATTTGCCTGCAAATGAATTCAGGTGAGGGCAATGGTCCTACCTTGCATCAAATGCGAAACAGAATAAAAAGAAATACATGGACACTATAAATATATAAATAAACATAGATACAAAAATATATACATATATATACATATTGATATCTAAATATATTTATAGTATCCATAAATTTCCTTTTATCTCGCTTCACATTTGGTTTACTGTAATATATGAATACACACACACACACACACACATATATATATATATAAATTGATTATTTACATATGAAGTATAATTAACCTATTACCTGATTTCCTAATGGTTGGAGGTCAGCCTCGAACGCACGATGATATCTTTGAAGAGCGTATACACTTTGCTGATCACGGCCTAAGTCTTCACCAAGTTGTGACTCTTTTTCCTATCGAGAAATTTTCCTTTCACTTTATCAATATTCATAGACGAAAGTCCTTTCAACAAAACTAAATAATCAATAACATGATAAAGATATTTGTGTAAGAGAAAAATGACGCGAGTCACTGCCATAAGTTTGCGTTTGCGGTCGCGTTTGGTCCTACGTGCAAAGATTCAAAAGATAATCTCGAAACTTTTTTTCTACTCTCCTGATGATTCACACGTAAATTGGACATTGTAAGGAACAATACCACAGGGAGTAGGATGTCCCATATCAACCCTATGGCCTAGCACAGAAAACATATAAATGGATAACAAAAATCAAATAAAAAAGGAGAATTATACATATGAAAACTAATACAAAGATAGGAAAAATGAAAAGATGATATCAAAGGATGGTTGTAGCAAAAGCTCATTTAAATCCTTCTGTTGCATGTACAAACTATAAAGTTGCTTCGAGTAGCTTCTTATAAAGATCGACAGGAACTCTTCACCACTGTATAAGATAACCTGCACAAAATCTTGGTTGGAAGGAGAGAAGAGACCGCGAAGTTACAATAGTGCAGTTACGCTCTTTAGAACTTCTCTTTTTAAAACGAGCGATGGATTCTTCCTCTCGAATGTTGTTCGGATTACGTTTGAAATACTTCAACTGAGATTAAGGCCGCAAAATCATGACGAAAATGGCTCATCAATGTGGGACTTGAAGCGTGGTCGTAGACGAAGTGTCATTGTAGCATGACATTTTCAAGGATACGAGTACGGCAAGGCAGGAGAGAATATGACGTCCATGTTATAATAATAATTAATCTATTTAGAGTTCGTGTGGAATATAGCAACAGGGTAATTAATGTCAACGAATTACGACTAGATGGATAGGATACAATAAAGAAGATAAAGACAAGATATGAAGGGAATGGCAGAAAAGAGAAGAGTAAGATTGCAATGGATTTTATACCATTTGATAGGATAGAAAAGCGAAGAGACTGTTTAACGCTTTTCGTTTTAACACTGCGTATCGTAAAAATCTAAACGAACAACGAACCAGTATCATGGCCAATGTCTGTTTTGCTTCTTGGAAAAATCGATGGTATTCATCAGCACCAAGCAGCAGCTATAATTACCAATTAAAAACATTAATATGAAATTCCAGAAACAGCAGTTCAATGATTGGGAGATTTAACAGCCCGTGTCCTTATCTGTTGATTCAATAAATGAGTGCTCGATGGAAATTGGCGAAAACGCAAAAAATAACTCAACTCGAAACCAAGTTGAAGCTACACATTAATTCTGCATGGTAAATAGCACGAACCTGTTTTCTCGTTTCCAATAATTCAAGAAGATTAGCCCACGAGTCGTTAAGGCCTGATTTCCATTCTGCAATAGTGGCTGCATCAGAATGTCCAGTTCCAATGAGCTGATCAGCAATCGCATTTACACTTTCAACCCTTTCTGCGCCAATACGCTGGGTTTCTTGAGAGAATCTTTCAAAACGCTGCTGAAGGACCTAGTTTTTACAGAGAAAATATGATATCATTTTTCGCACACTGATTAGTGGCTCTTCTACCTTCTAATCGCTCATGAGAAGTTGATGAGCTTCAAAATAATAACACTAACTCAATGAAAAAGTTGGAAGGGAGGCGTGGTTAGTAGGGTAATGGGGATCCTGATTTATACAAGTTTGCTTTGCCTATTAAGAATGGGTGGTATAAACAAAGGACCTATGTTATCCATGAAGGTTACTTAAATGTTATGGATTTATGCACAGATGCTCTAACTGGTGATGTAAATTTTCTGAGAATTACCTGCACGTGGTCATAATCCTGGCCAATGTCTTGCAACCCAGCAATTATTTCTTTCTCGTTGATCCAGGTTTCTAAATCTTCGACCTGGAAACAATCGCAGTGTTATCATGATTCAAATAAGAATCACGGATTTCTTAATGCTGGACAAACATTGAAAAAATAAGTATGAACCAAGCCGCAAGTCGTAGTTAAAGGAGATATGAAATGAAGCCGTCTATGCCTCAATTGATGGTACCATTTTAAAGACGGAGATGGTCTTCTGCTAAAGACAGATATGATGAAAAAAAACGTGATATAGATAGCAATCAAGGAAGGAGAATAAAAAGGCATAAAAGATACAAAATGCATGTTAAAAGGTAAGAAAATATATTCGTACTTCTCTGTTAAATTGGTAAAGCTTCAAGTTCTCATCGAGCTTTGAGTGTTTATCCTCTGCGAGTTCAATCAATCTGGTATATGCCTTTTCAAGGTCACTCTGGGTGCTTTCAATTAAAGTGCTGCAAAATCAAACGAAAGAGAACATGCCCTGAGTGCCTCATGCAAATTACGAATGCGATTTGTAAACATCAGATAACATTTCCCAACGGATACTTAATCTCTGCATATGAAAAAAACGACACTTCCATCTCGCACATCCAAATATCCAAAGCAGAAAAAGAAAGCTGAATGCAAAGAACGAGCTGTTGGGAGAACCTTGTTACAAGTGGTACCATCCTGAGCGACGTAACCGTGACAAAGAGTTGACAATTCCTTGGCTCGCATCACTTAACGCAGTGGCTCTATGCCAGGTGGCCATCTACAGCTGCGGGGTCAGACAGAGGGTGCCCATATACGGGGAACCACGTGGAACCAAACCAGGGCCCGTCAGTGCGGTATACATACGCGCTCCACACACTACGCTAACCATATTCAAAGGATGACTGGGTACCAAACGACAATCAAACTCGCACAATCAATGACTGACTATTCTAAATTGGGTCATTCTGCCGAATGTGCCTACCTTTCTGGGTGCTCAGCTGCAACGAGCTTCTCGGATCTGTTGTGCAATTCGTCAATATCTTCTTTGAAATTCGCAACTGCTTTTTGCAAACTTATATGTTTATTCAAAAGGCTCTGGGCAGAAATCTCATCCTTGCCACGGTCATCACCAATCATATACAATTCCTGCTCACTCATCCAAGACTCGGCTTCAGCAGCATCGTGGAAATACTACAGGAAACAGAGGATGATTAAAAATGCAAGCTTCAGTCCATGGCAGGAGGTATACAGCATTCATCATTCAAAATCACTCAAAAATGATAGGTTAACAAAGAAACATGTCATGCAATATGCGCTACCAAAACTCATCTTAATGCAGGATGATCTGAATGATATCTACCTGTCTAGCAAGGAGCGACTCGTCGAGCTTTGCTTGGTAATTCTGTGATAAAACTTTAAGATTATCTAAGTGCTCAACCAAGCCGTTTTTGAGTTGTTCCACTTCCTCCTGTCTTGGCTGCTCCTCGTTGACCATCTGCTCTCCTGTCTCACACAATACGGTTATGATAGGTTCGTGTCCCTCAATCTCTTTGCACAGATTCTGGTGACGCTTCTTCAGGCGAAGAACTTCATGGAGACTCGTACCGAAGTTCTGCGCATTTAGAACTGGCTCTTTCTCTTCAATCCAAAGCTAAAATCAAATGGAATAACGTGTTTCAAATTGGCAGGCGGTTTTGGAAGCCGTGAAAAATCCGCATAGTTGGATTGATGATGAGGAGCAGCTTTCTGAAAATCACCGTCAACCGGATGACAATAAAGATACGGTCGATTTTTCTAGACCAAATAACTGACTACTACAAAAAGTCAAAAAGAAAAAACTCCAGGGAAATTCGTCAGCTTCCGCAAAGAGGCACAGCAGACTTATAAAGCGAATTGTAAAAGATTTCGGTACTAGAAACATTTGAATATGTTGCTAGAGTATATGAAACCTCTCAACTTACGTGCTCATCTTCAATATCTCTTTGAAACTGGTAAAATTGGAAGGTCTCTTCTAACTCAACTCTTCTTTCTGCTAATGGAGCTTCCAACGCTTCAAAGCTAAAACGAACAAATGCAGACAATAAACATACGAAGCTTTCATGTAACAGTTCTCAAAGGTACAAAATAAAGAGCGATCCTTTCGTAGTTGCCAAAAGGTATTTATCTATCTGCTAATTACCGCTCCTCCACAATTCTTCGCTCCTCGGCAAGTTTCTCTCCATCAACTTCATCACCCGGTGCTTGACTCAGTTCGATCATACGCGTGCGTTTTTCCTTGATTTCCTTCTCAAGGACCTGGAAAAAAACAGACAGAAATTGCACGTCACGATGACTGAAATGAATCACTGAGTGGCAAACTAACATCGAAATAAGAAGCTTACACTAAAGCAGAATCCCATGTTTTGCTTGTTCTAAAAGCATTACGGAGCAATTGCATTGGAAAACTGATTGCACAAATAAATAATTACTTAATGCATTATCAGAGAACCGCATCGGTGATTGATTACCTTGTGTTTGGTATATTGTGCCTTCACTGTAGTCAAAGTTGTGCCAGTCTCAGTTTCTTTAATACTAGTCTCCACCTCCTTTATGTAACTGTCGATATTAGATACTTCGGAGTTGAATTCTTCTTTGCGGTGTGCTTCAGTTAATGCGTCAGATTTCGAAACTGATGCCTGTTGATTAACATTGAATGATAAAAACAATAAATCATCTTATTCAAGAAGGCAATGCAAATATACGAGTCTTTTGAGTAGTCCATGGCGCGAAAACAGCCTCATCACATTCAATTTTTGAAAGGACGCAAATTACGGTGGAACAGTGAGAGAAAGAGACATTGCAGTGGCATGCTGTCTTATAATTAAAAGCGCATGATAGCTATAAAGGCTTTTACTGCTTTGCGGTGCACTGCAAAACTAGGCCTTTTAACGAAATCAAATGAGATAAAGGAAATCAACTTACCGTATTCAACTCAGTCCACAGGTTGTCAATCGTTTCTAGCCTTGATTCAACTTCGGGGGAATTTTCAGGATTTTCAAGCATTAAATGTTTTCCATCCTATGGTCAATAAAACTCATCAAACACAAGCCAAAATTGGTCTAATCATTCGATATTCACACAATATAGTGGCAGCTCGATTCTAAAAAGCAAAGCGGAGCCAAATACTCGAAACGTGCGTTCGGGGGCACCTTGTTTGAGAGGTACCATCCTAAGCCACGGCATTGTAGGGCAAGGTGGCCAGATACCTTCTTCGCCTCCATTTGTAGCTTTGATATACTAATCTTTTTTGATTCTATCATGGACTATGAACGCATTATTTACTAATAGTTACAAAATTGTAAGTTAGGATCTTATATTTCTTTCCGTTTGTTTTTAACAGGACAGGCAGTAGTAAAAAACAGCAATATTTTTTGAAGGTATATTATTATTATCAACAATACTCCCAGTAGTACATCAGGTACCCAATTACTGATGGAAATAAAGATACAGGGCAAAGAGATATGAGCATAATGCCGTCTTGAACACGGACTGTCCGCAGAGCAAGTGTCCGTTCCAACCAATATGCCTCAAATTCCCTCTACAGGAGCCTCAAAATCTTCCATCTCCTACAGACGCAAACTATTTTCACAGCAACATGTGAAGGCATCTCGTGAAAATTCATGGTAGCAGTTCTTGTTCCCCTAAGAGTGAGATGCTCACTCCATAAAAGTTGCTAAAGTTTAAAAGCAACACGCGAGTTTTGTTAAGAAAATTGGGAGGATGTCAATCAATAAAAGAAATAACCTCTTTGATGGAATCAATCTTGTGCTTGTTTGCTTGCAATTCCATTTCAAACGCTTGATGCTTGGTCAGTTTGCTCCGGAGATTAGTCAGTTCTTGCGGTGGTTCTTCAGATGCAACCTTGAGCCGGTCATTCAACCAATGGGTCACCTACCGAAATCATTCAAAGACATTCAAAGCATTGACAGTGAGCAGTAGCTCAATAGAATGGCGTGAGGCCGAAAGTAAATCTGATGAGAAGATGACATCAATGTCTTTAGGTTGACATGACAAATTGATATTGGTCATGAAAATGCCTCAAAATTGATATGCCTTATGTTTATCAATTAATCACAGGGACTCCAATATTCGATCTAATTGCAATTAAAATCATACAGGCATTGCACTTAATGCCGTTAAGAGAATTAAACTTACATCATCAGTATCTTGCAAAAACTGTTTCAGCTTCAGGTCTGCTCGCAGCTTTTCTAATTTGAACAGTAGATTTTCCCTGTTCACTCTTTGCCTGAAAAAGACGTCCCACATGGGTAAAAGTATTACAAAAAGGGAAGAAAATATTCATTACGTTTATTACGCCTACCACAATTCAGAATTCTCGTAAAAATGAGTGACTCACCTCTCTTGAAGGCTTTCTGTTTTGTCTTTGATTTTATCAGATGCATAGTGCTCCTTCGCAATCAGTTGACAGGACAAGTTGACCACGTGATTGACTTTCTCGTCATGCTGGTCCATCTTGCTTAAGAAGTCTTCGTGCCTCTTTATCTGATCAAGAACAGCATCAACAACAGGCTGTAAAACAAAGCAAAAAAGGTTATAAATCAATTCAAACTATGTATTTGTTGGATGAAGATTGCATTTATGTGTGAAGCATATGGTTGAATAAGCACCATGGCGACAATTCCTGTCGCTTTTCAACTTTAGAGATTCGGGTGTACTGACCATAAATGCAAGTCAGTTTTGCATCCGTTGAACGCAACAGATAAAATAAAATGAAGTGAAAATGAAGTCAAAAGAACTTACAGCCACTTCCGTCTTGGAAATAAAAAGCTCTTGAAAGGCTAGCAAAGCTTCAGCTTGTTTCGCATCTCGCAAGAAAATCTAAAATAATGAGACATGCTTCACACTATTATACTGAAAAGGGAACTAGAGGCGAGACTTTAAAGCATCACTTCTTTACAAAGTTATACGTCAAAGATACGCAAGTTGCATGACAACGAATGTCAAAGTCTGTGCATACTAAGTGCTTGCAATTGCAAATAAACAATGTTCTATCAAGGGCTAGAATCACAGTTTCGCATTGAAAAGCCCCCAAAATCTAGCAACATTTTCACTGATACATCTAGGATAACAATGAATTAACACAGGTAGGGGAGGATGATGGTTCTTCCAAGTTGTCTCCCCTCCTAGTGTGTCCAGTCCAATTGGGGGGGGGGGGGGGGGAGCCAAATACCATCACCAATCTTACAATATATCATGCAAATTGGTATTTAGTGCATACGTACAGTGCACTTTGCATATATATATATATATATATATATATATATATATATATATTTATATATATATACAATAATATATTTATATATTCATATACATCGTATATATAACAAACAGGACGTGCGTTACTTTGGGTATCGTTTGGTGGACCTTGTCATTGGTATGATACAAACAACGATAGGATTCATGTAATCTAAGCACCTGGTAATTCATGCTTTCCTCAAGGAGATTCCTTCTCCTCATCCACAACACATCCAATTCCCTCCAGCCAGCGATGATGTCATCAAGCTGCTGCCTAAGTGACTGCTGTTGGAGGTCTGATTCGTCTTGAATGAATTTAGGACCATCCTCACAAAGTTTACTGAAGTCATCTGAATGCTGATCGATTACAACCTTTGATGCAGAAGGGATAATGACATGAGAAAATGGTGCTATCTATAGCCTCAGTTGCCAATTTTGATTACAAAAGTTAACTTGCATTTTGAAATCGAAGAAAATCCGAATATCATCATAAGACTTGTGTTTGATTGATCATCTTAAAAGCATGTACTCGTTCACTAGAGCTAGACGAAATATTATTACAAGGTGGTCACTCAAATATGAGAGGGTCAACTTGTTTTACTGTCCTTGCATCTTATAAAGAAAAAGCTCTGAATAGTTAGCATAAGATACCTTAACTTCAGAGTGAGCATCAAGCAGTGCTTCAGCCTCTTGCAAACTTTGAGCAATATCTTCGGACGCGCAAGCTGCCTGTGTTTGCTGTAACCTAATAAAAGAATTTCAAACCATGAGAAAACGAAAACTAATTAACCAAATAACTAGCTAACTAACTAACTAACTAACTAGCTAGCTAAATAACTAACTAACTAATAAACTAAGCAACTAACTAACTGACTGACTAGCTAGCTAGCTACATGGTATTATCGGTTAAATTAAAAAAAAATTGAGTTACAAGTGTTCAAAAATGTAGACTTTATAATAAGGAATTCGGCACCAGCACTTAAGCAAATAGTAAATGACAACTTACCAATTATGGAACTCGTCAATATCCATGACAAATCTTTTCAGCTCACCGCTTTCAGCAAGGCTTTCGTTTCGTTCCTTGATCTACGAAATGAGATTCACAGCCTAGCTAAAATAATGGCGTAAGTGCGGAAGCATTTATACTTAACCGGAAAGAACGAAGAACAAAATATGGCTCTTTTATATAACCGAACTGAGCATGGACCGATGGGAGAATTGCTGCAAAAGTAGCTTGCGTAGAAATATAACAAAAAGGTTAAAAAAATGATTGATACAGTCAATATGAAGGAACTCACCATGGTTGAAAGATTATCCCAACACGACAACAAATCACACAACTTTGCGTTGATTTCACCGGCATCCTATGAAAAAATCATTATTATCAGTAACGGGTACTGCTTCAATTACTTCTGAAAAGAATCAGCTGCTGGCTTGAAGACTCCATTTCCAATCAGGAGGAAGATAAATCTACATCAGGGGTCTCAAACTCGCGGCCCGCAAGGTGATAATTTTTGGCCCGCGTCTTAGAATAAAAACGAAGATATTTGAGACCATAGGGATGTCTTTATCAGAGCTTCTCTTGCCCATAACCTGATGCGGTTCAGCCCCACCCAGACTTTGCCTCCAGCGGCCCCCAGGTAAATTGGGTTTGAGATCCCTGATCCACATACTACCAGTGGTGTAAATGACTTGAAGGCGAGTCAGTCAATTGAAAAGTAGTTCAACGCATTTCCATGAAAACTAAAACAGAATAAACAGAAAACCCCAGGCTCCATTGCTTACATCGGGCCTCTCGTCTGATATCCTGGCAGCATTTTCTTGTAAATATTGCAACTGAAAGGAAACAGATGCATATGTAGATTGCACATATAGATTACAATATTTAGATTTTTACGTCGTACCCGTTAGGGCCCAGTTCCTTTCGCTTAGGCAACCAGAGGACTGGGAACACTTTATATTGTCAGTAGTAGAACACGTTTAGTCAGTAGTCAGACGACTAAGTCAGTAGTTCAGTATCGGTAATGGCTTTGCTATCTATCATCATTAATGATACATTTTACTGTTAAATTAAAATGCCACGTTTTTTGACACCATTTCTCCGGTACTCAAATCAAACTAGGTTCATATAATATAGATATTTAACAATGAACCTTCAACCATTGAAAAATGCATGTTGAAACATGCGCTGAAAAACATAACGTGTACCAAGACCGACCCAATGGCGACAAATTTGTTACTTTAGTGATGACGTAACTGCTTACTTTGTTTTGCAGTGCAACAATGTCTCTTTCTATGCTGTTCAACCGTCTTTGTAGGGTTATCACTGATGCCAAATCGGTTCCAACCCCCTCCACAGTTTTGAGAATTCCAGTTTTCTCGATAATGAGAATCTAAAACACACAGTATTGACAATATTGACATCACAAAAAAGCAACTTTCAAGTCTAAATTTCAAACAATTAAAAACCTTGGTAGGATTATCTTCCTTCTTTATTTAAACAACTTTGTGAACCCGGAGAAGAAAGCAGCTGAATGCTTACAAATCACGATGCTGTCCCAAGTTGGTCTAGAAAATACGTCAAGGGGCTGCCTAACTTGAAACCAACCCTCTCCAACCCCCATACCCTTTCCTAAACAACGGCAGTGCTAAGACATGAAGCAATTTCACACATGACAGTCATCCACTTTTAGGGAACGCCTGCTTTGAACATTCAACCCTTATTCAACCCTTCGATTGCAGACGTGTGTACGTCGTCCTCTCCTTAGGAGAGATGACCACCTTCGTTGGTCGTTCTTCTTGTGGGACTGGGTGGGTTCGGAGGTGGATGATGAGGCCCATTCTACCCCGGAATGTTCTGGCACAGTGGGGGCAGGACAGCTGATCTTTGACCTGTGCAGAAGGGTTGGTGCATCGGGCCTTCCGGGCTGCACTTCTGGTCTTGGCAGTCTCGATTCGTTGCTGCTCCCTTGCGGACTGCACTGCGGGGTGCTGACCGATCATCGGCAAATGTCTTCCATGAGAATGAACATAGAGAAATGAGAAGAAGCACGCCAAAGGTTCCAATTACCTGGGTTTCCACGATCTCACTGAAAAGAGTCTGAATCTCCAATGCATTGTGCAATTCTCTCTTTTTAAGCTGAGCATCGTCGTTAAGTCGCTGCCAGCTAAAAAAACACAGAATTCATTATAGAACGAGCAGAGCCGATCCGAGCCGATCCGAGCCGATCCGAGTCACGAGACTGGTAGGATAAGCAAATCGAGAGCTAAAACCTGGGTAGTGGAGTAATATCTAGTTTTCAGTGGATGGTTCCTTGCAAAATAAGAGCTCTGCAGTCCAGCGGATGATTAAATCAAAGTTAACCAGCTCATCCATTTGTATGATTTTCCCCAGAAAAAAGGCTTGCCAATGAGCCAATTGCAAAAATATTTTCCCAAAGTAGTTGTAAATAAAGAGCGCTTCCTCATCTCCAAACTCTCCATTATAACCATTCGAACCTCGTACTACACATTTTACTGCAGAAATAGAACTTGGACTAATCCTGGCCTTCTTCCCTAGTAGACCTGTCCAATTCTATCGATGTCATATCCATTTTCATATATATCTACATTTGCTTTGTTCTTTTCCCATTGTATTAGTATTATATTGTAAACCATAAGCCAAGCTGGCCAATTTCAAACTAGCTAGGCATTAGAGAGGTTTGTAATTGCAGTTTAAATTGAATTTGAATGAAAGGTTTCCAATATCAGTAATTATTGCATTCCCTTCTATTTCCGTTTTAAATCATCACCAGTATACAGTTGAAACAGTCAATTACGTACTGCCTGTTATTAGAGAGGCGCATTTTTGCACTTTAAATTTTCATCGAAGGAATGGCTTAAAAATTACCATTGTTAGAATAATCATAATAATTATTTCAATTCTTTGTAGGTCATGTAAATTTGATGTTTAATACACGGCTATCAAAATGTTTCCTGTAGCTTATGAGTTGAGTCACCCCGTCTTTCCTTTCACTAAAGGATCTAACTGGTTTTATTTACATCCAGTATTTGTTCTTACGTTTTACCAGTTTTGCTATGACCTTAAAAAAACATTAACGTTGGAGGGTTGACAAGAACAGCGTATTCAATGCTCTTTGTAAATTTTCATAAACACGTGGCTTGAATCACTTGTTTGAAAATGAACAACGCATTGAGTCATCTTTTGTACTTATTCAAATTCCAAAGAGAGCCACGAGTCTTAAAGTGAAGTGGCGGCGCCACGGAAGAGGGACTGTGTCAAACTCCCCCCCCTGAAGTTGGAAACAGGTTTGATTCTCTGATTTGACCACATCCGAGGAGCAAATTATAAGGAGGGGGGAATGGTTTGGCATAGCCACTCCTGCTGTGATTCAATTCATCTAATAAGATGTACTCAATCTTGCTATTCACCTCACCGCCATAAAACAGTGCTGATAAAAACATTATGAATTATTATAAATGATTGCTCTGCAACCCAGAACCATTCGTGTTTTTCAGATTGTAAGTGGTCGGCATTTAACAATATTTTTTACATGCCTTAAACTGTTTGACAGTGTTGATTTCCGCTTTTAACCCTCATCTATCAGAAAATAGGCCGATTCCGATCGCTAAAAGGCATCTCTTGTCCGTAGACGGAGCGCAATGCAATAATTTTGAAGCGTGTTCTTATCCCCCCTCCATCCAGGGGGGCTTGGTCGCGCTGAAGTTCGATTGGTAAACAAAATTGACAGTATTATTGCACTCGTGCGTTCAACGCAGTGGACATAATGATACGTTCAATGTAATAAAAAACATCCCATATATTCTATGAGATAAATCAACGACCTGTTTTTAGGTAGGTTTGAGTCCTCATTAATTTCAGCCAAAGCCATTAGCAAATCAATAGAAAGGTTCGCTTCCATCAGTCATAGCAGAACAATTCAAAGTCATGCGGGCCGTTGTGAATTGTATCAAGAGATACGTTTTGCGTCATATGCTGCATGCTATTTGAAATGAAAAGTTTATCTAGCATTTTAATGTGCGATAAGACCATGAATTGCGATAGAAATGCGAGGCTGACATAACGTTTCGATGGTCTTCCTTGCATGCCCCTTCCGAAGTGTAGATGAATGGAGGTCTGCACGTCGGCAAACGAGCGTGCAGCAAGTCACGTCCTTGATAACAATTTAAGTCTAGTTCGCGTGAAACCGCACAGAGTTATATTTCACGAAGCAAATATGGTCTCGTTAAAAGCTAGAGAACAAGGTATCGATGAAAAGAAGTGCACGGTTTGCTGCGACAAATCGAGATTCAGATGCTCGTCGTGTCGGAGTGTTTTTTACTGCGGCCGGGCGCACCAAATCTTAGACTGGAAAGATCACAGGTAGGCAATCACACGTCGTACTTTCTTTTAGCACAGTCGACTCTAAATAATGCAGATTACTTAAGATTTGACCTAGGATCTAAAGCTAGAACAGTTTAAATTCAGGGTTAAGAGAAAACACGCATAAAATTAACGGATACACTAATCCGTTCTGAAGTGAAGAAGCTCTGAAGGAGAGAAAATGTTGCACGACCAAGAAGCATTTTAATGCAGGAATCTTTGTGGCCTAATTAAACATTGCCGTCGATTTGGTTGTAGAAACCACACAACTTTACGTATTACTGCGAAAAGAGAAAATGGAAAAAGAAGAGGCTTAAGTTAGTGAGTGTCGTAAATAAAGCACTGCCAATTGGCGAAAGAAGCTGCCATTTTTCTAAAAATATTTGCTCGTTAACGCAGGTTCTGGTAAAACTTCTCGTTTTCATAACGACCAATTCAACAAGAATTGTGTGTGATAACCAGCAGAATGGATAATCAAATGTTCCATTTGTGTCAAACTTGTGAACTACTACCAAGTTTTCGCCTATCGTTATGAATATCGTCGTCAATCAGCCACAAACATGGCAACTTGAAGAGAAAGCGAGCTTTTCCCGTAGGATCATCTGTGATCTTCAAAATTTATCAAATAACATTTCAACTCTCTACTTTCGACAATTTCATTTTTTTCAGAATCATCTGTCGCATGCGAAGAACATTTGATGAAATAAAAAATTCGAAATGTCACAGGGCAGATGTGATAATCAAGAAACGAAATTTTGCCCGGTTGAAAAAAGCATTGCATACGACGAAGGAGGAGGGGGAGGCGACGGCGGGCTGCTTCAGAACCCTGAACCAGGCGGAATACGTCACGACTAACGTAGGGCTTGTTAGTGATATCGTCAAAGAACTGACATTCAGTGGGTTTGCCGTCGTAGATAATTTCATCAATGCGGAGATAATGAGTGGCGTACGTAGTGAGTTGACAATGCTTTGCAACGATAGCACGTCACTGCCAGGGAAGCTGTGTTGTGCTAAAAGTAACGCGGGAGCTAGCATACGTAGCGACATGGTCCGCTGGCTCGACATAAAGCACGACTGCCCGTACACCGCAATACACACCGTAGTGAGACGAATGGACCGGGTGACCTCCATACTTAACACCGCAAAGATACTCAGCGACTGCGACATACGCAGCAGATCGCCAGCAATGCTTGCGTGCTATCCCGCGAAAAGTAGCGGCTACAAACAGCACGTGGACAACCCGAATGAAGACGGACGGAAACTGACTTTCATACTGTACACGACTCCACGTTACGACAAGCTACGGGATGGGGGCGCACTCCGTATACACAAAGCTGATCGACGCTTATATTATGACATTGAACCCCTGGATGGGAGACTAGTCATATTCTGGTCAGATTGTAGGACACCACACGAAGTATTGCCAACAAACAGAACGAGATACGCCATTTCTGTTTGGTACTTCGATCTGATCGAGAGAGCTAGGACATTGGTGAAGTTACCGTCGAGGAGTAGCAGTATGCTTCAACAATGCTTCATAACTTGATGTAATATTTGCTTGCTTTTCATGCAAAATGCTACGAATAAAGCCAAAGCTAAGGTGCTTCCAATGAATTCTCTGCTTACATTTGGCATACATGGAGGATGTTTCACTCTTGCGACCGTGGAAAATTATCTATCGTGACAATGGAGTACTCCGTCGGCTACTCTACCTTTAGAAACGAATCCAGATTTTCAGTAAACAAAAGCTTTAGAAACGAAACGTTTACATTTTGCCATTCCTTTACTGTGTATTTAAATTTGGAATGGGCTTTGAAATAAAACCTTTTCCACCTAAGATACATTTCGTAAATGCATTGATTAGGAATGGAATGCTCCGAAGCAACAACTATCGTATCAAAGCTTTGCTCCCACACCAGCACAATCCATTATCAAAGTGTTTCATTTCCCGCAGATGACGTACGATCGTTTGTCAACTTTGGAGATGTTTATGTATGCTAGTAAAATTAGAACTTAATCATCAACGTGATAAAGCTTGGCATAAAAATTTCGTCTTTTTTTTCTAAAATTAGTTCATTGAATCTTCTGAAGCTAGCTTTTTCATTCAGAATGGATTTGAATGAAGATAAAACGACACATCGTGCGTGATCAGAGAATATAACTGTTAAATGCATAGACATTCATAGTAATGTAGAAATCCTGTTCACCGCGAAAGGGGGGTGAAAGAGAAAAAAGTCCCAAACTATTTGTCTCAAAAGGAAACACAGAAAGAAGCGCAGAGAAAATTTCGATATAAATGACGAGGCTTTGAGGTTGATGAGACTCTTCATAATCGAAACAAAATCGAAAAATTCAGGGGAAAACAAAAAAGGTCCAAGGCCAATCATGTTTCTATTATGCCTCAGTGCTACCTTTGACGGCCTTAATCCCAACCATTCAACATGGGAATAGTGAAAACTTGTGTTAAGATCATCGGTTAAGATCTGAGAAGAAATTCGTGCGTCACGCAAGTCCAAGACACAGGCTTAGCGAGTAAGCACTTCATATTGCGCACACAAAAAACTTCAGAGTGAACCTTAACAGCTTTATCTGAAGCATGAAATAATTGCAACTGATAAATGTTGTTAGAACAAACTCTTTGGGAAATATGACATATCAAAGTGTGGCCGGATAGAAAACTACAGTTACACGCATCAATGCCTCATGAAATCATGGATAATAATTTCTTCGAATCTTTATACTGGTTGAAACACTTCAACTTTAGATAGCTGTTATCAATGTGTGCCCAGTGCTTGTGCCATCAGAGTTACTTCTGAGTACTCTTTTACCGACCTCGGAAGGATGGACAGCTGAGTTGACTGTTGGCTTATGGTCAGTGGTTCCGACGAAGGGGATTTGAACCCACGCGAGTAGACCTCGAATGATTCGAAACACGGCGCCTTAACCACTCAGCCACACCACCTTCATAGGGGGGGGGGGGCTGGCATGAAAATCGCTAGGGGCGCAGAATAGAAGGAACAGAAATGAAAATTAACTGAATTAATACGAGGCATTGAGAGTGCCAGCGCAGGGGAAATTATTTGATTGCATACAATAAAAAACCAAGATAGGGGCAGAAGAATTGTCGGCGAACGGGAAAAGGAAAGTTTGCTGTTTCAAATGGCATGTTACAAAAATGAATCGAAAAGACGAGAAATCGAGACTGTGTCGGCAAAAAAAGTGTCTAAGGAGCATCTTTTTTCATTTTCACTTTCGTAAAAAATCAACTTGTTGCAAGGGATGTCTTACTAGCAAATAAATTGTTTACTTAAAACCTTGAGAAATTATTGTAAATATGTAGAATGAGAAGTTATGTATGTAAAGAGACGCAAAATGAATCGATCGCTTGAGGCCCGTTCTTAACGATGACCAGGGCTGAAATTGTTGCAATGAAAAAGGGGCAAAACTAGAACGATGAAAAGCACAAACCTTCCATTCAAATCTTCCACTCTTTTTGGAACATCATCAGCATTTCCCAAGGTCTTTTCCGAAAGCTCGCATGCAAGTTTGTTTACGTTCTTAAGTCGTTCCTCATTCAAACGCAATTCCTGGACAAAATTAAACACGGGAAATCAGTTCCACTTTCAATGGGGAATGCATTTTAGGATGAATAACAACACGAAGGGCTTTTCACCAAAAACAGCATCAAGGAAATGAAAGGAGAAGAAGGTACATCATTGAAATAAAATGTCCGAATAGAAATGAATTGGCTATTGACCAAGATTGGTATATTTTGATAATATAATGATGTTTATACTCTGATGAGTGAGTATCAGTCAGTTGAAACTTGTGCTTACATTTAAAGGCGAGATTAACAAGTGAGCTTCAGTAGTCTTTCAAACTTGCAAAGAGCAATAGTTAGATATCTGCTAAATGCGTAATATTCACTATCTGGTCACTGTACAGTGTGGATAGATAGAGATAGACAAAGGCAACCGGATCAATCAAAATTTTGCGATAATTTTGACAAAAAACTGGACACTTAACCCAATGAAAACCAAAGGACGATTTACGCATGCAATAAAATTATATGCAAGCCATTCTGTTATTATTGTGGCTACGGTCACGATGCTACTATACCTGCTCAAATCCACCAAATCTTTGTTCAACTGTTTGGCACTGCTCCAAATCATAAGTTTTTTCGACTTTCAAGTACGTGTCAAGCTGCAAATGCTAAAAGAAAAAGAACACAACTTCACGAATTTAGGCGAAACCAACACCTTTATATAAATATTTTTTAGTGAGTTATGTTGGGGAAAGGCCATGGTGGCTTATACAATGCCTCAACCTTTATATTGAATAGGTGAAATGACGTCATAAAGACATATGACACAAGCAAGCTTCTTTATTCAAATAAAAACTAAAAAGATACTCAATAATCATGCAGTTGAACAGCAAAGGAAAAACTGGGAAAAGATCGTTGTGATGCGTGCAAAAATGTCAGAACAAAGTGCCTAAATAGAAGGACGTTGAGAGCTCATTTGAAGGGACTACTTACATGCTCCTTAACCCAAGTATTCACAATTTCAACCTCATTATAAAGTTTATACAAGGCGAGGGTCTCGTCGAGTTTTCCTTTCCTGTGAGTGCACTTGTCTTTCAAAGCGGCATACTGTTGCTCTATGCTAAAAAAGAAGGACGAGCTCTTCAAACAAAACATGAGAAAATGTGGCAGTGGAATACTTGGCAACCATTGCTAAACACAAATCAAAGTTGAAATCCTTCAAGAACGACCGGCAAATTTATTGCAATGTTCAGAAAGCACTTTCAAAAGGCGTTTTAAGGTCGCTCACCGCTCTTTTTCAAGTACAACTTCAGGCGTATCCTTGTCCTTCAATGAGAAAGAAAACGAAACATTAGCCGACAAATACACGTCACACCAAAGATTAATGAGAAAATTGTGGAATCACGCCAATGAGAGCTAAATTGGCTGGAATGGGCAGATCAAAATGACATTTGAACTCAACACGGTGCTGTGAAAAACCTACAATAATGGTTCACATAGAAACAATTTAAAGCGAGAATACCTCATCTGCAAGTGTATTTAACCTTTGCTCTTCCAAACTGTCTATGACTTTTTCAAAGTTCTCAATTTCATTCACAAGAACCTAAAAAAATTCAAAAAATATTGAAAACGGAAAGACACCAGTTCTGCAATTTGATGTTATAATAATAATAACTATAATATACAAATATCTAAACTGGATAAACACTTCAACTACTTAAAGCTGTTAGAAACACATGTCCAGTAAAGTAAATTAAAAGACAAAAGAAGAAATTATTTAACATCTACAGCGATGTTGAAAGAAAGTTAATTATAGTGGTTCTCTAGAAAGTTTGAGAAGTCTAGTTTGTTTAGCTATTAAAAGTACTGCTAAAGCGTTTCCCTATAAATAGCATTCTCGAATGGTTTCTAAAAATCGATTTAAAATAAATAACAAAATAAATAACAAGAAAATAAATAAACAAAATCCTTCGAATACGCCAGTCTCCTTCTCAGCCCTGCCCCCTAACCACACAGTGTATCACAATATTAGGTCTCACTTGGGCTAAGTTCTTTCACATCGAGGCAGTGGGCATAGTAATTAGGTCAAGCGCCTACTGTGTTGAATGTCACAGATCCAATCCCTCAGTCGTGCAGGCTTCCGGGTGCCGCCTACTTGTCGACACAGCAGTAGATGTGTACTCGACAGCACTATCTTCTAACTTATAAAGGGAGACATCGAACAGAGACTGGTGGTATAATTAACGGCAATACTTTGCATGTACTTGGGGAAACATTGCATGTATTAGCAAAAATTCTGGTAGTTACCATGTGCTTCTTGGAGAGTTCCTCAACCGAATCTTCATCTTGACCAAGGTCATCATTCGAAGCTGCCAAATCGATTTCGTCCATTTCGGCGGAGATCTCATTACAATTCGCAAAATACTGGTTGAAAAAACACAATCGAAATTAAATGTACGTGAGAGGTGAACCAAACATACTCCAAGACAAGGCTTTTCAAAATAATCCAATCAGTCACAGCATAATGGGTAATGAGGAGAAGGGGGTGCTTGGTACATGGAAATGACCAAAGGATGCCACGGTCGAAAAATAACAAAGTATTCCATGACAAGACCCTGAGTAAAATTGAATTTCAAGCGAGTTGGAAATGAAATATTGCCATCGAAGTTATAGTATTGAGCTCTACTGTTGCATGTGGGAATTTCGTGATGGACCAAAACACGAAAAAACCGCAATGCGTCCGCGATGTGCGGGTCGTGTTTAGATCCAGTCCAGTCTTTGTCCCTCGCCGGTTCGCGCATTGATGACCTCACATTGTCGGTCACCAATTAAATAGCATGAGAGTATCTGGTTTTCTGATTTCTCATCATGCAGAAAGAGGTCTGGACGTTCATATATTTGGCAGCAGAATTTCGAGCGAACAAAATCGAACTGAAAGCTGTTTAAAGTTTTGTGAATCTCTCATTTGTATATTGTCGGTAACAAACCCACGTTCAGCGGTTCAATGGTTCCTCCCTCTCGAGACAAGATAATCTGGCGCCCGCCGCTGTTGATCCACTCCAAGCACTGATGCTGTTGTGCCATGTCATGCGTTGGCGCCCTTGGGATCGCTGTCCCTGGATACTACATTCCAGAATTAGCGTGTTGAGGCGATATTCTGGGAATGTGAACTGGGCCACTCAAAAAAGATACCGGAGCCCTTCGTTCTTTAACGCTTCTTTACTAAACGTCCAGAGGTAGACTACAGAGATCACATCACACAGTAAAGAAGCATACCACACACCTGGTGCAAATTAAGTAGCTCTTGCAATCTTTTTTGCCTTTGCTTAGCAAGCATTTCCACTGAATCCCACCGTCCAGTTAACGTATCAATGCATTCTTCAATCTTCATTGATGCATATGGCATCGTTTTTGTTAGATCGTCACCTCGCTTTAGTACAATGTTCGTTTTCGGCTTTCTGGCAGCCAGCTCCGACTCTAGAGCCTGTTCAACAAGAACAATAAGATTCCAGTTATTTCTTCAAAGCGAATGCAAAAGTGACAGAGAAGGGAAAGGTACGGAGAACAGCGAAGCATAGGCCAACGAAGAGGCGAAAAAGCGCCTTCAAGACGTGTGTAATTAGATATTTTTATTAAGTACAACAACGTTGATACTAATGAATTAATGAACGCTGTGCATTTTCAGGCATTCGTATACCAGGAAAACAAAGAATACTCCTGTTGGATGAGCGATTTCTTACGCTTTTACCATCGAATAAACTAAATCAATCACAAGTAATACGCAATCAGTCTTTTGCATTCTGCAGCAATCAACATACCTCGTGTTTTTTCAACAGCAGATTGGTGGTTGGCACGTCTTTCCCGTACTCGGTTGAAGACAAGAAGTATTCTTTCTCACTAAGCCACATATCTTCCTCTTCTGCGTCTCTGTAGAATGAATGAAGCTGAAGGGACTCTTCTAGACGCTGCTTCCTTTGCTCTGCAAGACGACACAGATCATCGTACGCCTCTTGAAGCTCCGACTGCCGTCGTCTGACTTCGTCGACATCTGGTTGGTAGCCTGTTCCAGATAAATGAAAGAGCAGTTAACGACCAGTTCCTACATTTTCAAGTACGAACAACCCAGCATCAGGAAACAAAAAGTCCGCGACATTTTTGGAGTGGGTTCCAAGCGTGGAAAAATGAATAGGGTTGGCGACAGGAACGACGTAAAGAACCCAACCACCAGATTCAAGAGGCTGATGAATGAATACAACTAATATAAAAATATCTGTCGCGCCTCCATTGAGGTAGAAGCTCGAGCGAAGGAAGTAAAGAAGTAGACATTTAGCTACCCGGTCGGTCAATAAAAAGAAGTTATGAAAGTTGTAATAAGAAGAAGTTGTATTGCGGTGTCAAATGCAATGACTTTTTACCATCTTCATCAGGAGGCAAGTTGAGAAAATCATCTGCAGCAGCAATTGCTTGCTTCACTCGATCTGTTTGGCCTTGGATATCTGCCTCTACTAATGAATGCTTCTGTAGGAGATCTTCAACACCAGTAAAGTGCTTGCCATAATCTTCAGACTGCAAACTGATCTAGTAGACGACGAATACTTGATTCAAAAAACTTGCGGGACACGAATAAAGTTGCAAAAAAAACTTATAAAGGAGACAGTACATAGTTATGAAAATAGAAGGCAGGAGAGGTATTGCTAACGTTTGCTGAGCTTACAAATCAATTCTAACAATTTTCCTCTCTCTTATCCCATTTCAAGGTTGAACCAGGCCAGCGGAAATTTACAGCTTTCCGAAATAACGAAAGGTGTTAGGATAGCTCAGAGGTAAGATTCTTGCGCATTGATCCTATGGTCAGTGGTTCAAATCCACCTTCAGCAAAATCTTCACTTAGGATGGGGACAGTCGCTAGCTCTCTTTCAGTATCACAAAATCTACCATCTAATGCAAGGTGAAAAACATAAAAACAAAAACGTTGCACTTTTTAGGTGATTTTTACCCTGGGTTGAGGATCAAAACATGGCTGGGGTTTTAACTAGTACAGAAATGCTCTAAATCTAAAAATGAAGCGAAAACTTGATTGATTGGTACCTTAGCATCTCCCATCCAATCGATGATGTTTGTCATTTCTTGGAAGATCTTGTGAAGTTGATGATGTTTTTGTAACCTCTTGCTTCTTGCAGCTAGCAAAACGAGCAATCTCTCCCAGAGGTCCATGACAATGTCTTTCTTTTCATTCACTTTATCAGTCTCATGAAACTTCTCCCTTTCAATCTCTTCAGCTAAATTTCTAACAGCTAAAACCCTTTCCTTATAAGCACCGACATCGGAATCAATAGCCTCGTGTTTTTTTATCGAGGCTTTAACGGCTGGTAGGTCACTGCCAAACATTGCTTGGTCTAACAATTCCATGCAACTGCTAAGCCAGCCTTCCCTGAAACCAGCCTAAGAAGAACGGAAAAATGTCGCGTTCTTTTACGTACGGCTTTAGCTTCAGTTCAAGCAAGAGAAATTGATGTAGTACTTTATGACAAAAAGACCTAGCTAGGATATATGCAGCGATTAGGGTTGAATGAAATTGACTGAAAATGATAAATTACCTTTCGATAAAATCTTTCAACTTTTTGTTCAAGTCTTTCTTGCCTGAAAATTTGCGAAAATCGGATAATACAGAAGGCGCAATACTGTCAAATTGGGACTCTAACTCAATCAAAGTGCTAAAAACGGTGCATTTGTACAACATTTAAAATACGCAATGCATATTGACTATTTCCACCTCTTCGAAATTAATTCATTATTTGAAAACAACCAGCGACTAAAATTGGTCAAGAAGATTCTGAAAAGAGATATATTTTGATCAAATTGCACTTGTAATAATTTAGAACAAAATACCTAATCAGTTCATCCCTTAGAGCAACTTCTCTTTCGTGTTCCGCTTTCTCCAATTCCGCCCATGCCTGCATTACAAATTAACAAAATCATGAGGCAATTATTATTTTGTTTAAACGAATAATTACTGCATTAAATTGTTTAAACAAAAATGATGCGAAAATGTTAGTAGAAACCTAAGGGCAAAATATTTCTGAAAAATAGCGTAAAAACATGAAAGCAAAGAAACTCACGATGTTGACGTCATTAACAGTATGACCATCTGGCGCAACATACATTTTCTGACGATTGGTTCTTAATGAACTTGTCAATTCAAACATTTTTACTTCCAGATTGCCTTTCTCGATGAATCTGTTTGGATATAAAGAAGGGATTTTTCACTGAATTGACATTAAGAAACCTTTTCAACTAAGTTGCAAGAACTATGGAAACTAAAGACAAAGCACTATACGATTTCACCAACAAGCAACAATAATCAAAGGAATATGATAAAAAGAACCTAAAACTTAACAATTTTTGAAAGGCTTTGGAAATGATGATGTGTCATTGGGTATCAAAATAAAAATAAGGTTCGTTAAATCCATATTTCTGGATTCTTTGGGCTATCATTAGATAGATAGATAGATAGATAGATAGATAGATAGATAGATAGATAGATAGATAGATAGATAGATAGATGGATGGATAGATTGATAGATTGATTTGAAGATTGATTGGTAGATAGATTAATAGATTGATTGGCAGATAGCTAGATTGATAGATTGATTGATAGATAGATAGATAGATAGATAGATGGATAGATTGATTTTAAGATTGATTGGTAGATAGATTAATAGATTGATTGGCAGATAGCTAGATTGATGGATTGATTGATAGATAGATAGGTAGGTAGGTGAATATATAGATAGAGAGATAGATAGATAGATAGATAGACAGATAGATAGATAGATGGATAGATAGATTGATTTTAAGATTGATTGGTAGATAGATTAATAGATTGATTGGCAGATAGCTAGATTGATTGATAGATAGATAGATAGATAGATAGGTAGGTGAATATATAGATAGAGAGATCGGTAGATAGGTAAATAGATTAGTTGGTGGGTAGGTATATAGATAAGCAATATTTATAAATGATAAAGCAGGTTAGTCCAATAAATAACATTTCGCTTGGTAACGCTCTTCAAAAATTTTTATACTGTTTTCCTGAAAACCCCAAGATTTGAGTAAAATTGAGTAAACTTTCATCGGTAGATCCTGCAACGGTATTTTGTCATTTCGTGCAAAAAGCTCTATTTTTGAATCTGCCTTCCATTTATGACCTGGACAACAAAGAAACTTTCATGATACAACAAAGCGAAACGTGAAAGAAGCCTTACTTTGGAGGTTTCTCTTTTGTTCTGTAGAGATTGAAATCAGCCATTTGCTGCTGCAAAGCAGAAAACGTGTTGCCAAAATCGTGTGTCGATAGATTTTCAATCGTTTCTCTTATCCAAACGAGAAGTGCGGAGCTTAGAGTTTCGTATTCTTGAATCAGCTTCTCGTTTTCAACTGAAAGTTTGATGACCTTGATAAAAGCAAAAAATTTCCATTATAAATATAGATATGAAACAAAAGAAAAATTTCAGTAGCGAAGATAAACGTTGGGGTGGTTTTGCTTCAGGAGATTTCCACGCGAGCTTAGGTCTGTAGGGAATGGACTTAATCCCGATGACTAACTTTCCTTGATGCATATATTAATTGAAACAGCGAGTCTAATGCTCCTAGGGAGAGCATTTTACTATACTACGAAGGTTAACATACCTTTTGGATTCTTGTGCCACTAACTTCGACTTTCTTCAACTTTGCAAAGCAATGGTAAAAAGATGCAACATACGTCATAATCGATTTCTCATCAGGATAATCAACACTGACATCTGCAACAATAACAACAGGATTTGATTCAGATGCTATTAGATAATTTGCAAAACCAGTGGTGAATTTTTCTCTTTCTTTCCATGTCCCTTTTGTTGATGAAGAGCACGGTCCTACATAGATTACCACCGCGCATAAAATGATAAATTCTTTAATGAAACACTTTCAATAACCATAATATTGAATTTACAATTCATTATTTAAAAACCTCACTATTTAAAGGCAACGTACAACTAGCTTGTCTGTGTAAAGTAAATGAAAAAAGAAAACTATACAAAATTAGGAGTCCATCATATCCGGGTTTACCCATTCTTCCTTTCGTCTTCCAATAGAAATGATAATAAAAACAGTCATAATAATATATATTTTAAAATGAATAATCTGCAACAATTGATACAGGTGAAGATGATCTTTCAAGTAAGTGGTTTAATCTGCCTAAGAAAATATTAAAGAAAGTATTTCTAGACCAAAAATTGTTTATGGTTGTTACTATTGCAAAAGGCTGGTTTTAAATCAAATAACGCTTTCAATGTTGTGAACATTATATCCTTCTCTCAGAAGTACTGGCTAAAACGCTATTTAACAAGAAAGCGATAATTTTTCTGAAAATCGGTTTGAGAACGTGCTTTAGTTGGTCGATACCTGGGGCATCGAGAAGTGGAGCAATGTCGAATTCCTGTTCCGCACACTCAAATGCAATGTTCAGATTCTTGATTGGCTCTTCCTTTTTCAAACTGTTAAAATCGATTTTCTCTGGCCTGAAAAAACACATTACATACACAAATTATAGCAATGAAAAATAGATGACAAAGTTTTCGAGCTGCTTGACAGAAAGATTGGCAAATCGATTGACTCATTTCTCGACTGCTTGGTGGACTGCTTGACGAATCAACTTGCTTGCAATAAACACTGCAGAATTAAACGGACAGAGCAAAACAACTAATCAAAAGATTGTCGCATACGCTACACTTCTCTTGCAAACGTGAAGTGATTCGCTGCCAGGATTATGTTGATAGAAATTAGAAAAGAACGGCATTGGTAGACAACTCACTTATGTCTATGGAGAAGAGCAGAGAAGGCTAAGCCATCACTCCAACTTGTTGTAAAGTTAGTTATGTGCACATTACGGTAACCAACAGTTTTTGATTGACACCATAACAATAACGCTTCTTTGGCTGACTTTTTCTCAGACGTTTCTGTCTCGATCATAATGTCTTGAATCTTAAGAAATAATCAGAATCGTTGAACAGCAAAAAACAAAGTCGTATAAAAATAACATCATATGGTGGTATCATTCATATTTAGGATTATTTTACTCCCTTTAAAAATAAACTAAAAGTACCCAGCGATGACATCTCTGATTAATGCTTCATTGCTGCCATAAAAAATTTTCTGCTTCTGCTAGCTCAAGATTGACTTCTTTCAAATCGCTTGTAATAGAATTTTCCACAGACATTGTTGGGATTTTCCAGAGACATTGGTGGCTTTCTCTTTCCCTCTTTGCATTACTTAGCGCATTCACTGGCAATCTTTCGATTGGGGTATTGTTGTTCTTGTTGTTCTTGAGATATCATTAAAAGCGAAACAATTAAAAATCAATCTGGTAACAGATTTTGAATTTCGAATCCAATTCGCAAATGCAAGGAGGCTCAAAATTAGCTAGATTGCTTCATCTAAATGGAACAATGACAAAAAGACAGCATTGTCAATAAATCACCAGTATGATTCTTCCAGTGCAGAAACTTACCTGGAATCGAAGAATTATTGTCCATATAAGACCGAGAGTAATTTTTGGGTTTCCATCCACAATATCATACGAACCGATATTCTCTAAGTGAACCTAAAACAACAATGCAGTGAGTTTCACTTGATTTATTGTGGTGCAGAAACGTACGGTAAGAAATCAGGCATAAAATGGACAGAGGTTATAATGGTGATTTTACATTGAGCAAGGTTCATAGAAATAAAGCAACAAGAATTCGTACTCACCCTTTGAAGTCTTAGAAACTGTAAAGCGTGATTGCAGTTCTCAAGAAAATGAATTCTCATCCTGCCTCTGCTTGGTTTTGGCTGCGAAGGAGAGATTCCTTGGTTAAGGCAGAACCGAAACTGAGACAGAAATTACGCACCGGCATGGCTGCAAAATGCTCCACAAAACCAGGATGATTGGCGAAAGAACACGAGAAGTATCGTTGAATAAAGCACACTGAAAGCGAATGAAATTGGTATGATGTGAAAAAGCACTCACCAGTCTCTCGCCAGAGAGTATCTCCAGAAGCATGATTAACTTTCTACCGTCTTGCAAATCATGGTACAGATCGTTCGCGTGAGCCTTCACCCTTTGCAAATGAGAATTGACCCATTTTGTGAAGGTCTTCTTCTGCACTGCTTCTCGCTCATCTACAAAAAAACATTCGATACATAGTACTGAAGTGGGCGAATCACTTCATAAAAGCGATTTTCGACTTAGTTAATGGCAATCCAGAGCAATCCCAGGTCCATGAAAAGGTTAGTAACGCTAAATCTCTCTTAAGCCCCCCGGGAGCTTATCAAAATTTAGTGATTTCAGAGGGGTGATTTAAAGAGAGCGGGACTTATCAGAGAGGGGGCTTACTACAGACTTAAGATACAGGCTATTAGCAGGCTTTTGTAGGTTTATCATGGAAAATGATTAGCACCAACAGCTTCTTAAGTCTAATGAATTTGTTACAGGTGTTGTATTAATTAGGTCTTAGCGAATTATAATGTCCTTATCGCTACCAGAATTACCACGGTCAGTTGATAATTTTGGATCATCTTCTAAACAAGCATCTTCCTCTGGGATTCCCTTGAAAGGATCGAAATCGGTATCCCTAGGCTTCTAAGATGAACAAGTAGGTCTTTACATGGACCTTACTTTACACACAAGATCTCATCATTCGTCAAGAGACCCCACTCAGCACACAAATTTTAAAACTCTTTCGAATGAGCTCCTCTGCCAATGACGTACATGCCTCAAAAACCTATTCAATCATTTGCTTCCTTGATGGCGCTTTCATATTTCCTAGAGCAGTGCGCAACAAAAGTGTGCAACAAAGCTTCGACTGGCAATATTTGTAGCAAAACGTCGTAAGCTGTCACCAAATTATTGCATGTGTTGTGTTTCTTGCCTGAGATTAGTGGAGTGAGATTGCCAATCTCAAAATTTCCTACAAACCAGGGGGGTTTAATAGTGATGGGAACTGTTTCAAGTTTTTGCTTTATAAGGGAGGGGGTAAATAGAGAGGGGTGTTTAATAGAACTTTTACGGCATTTCAAAAACATGTTGAAAAATCATCGCCTATAACGAAGCTAAAAGTGGCGAACCGCACGCTAAGCAGTAAGCTGAAAAAGTTTAAGAACATTCGCGACAGCCCTGAGAAGACTTGTGGAAGTCCTGTTGCTATCATTCTATGATTGTCGCTCGGTCAAATATCATTGGGTCAGGAAAAGCAATACCATTTGTAAACTGCATGGAACATAACTTTTTCTGCATTACCAATGATCAGACAACAAAGCACTGTTGAAAGACGGCCAGTTCCAAAGTAATTTAACCTAACCATTGCTAATCATGTGGGTTATCGATATGTATAAAACCGTCTTCATTGTCACACTGCTTGCGTCTCAATGGAGAACAATATCCCAACTTAGTATGCCTCGAATTTCCTCTAATTTCCGTGACCTCCAGCCAGCCGGTCTTCCACGGCTGGTACCCCAAGCTTCTATTTGACGCTTCCAATGGATGAAGAGTCAAAAAGTGGACAAAGTGTTGAGATAATACAAGAGAAGAATTTAAGGAATCGTGGAATGCAAAAAAATCAAATCTAACTACAATCATCATAACAGCTGACACCGATGGCTTTCAAAGGGTATGCAATAACCTTTAAATGCAAAGGATACAAAAAACAAGAACTTTGCATATATCATATCTTGTATTTCAGCTGCTAAGGAATTCTTCAGAGCGACATTCTAAGCCAACATAGACAAAAGTTTAAAATGATGATAATGATGATAATAATAATGATATAATGATAATAATGTGATTATCATCATTATGCAATGATGGGAAAGGAATGCAGAAATGAGTGTCGATTTAAAAAGTGCACGAGATAGGACAAGTTAGAACGTTTTAGGTCCTATGAGATCCGATTTTATTGAAATAAAGACAAAGTATTTAGACAACAAAACTTTGAGCTGAACGAAAAAAACTTGGTTATGATGATTATGACTAAATTTGTGATTCTAGTAATTTGAGTACGGTGAAGATAATAGGAGAAATGGCTACTTATATCCCGTTACAAATCAAACAGTCTGGATTCGTTGCCCTGCTGCGGATTGACACTGTTCGGTTTTACTTTTCAATTTAACGATTTCTAATTGCGTAATCTTTTTTGAATATCTGGTTTTGTTGGTTTCGACAACAGGAAGCCAGCATATCCCGATGTCACCATAGCGGGTCAAAGATGGTCAATGAACAACGACAGACCCATGACACATAACGACTGATGTTCCTCGACTAATAATCGCTTCTCTGCAGTGCAGTTCCAATGATTTTAGCGTTCCTTCCCATGCTTATGATTCCTGCCGTTGCAGCTGATGACAGTTTTGAAAAATGTTGCAGATACCTGACATTGAAACCTGGCAAACTCGCGGGTAATGATTGAAGCAAGCCTAACGAAACACACACTAAAATATGACCCTTTGAGGCCATGCCACGAAACATGATTTCTAAGAAACTATCTTTCCTATTCCCAGCAATTCACAGCGTGTTGGTCAAAGATGTCCTCGCGCCACAGAGAGACCCGACCTAAATTGGGAGTTTTGTTGTAGAAAAAAGGCGAGCATATTCCACATCATCGCTTTTTCCATGACCCGTGCTCAAGTGCAGACCTTAACAGCCCAACTGGAACCTTATCCTGCAGTACTCAATAAAAGTCACGCCTTTTTATCCTTTCCCCTTAGGCTGTCAGGCGCAAATGGTTTCAAAAGAAGCAGCCCATTCCTTACTAGATGGCAAGCAAGCACGATCTGCCAACAGGTGACAAGACATGATGCGAAAACTAGACGCTAGGCAAGGTAAAGGCAATCCCCAAAGAGCTTTCATAAGCAGTTTTAAAGATCACAATTGGTTGATTTTCTCGCTGCTACAACGACGGATGCACTTCCAGCGATGAAGATTTCAACCTCACAATCAGCTTTGTAAATAATTAATGAGAACGAGGTCGCATTCTATAACACCCATTCAAATACAGCGACAGGTTTCCTTAAAACCTGCAAAGATCTGAATGTCGAGCAGATGGTATTGAATATTAAAAAGGGTCGCCTAAATGGTTCAGAAAAAGTTCTACCATTTCCAATGTCTAGAGACTGCACGTCGTGTTTGCGAATGAGAATCGAATTAAACCCCTTTGAGGTTCACGTTAAGGGGAATTCACCTCTCAAAGGCAGAGTGTTTGAAAATGCGTCGATTTTAAGTGACCTATTCGGGGATACATAGGGGTGGGGACAACAGGTGTGCCTACATTGATGTGCTTGTAATAATTTTTCCTGCTGTACATACCTGCGGTGACCAAGGGAATTATAAAAAGGTCAAACACAAATTAGAAATTGACGAGTGAGAATTCGTTCCAACGCTGCTCGAAAGCAATCCATTGTGAAATAATCTTAGAAAAAACTGCGCAGCACACTCGATTCCGAGCGTAGCAGGAACCAGAGACATGGCTCTGAGTTTTTTCTAGGGAAGTGGAATTCATGAGGTGGTTTCCCGTTGAATTCCTCACCAATGGCGTTTTAAAAGTGACACATGGAAGAATCGTACTGACACCCCCTGTGTTGTGAGTCCGCATGCTTAACCACTACGCCACGACACCACATGAAATCATCTGAAGAGGGCAGAAATGCTCGAGATAAAATCGTTTGAGGAATGAATTTCATGTGTTTCATTTCCTGCATCCCCAAGCTTTGCATTCAAACATGACGTAAACTTTCAAATAGACAGAAAAAGCCTTTTATTCACATTCCATAGATATTGGGTAATATTCAGACGAAGTTAGGCCAAAACGGTCCTAGGAAAGGGCTAGCGAGGAATTTAGGGTCATTTGGTTAAGGTCAGGAACCATTTGTATTTTCATTGGTCCATGGGTAAGCACCGTCATTTGCTGTGGATTTACAGACACAAAGACCGTCTATTCTTATCAAAACATATATTCCGCACACCCACTGTATTGACATTAGATCAAACAATTGAAAGCTGGACCATAAAAGACGTCACTTTGCAATAATCTAAAACAAATTTGTGTTTTCCCCTGAATTTGATCAAAGATTGTCGTGTTTCCAGATTTAATCTATATCTTGGTGTAAACCTGGCAAACAATAAAATCTTAATTGCCTTTACGATCAAGCTCGCAAAAATACGACAAAACATAGCTGAGTAATCGTCCGAGAAAAACGATGCAAGATGAATGGTTCCATTTGCTAAATAAATACATTACGTTCAGTCTTCTTTCAATTTGGGCGAAAATATAATTCAAATTCAACACATCTTATTGTCTACCCATCCGTCAGCCACAATGATATTTACAGTCTTGCCCGAATCCAAATAATAAAACATAATACAGCACAATATCACAATGGACGATTTGTGCAATCCAAGTTGACATTTAGTTGGATAACGATGAACTTTGATTATGCTGCAAGGGTTTTAGTCCGCTTAAGAAAGCAGCTGCCATAAGAACTCGTAACTTGCAAAATATTCCACTTTACCATTTGTCTTTCTCTCTCTCCCTCTCATTCCTTCTCTGTCTCTCTCCCTTACATCAATAATAAACATAATAACCCCTTCTACGAACAACAAAGCGATTACATGTAATGGCTGACACATTGACACTTGGTTCCGCAACACACCTTGGATACATTGTTTATCGAATCATACATCATTTTTTGAATATTCCAATGGCAAATTATTGAATATAAGCATCTGTTGTGAACGTGAAATCAATCAAATCTAAATGGAGAATGCGTCACGTACAAGGGCATTTATCAGACCATTTGAAGCATAACTTGCGGTCACAACTACGATTACTATGCATGAACAAGTTGAAAGAAATCTCATCGCGAACAACAACATACTGAGAACGAGTGGATCGACGGCCTCTTCAAAAACCTTTATCAATAACACACTAGACATTACTGATCTTGGTGAGAGAATATGGAGGACACATGACGTAATTTAGTTAGCAAGCTAATTTCCCTCGGTTTGGAAAAAGATGCTGACAAGCTCAGTCGTGTTATACTGTTCAAAATTATAGGATACCCGGAATTCTACAATTCATTAGAGACTGGTTGTAATCAATAATGACAGCAGTATAAGGCCAGCGACTACTACGAACCGCGGACAAGGCCAGTTGCCTGCCCTACTTTACAAGGCTTGTGTCTTGGCATTTTCCTCATTCAAATAGACTTAAATGACCTTGAAAGCATTAGTAGGCTTCTGAGGCGACTGTGTAAACTGATTATATCCATGCGACCTTTTCATTTATGATGTTGAAAAGCTAGTCAGAAACGCTCAAGAAAAATAAACTTTCTATTTCTGAATAGATGTGGTCAAATAAACTAAGTGCCAGTTCTCAAAACAGAGATGTGATAACTGGACACCCTCGTAGAAACAACATGGTCGAGATAAATCGAGTATTTAGTCTGAATGACTCGAGTGTAAGACGAGCTGGAAAACCTGGTCACTTGGAGACATAGTTGATGAATAGCTTATCTCGGAAAAGCAATTCAAAACAATGGACAGGAAATTTCACCGCGCTCATGCAGCCATGGAAAACTTGAAAAATCTCCTTAAAAAATCTCATCAAAGCTATGCCCATCGTACTCTCTCGAATGCCACATGCAGATCGCATTTTGCCCAGCCTACCAACAAATTTTAAACTACAAGAAAGGCATCCTTTGCATTTCCAGGACTGACGAAACCATGATATGAGATCAACAGTCGTAAAATTTCTTAGAAAACGTTGTAGTGTTGAATCGTACTGTTAGAGCCCTGGCAGACAGTGGTACAGTGAAGCACATTTGCTACGAAAAGAGAAAGGTAGATAGGAACCTGGCCACTCCCACCGACTGGTTGCAGCTATGGGAGTAACCCTGGACTTCACCTGGCAGTCCATTAAGCTATGAAAAGAATATCACCCAGATGAATTCGGTCCACGATCCGTAAGCTCAAGTCACAGCACGCGATTTTGCAAATATTGTCTGGTACAATTGATAGGCAAAACTGTAAATGCACGATATCAAATAGCAACTGAACGGGCATTGTTTATGAAGAAATTGATGAAAAACCACATTGTTTGTAGTTTTGACAACAGGAGATGACGAGTCTTGATTGCCACAGACTGAAGCTAAGAAAAGCGTCAAAAGCTGTTCTTGCGCCTTGTTTGTTGTTGCTTTAACTGATTAGCGGGCGCCTAGAATTGGGTGCATCACTCACTTACCATGGTATTTCGCTAATGGCAGTGATGACAATTTACGTACCGTGGCTCACCGATGATAAATGAAGGGGTTCGATGAGGCTAACTCCATTTCAGATGGCCCTTGTCATACCATAAAGATGCTTAGTGACTGGCATGAATGGCTGCCACTAGAAACGTCATAGTCCAGAATCACCTCGCCGTAAAAATATGCACGGAATTCGGTTCGAGTGATGGTAATCAACGTATACTGTGCACTCGAAGTCCTTACGAGCGTCCCATCCCAACCAAGTTCAGATGCAACGTCCAAGTTAAAACACAACTAAACCTATACTTAAGGTCTGCTGAGTAATAGCAAATAGCAGATATAGAACTGATAGCAAATGTGGAATAAACTAACTGACAGGAATTGAATATCCCCTTTATCTCCAGATATTCGCGATTTTTGAGGCGTAACAGCTCATCCATAGATAACATCCTAACACTATCGCTACGTGTGCAATGGAGGATAGAACATGGATTTACATTGGGCCTAACTAATTGCAAACATTACCGAGTGATCATACCTTGGAGAACTTTGATCTTGGATTTCTCGAATAACCTCGCCGATGACTGGTTTGCATCCATCCATCGATCGCTTCCTCTCGGGTCAAACCCCGAACCTCCAACTAACACATCCCCCATGGACATAATCTGTTCTCTCTTTCGGTAACACGCTGACAAAATTATCTCTCCCTAAAATGACATCATACATTACAATCATAAACAGCGTGTTTAAATGAGGATTTCTATAGGATGGAAGATAACAAGGAAATGTAGAAATCGGGTTTACTTAGCCGCGAAAATGCAAGGAAATGTGGAAAGCTAGTGCCTCTGAAATCATTCTCAATAAGGGTTTGTTCAAACGTGGGCAGACCTGTGATAAGTCGAGTATGCGAGTCATTTTACTGGAGCATAGCTACTCATAAGCCTTCAAATATTCTCTCTAAATAAAGGAGAAACCATTCTCGAGTATAGGATCATATACAGAATGGTGTTTTTCATATTCGCTGGGTAGCAATTTAAGCACGTGAAACCGAACCTTGGATGAGACTAAAACTTTATATCAAAAAGAAGGAGTTCTTAAGCATAGTTTTCAATGTGATTCCGATCAGACATCTGCGCTTGCGAAAGACCGCCACAACAAACCCTCATATAAATGAGAGAATGTAAAACTGCAGGTATTTATGTTTTCAAAGAGAGATTGAGGACCATCTGGATCAACTGCTCCTGCGACATGACATGTAAGCCTTCAGTCTTGAACAGACCGAAGAGGTGCGAGCTTACTTCGTGGAGTTTACAGGTTAAAACTAAAAAAAAGTCACTTACCAATAATTAGAAATGTAGATGTCTCTTATGAAATGACAACTTCACGACCTGCACATCCTTAATAGTATTTTTCGCCGTAAATTTTGCAATGCAAGCCTCGCAACAAGGACCTGCCCTTTTCATTGAAGGAACGCGCCAGTGAATCGCGATTTCAAAACATCATTACGCAATGGATTATGGGACATATGTTTTGGCCAAGCCTACTCAGCCTCCTTTGAAAAATGACCTCGCATTGGAGCATCGTGTCCATGTTTTTTTTTCATTGCAGCATAAAAAGTTGATTTTAGTACTTTGATGGAAATTGATCTATTACCTCGATGAAAATCGAAACTGAAATGATCGATATGTTCATGCATGCATTTATTCCTGCAGTAACTTCTTGATGGGTATAGGCTGCCGCAAGTAAGTGACATGCCGACTGCTCATTATTTCGTTTGTGGCTTTAATGGATTTCATCAATTTACTAAATTTCTCGGCAAGGTTGATTCCCTAGAGAGCGAGTCTTCCCAGAAACAAACGACTTCATACATACTCCAGTGCGCTGATGCTAGAGAAAATTTATGTTTAACAAAACCCACAGAGTTTTGCTGGTTTCCAAAGTCTCTGTTATTTTCATGGTCATCGGTTATTGCTTCTGACAGTGATTCGCACAACTACAAGACGTTTGGGTGCACGAAAAGATCATCAAACTATCTGAAATTAGGTCAATTTGTCTGCAGTTTGAAAGAAGGCATACAATCCTTGGAAAGTGGTGTTAATTTGGAGTTTCCAGATTGTCCAAGAGGCTTTGATTCCTGTTGCCTCACTCAAGCAGAATGCAGCTCTTTAAATGACATCTTCTACGTAGTGAGTGTAAATGGAGTTTTCAAAGCTGAGAAGATCACAAAAAAGTAAATAACTTGCCATTTTATTAGGCTGTTCCTTGTTTTCAATTATGTTGATGTGTGAACAATCTTTTGCAGTTATCCAGTTAGATTTTAACACCAGTTAGCAAATTATGCCACTAATAATTCCTGTGGTATGCGAGAGACAGGGAAACAATGCATATGGTAGGACCTCCTTCACCAAGATGCCTGATCTGCTGAAAAAGACTGCCTTGGCCAGCGCCGAAAGGGGCACATGGAGGAAGGATCCGCAATCTACGCCGGACTGTGGACACAACTGTCCAGACCGTGGACAGTGCTGTGTATCTGCTGCCAGGCTCACAACACACCACCGTTTCAAGCATTGACTCTGTCCCCAAATTATGTCTTGGTCAAAATCAGCTGGACTTCAATCATCATCGATTCCTGTGGTATCTTAATTAGAGTTTTGATTTTTTTTCTTTTTTTTTTTTTCAGTGGGTTGTGTTGAGGAAAGGCCATGGTGACCTATACAAAGCCCCAACAAAGGAAGAAAGAAGAAAGCGAGCAGCTAAGAGGATAGAGAGATAAGATCAAGTTTATTTACATTGGTGCAGTGAACCTATATACAACTGAAATCTAATATATTCACTTCAACTGCAAGACGCAAGACTACACATAGATGGAAGGACAGAGTTCACAATAGTAGGGTCAAGGCACAATTCAAGCAAATGAGCATGAATTTTATGAGTAAATAAACAATAATCTATATCCATACAAGAAAACTTCTTCGGCTTATACAGAAGCTGCTATCAGTTGAGGTCCTATTCAAATTAAAGCTCTGCAAAGAATTAATAGGTATAAATTTACAAGTTCAAGATGAAAGATTACAAGTGTAGGAGTTGAAAATCACAGTCAAGTTGGTCGCATTGTCTCTTGAATTGCATTACTGACTGCTCTCCTTTCAATTTATCAGGCAGTTTGCCATATAATTTTGACTTCTGAAAGAGGAATGATTTGCTGCCAGCTTCCATGTAAACCTTTGGAAGGAAGAGATTTGCATTACTTTTTCCAAAAATTACCTTTTGGGATTGGATTTTCTTGAAATAACTTTCAATCAACCTCCGTGCAGGTCCATTTTGGCATTTGAGCCCCTTGACTAGGCATCCCTTATTTCTTGCATGATTCACAGTTGGTAGTGTCACTCTTTGGCTATTTCCATTGATGATGGTTGAGACTCTATTTTGGATGCATTCTGCTTGGTAATTTGTGAATCTTGGACACACCAAGCAGGTATTTGTTTGAGTCTGACACGCTGATCACTGTATCATGCAACAAAATGCTTACTCTCTCCAACTTTGCAAGCATCGGTGTATCAAATATGACAGTGACACGGCATCGGTTCCTCTGCCCCATCGATCACCACAGTTGATGCTGGTATCTTGTCTTATCCTTCCATCTTCTTTATGACTGGTAATGCCTCAAGGGAATTTGTAGCTGTAAATTCAAAATGGTTATTGGGAGTCATCTTCTGGTGCCATTCCGAGTGGTCGTGAGCTTTCTATACGATTTTTTTCATAAAGACAGAATCTTGTTTCTTCCCAATAGCAGTAAAAGATTCGTTTGCTATTGTTTTTGTTAGCTTGCCATTAGCCCTTAAAGTCTTGTCTTACTTTATTCTTGAGTCCTTTATAGGGTAGCATTTCTTAAATTATTTCCAAAGATCTTTCGGTTTGTTAAATCTTTCCCGGAATTGAGCTTTGGTGTGCGTTTCGTTGCTTTTTCTAATCAACCGCGTTGCAACGTTTCTCAACCGGCGATCCACAGACTAGTCAATTCTTTACATGTTTGTCGCGCTCTTTTCAGATGATAGCCATAGTCTCTTTCTTTCATTTCTATTTTGATTCATGACACTGGAGTAAACCAACACAGTGTCTTGAGAAATCCTGAAGCGTTGATCGACGAAACTTTTCCCGTGGAAAATTAAACGACGAAGGTTCACTTCGCAGCGTTTCGTACCATAAGAAGTATCAAACACAGCAGGAAATATCGCAATAAGAAATCCACATAGACAATATTCAATGCATTCATCACAAATAGAATCAATCACTGCAATAGCTTACTGGCTGGTCTGCCACATTGCCAAGTACAGTAATAGCAACGCATGCAGAATACCGCAGCAAGGTTAATACCTGGAAGATAAAATTGTGATCACATCACCATCGCATCAAAATGATTGCATTGACTTCCTGTGCAACAAAGAACTAGATTTAAGCTATAACTCCGAAATACAAAGCACTGATCCACAAACTCTATCTCACAAATCATCATTCATCCCAAGAACATGCAATTTATGGAACGTCTTGCCTTCTTCTTGCTTTCCTGAGTCCTACAACTTACCATCTTTCAAATCTAAGATCAATAAACTTGATCTTATCTCTCCATCCTCTCTATCCTCTTAGCTGTTCGCTTCCTTCTTTCTTCCTTTGTTGGGGCTTTGTATAGGCCACCATGGCCTTTCCTCAACATAACCCACTAGAAAACAAAAAACTGAAAAACGTTGCCCTATCTTACATAGCGCATTTTTTTTCTATGCAAGCATAAACACGATATCGCCTCAGGTCAAATGCTTCTTTGCAGTTCAATCTTCTTCTTCTTCAGGATGGCATATCAGAGTCTGACGTTGGTAACCATTTGTCCAAAACCGTTCCTGTCCATCACTCAAAGCTTCCCTCTTTGAAAATAATTATCAAAATTGGTCTTAGAATATTCGTGGCCTATTTGAATTCCAATATCTATCCATGGTGTTAATCCTTGTAGTTTGACTTCCCACTGTCAACCTGTCTACAGAATGTACAATTATTGGTAATTATGTTGCTATAACCATTTGCTGTTCTCATTTCCAGGGACGCCAGTAGTCTCCGTGACAAATTATATTCTTTATCAAAATTTGTCATTCCGAGCGAAACTTCTTCAGTCACATCCTTGAGCTGTGGAAAAGAACATGTTCTACTTTTGACATCCGCTGGACGTGTGTATAGCTTTGGGGCTGGGAGTAGAGGCCAACTCGGAATTGACTCCTTGGAAAACAGAAATGTAGAAGCAGTTATTGATGCGTTGCAGCCACTTTGTGTGGTAATGATTGCTGCTGGTGGATGGCATTCCCTGGCATTAACAAGTAGGTATGCTCTTCTTCCTGTTGGCAGTAAGCAGAGAGTTAAAGAAGCACTTTCCTAAATGCCTTTCTAATTCATGTGCTTGTTCTGTAGATACCGGTGACGTGTATAGCTGGGGTTGGAATCAAAGCGGTCAGCTTGGAATCGGTTGTTTACCTGAAATTGACTATGATGGTGGCAGTCACCGTACAAAAGAGCTAAAAACGTGCACCACCAATAAACTTTGTGAACGTCTAATGTTCTCCACTCTCCCAGTGCTGGTGGATTTGGAAAAAGATGTGGAAAAAATTGGCTGTGGAACAAGACATACAGCGGCCATGCTTATCGATAAGACGCTCTGGACATGGGGCTGGAATGGGTATGGCCAGCTTGGCCTTGGTGATCAGAATGACAGACACTATCCAACTATGGTAGAAGACTTTTGTGATAGCCCAGTCACTGATTTTGTATGTAATGCTTGGAATACGCTTGTCTGTACACAAACAGTGTAGAATTTTTGGTATAGCTTTGGTGCATGCATCATTTTGCAAGTCTGCTAATTATGTTGTATTTCCTTCCTTTGGCAAGCTAAATTATTGATGTTTTCTAAAAGCTTTTGAACTGCATCATTTCAAAATCTTCCAAAAATTTTCATATTTTCAATTCAAAGCTGTAATTTACTTCGTCTTTGTCAGATTTGATGAACGCAGCTCTAAAAATGAATGTTTTGCTGATTTTTTAGGCAAATTCTGGATTTACTGTCGACATTTGTACTCTAAGTTGTTCTGCATTCTCTAGTACAATACAATTTAAAAGCTGTTGAGTATCCGTTTCGTATTTTGATTCTAGAAGAAATGCTGAATATACTATGCTAAAAATATCACCTGACTGCAGCAAACCTTCTGCGTTTACTCAATAACCTGCTGGGAAATCCTATTCCAGTATTCTTAGGCTGGAGTTGATTAGATAGCTACCATCCTTCTCAATCTGCCTTTGTTGAAGAAGTTCTTCCCATATATGCACATTAGATATAATACTACAAAGAGTCATCTAGTATTTCTTCATACCTTGAATCATTGATTACAGATGATTCAGTCTCTATTCATCGACGAAATCCACAGCTGCTTGTAACCGAAATCTGTCGAACAAGGATGAATCTAAAATCCCTCCTTTATGAAGGAAATTTTCGTAGAAAGGGAAATAAATTACCACTTATGAGTTACGAACAGCACCTATGCATGCAAGCCTAGGACCACAGCCTATCAATTAGAATCTATAAGCTTCCTAGAGAAAAATCTGTGGCGAAACTTGCCACCGAACCAAGGAAATCCCATCTTTAAAACACTTTAAAGAGGACTTTAAGGCTTGAAATTCCAAATTTGTGTCTTAGATGGATTTATCTTCCTCGTATTATTCCGTTTTGTTTGTTGATATTATTGGTAACTCGTTATTGCGTTTCGTCCGTTGGAAATGTTGTATCAAAATGGTTGGCATTAGTTAGCTCGAGCTATTAGGCACGCCAAGCGTGAATAAAGAATTTATCATTTATTATTATTATTATGAAGGGCGTCTTTAAAATCGCAAATGGTTCGCAACGCTTTACTGTACCATCCTCAGAAGGTACGTATCCCCTGCTCAGTCCTTTTGCTAGGGTTGCCTTGTAAAATGGAGTCCACCTCATGTAAAATCCATGTTCCTGTCATTTCAAAGTCGTTACATTGATCCTGTTGAAAATGATTCACTTTTATAATTTGCCTTTTCTGTTTTCGTTCGTCATTTAGACATGAAATTCAGAAAATGACATTTGTTGCATATGACTTATCTTTTTGATTCGTATTGTGCAATCCATACATCCCACCCAGAAGGAGTGATGCCCACAGAAGGAGTCCGTACATCAAAGGACAGCAAATTGTTCCCAAAACACAATACAAACGAGGTGTACAAATTTAATTTGACAAATTTTGATTAATGATGATATCCTATCCAAATCTCAAACACTTATAAAAAATACGTTGGTTTTTCTCAGCACAGAGAAAGTCTTCATCTCTGCTCTGTCTCCTTGGAACATCCATGAATAAGCAACACATCAAAGCAGCTGAAAACATATTTCAAGTTTTTTTCTAAATGATGCATACCAAGCTGGATTTTTCTTTCTGCAGGCTACTGCTACAACTAGTCATCGACAGATGTTGTAAAAAACTGGGTTTCAGGACATGAAATTCTAGGAATACTTGTATCGTCTTAAATATCTCTATTCGACAACGAGCATGGCATTCGTTTTCATTTTGCATCAAAAATGAATTCATACTCCAACTCGTAAGTCGTAACTCCCTCGCCTTTACTCTTTTATTATTTCTAACGCGTTGTCGTTCGGTACAGGTGCGTCTTTTACGATCGTTGCGACTGCTGCCGTGCCGTTTTCGGTTGCTATATTGGACAGCACGAGGTCACTAAATGCTTCGTTGTTAGGCTTGATCAGCAGCCATCTTGGGTGCAGGTACCAGAAGTCCACAACAAACGTCAACATGAAAAACATTTTACATACAGCGAAGAACCATTCGGCCCCTTGACTCACCGATTCGCCACTTTTGTTGTGCTTCACTAAGTCAGGGAGAAGAAACACCAAGAAGATCACAGTTCCAATTATCATTCCTAATGACAACAACGCTCGCGAAATCGCAATGATTGCAGATCGTTGCTTGCCAAACAGCTGTCTGTTTTTGTATGTAATGAAGGTCTGGATGCTGGCGTAGACGCTCGCAAGTATTACATACAGCCCTGCGCCAACGAAATGCGTTTCGCGTTGGGTCGACATCTGAAAGCAGCTAGCTATAATCTTACCGAGGACGAATACTGCCCCAAAAATGAAGCTGGCTGTATTAAGCTTTCCGTCGTATTTTACAAAGAAATGCTTCACTTGAAAGTAGCGCGTTGCTACGATAAAGAGTGACAGGAGTGCCGTCACTACCATGCCAAAAGTGAAGAGACTGCTCTGAGGCTTATCATTTCCAAGGTCACTGATAAACGGTACATTGTGACCATTTTCCATAAATGAATTTCCGTGTTTCTCGTACGCATAAATATACGAACAAGTAACGAAAATTATCGACATGGTGACGTGGAGAATGGGTAATGCGACCAGTAGCTTGTTCCCTAAACTCGATCCTTCTCCTTTGTACTTGGCTCTGCCTGCTGATCCGATTCTTGCTTCTCTGCTTCCTACGACTTCCAAATCGTCCTGCTTGCCACCATGTTCAGCCATCGCTGTATTAGAATCACTTGTTGCATCAAATCCATTTTTGCTTGCTATCATCTGTGAAGAGTAAGGATTTTTCTGATTTTTGTTCCAGTGTGTAGTTTTGTTCTAGAGAATAGTAGATTTTGACTAAGACAGTTTTTCCTATGGCTCGTGTGCTTATGGCTAAGACCTGGTGGTGAAACACAGGACCATTTGCATAAATACCTGTCTCGTCCTGTCAGCATGTTGTTATGAATCCCTATTATTATACACATGTATAGGTATGATACCTCAGAACCCCGTACAGGAATCGTTATTCTCACGATGGTTATCTTGAATTACTTGGGTTATGTTGCTTCACCTAGATCGTGCATTCCCTCCATTTTCTAGTTGAGGGAATAAATAAGATTTGATCCTCTTTCTCTAAGTAGGAAAAGGACTTTGATGACGGAATTTTTTCACGTAACCACTTCCTCCTGTGAATTCAAAGACATTTTCATGCGATGGTCAATCGATGCTACTTCGTTGTACTTTGGCTTCGCGCTGTATCATTTATAATAGGGATCAATACATTCCGTTGTGATAGAGCCATTTATCACTGAAGGTACTTTGCGTATCGCATCCACCGCCCAGAAGTTTTTAGTATTGCTCTACGTACGTGTGTGCCTCCGTGCTAGAAAATGCCAAATGGGCACGACTGCTAATAAAAGGCCTCTTTCTGTCAAGGCAAATCGCGACTTAAGTTACATACATCTTCTCCAAGTGCTGCCCCATTTCCATATCCTTCGACCCCTGTCGTTACCTTCAGAGAAGATTTTGCAAGCTCCGGAACAACTATCAGTAAATCATATCGAGCTAATGACAGGACAAAGATAAACACTGATGCGATTATTGCTTGTATCTGTTGATCATTGTTATATTGAAGGATAGGTCCCCAATAGAACTTAACAGTACATTAATCTTTAATTTTTGGGACACAGCAGACTCGAATACGCTCACATCTTACGAGAAACTGCCTTGTTAACGCTGCCTGTTTGTGTTGCTCTATGGAGCGTTAAAAGATGTCTGATAGTCTATGCATATTATCTTGATTCGCCAGGTACACTCCTTATTCAAGACGTGATGCAATTAGGCCATTCTCAAAAATTTGCGCTTCAATTCAAATGCTAAGCTTGCCCCAAATGAATGCCCTTGATCTGAGTTTTGTTCATTATCAACGATTCGAGTTTGTCGTGGTAGATCTAAAAGGAAACTTCATCAAGATCAGTGCTATGTGAGCCATTATAACCCCGCTAGCTTTCGCAGCAGACAGGTCGCATTCCTGAGTTCAGAATGTACTACGAAAAATTGAATTTTTGTGCAGTTTCAGAGCAAAATCGGTTGTCGAAATTAAGGCGAGATGTTTAAGCTGCGCAATACTTCAATATCTGACTAGGCTACAGAGTATGCAATAGCATTTGCTGCTTCGAGCGTATTGGCATGGAATCAGGTGACAGATTATTTGTTTTCGTGTAAACAAGTTGCCAGCAAATGAACTTGGGTGTAAAGCCATGTATAACTGAAGATTGGTCACTTCAAAGCACGTGTATCAAGTCGATAAACAGTCAACAAAAATCGAAAATGAAATGTGCGAATGGGGAGCGAAAATCCATTCCTGTACATAAAGTGATTGATTCGTCGAATAAGTTAAAATCTTACCTTCGAGAGGTAATACTGATTTTAGAAGAGGTCGCTAGCTTTCAGAATATATAGAAAAGCGAGAGCGAAGCACTGTCTACCTTCGAAACGCAGAACTTTTGATCATAACACGTTGGTCACCAAAAATGCTTCTGAAATCAGCTGTCAAAACCTTCTACACGCCGAGGAGTACTGTTAGAAATGCATCGTGTTTCCTCAATACTGTGCGGCGCCCTGGGTGATTCTTTCGTATTTATTTTCGAATTCTTATCTAGTAAACAAAAACCTTTGGCCGCAGGAAAAGAAGCGAAATCTTCGAAACAAAAAGGCTGTCTTTGTCATCTGCATTATAGATCGTTTTAAAGCAGTTCAGGCATTGAACCTAGACAAAAGCGATTTCCCACTCTGGTTGTTTCGCAGACAAAAATCACTCTTGTAGTACTTTGTCTTCCGGATTCAGAGCGACAGGAGTGACACAGAAGCAATGAATTGAATTGCCTTGGACAGATATTGGATGAACTGAATTATCCTAGGCAAAAATATCTCATCATTAATATTTCAACGGGGTTTTACTCATATCATTAAATTCACCCAGTTCAACAAATTAAATGGAAAACCGCATATAGTTTGCCAATTCATGGTTGCTATATGATCAAAGGTCTTCTGTTTCATTGTACCATGGATAGTGGACTTCACATACTGCATATAATCATATAATCATATATCTCTCTCTCTCATCACGTCTAGCATAATTAGCATGGGAAGATAATGGTGAAGGAGCTTGTTTCTCTGCCAAGTGCAGAAGATACTTACAGGATTGGTCAGCGGGAACGTCTCCATTCGTGAACCCCATTAGACGGAAACTCAAGAGAGATACAAGCTGCAGCATTCTAAAGTTGTCAAAGATAGGCTCAAAAAGAGGTCCCAAATAGAGGGGCAAACGATAGAGAGGAAGATAAGCAAGTGCCAAAATGCTACAGGGGCAATGTCGCGGGTAATTGGGTTAAGTTTAAAAACAGAGGAGGAGAGTTTTGTCCAAAGAAGGAAAGAAACAAAATTCTTTGCATATGGGCGTTTTGTGGCGGAGACGTCACAATTGCTTTTCAAATGCAGCTCAGACGAGTGGCAGATATAAGAAAAAGTTGGACTTCTCTTTGTTTCTGGGGTTTATTTACCCTCCTCAGCTAACGAAAAGTAGCATCGGTTTAGCTACCGTAGCATCTATTAGCATCTATTTGACGCGCAACAGAGAACAGAAGGCATAAGATTTAAATTGATTTTCATATGGAGCTATTAAGGCGAGATACTTCGGTTGATTTTCATGTGTTGAAACACACAGTGCTACCACGATGAGCACTGCCCTATTCACCGAAAAATGGTGAGGGAAGGAACTTGATAGAGCTATCTTACCTCCATATACTCCTTCGCAGCAGCCGAGGAGTGGATCATGCGTTCAGTGGCCATTTCCGACTTCCGGGTTCAGCGCCGTTGCTCGCCCACTCAGTACACAGTGGCACAGTTGAGTCAAGATTCACTGTGGTATTGATTGCCTGGCAGCTGGTGGCACGTGCGGTGCTTCATTTCAGCAGAAAGAGTTTCCCTGGTCAAGCAAAAACGAATAGGGCGCTTTGACTTTTTCGCCAGTAAGCTGGCTTGAATTTTATGCCACTCTAATCAAACTAATAGCAGCAGCCAAAAATCAGCGTCGAATCATGGGAGCCTCATCTGAAACTATAATCAACAAGTCCTCTATGAAATATGATCACTCTACTGCGAGTAGCAAGTAATTAGTTCTCCGTGAAGGGTCTTTGAAATCATCTTATTACTTGACAGGAGTACAAAGGCACATACCGAGTAGAAAACTATGTAAAACAGGATCCGGTGCATAAAAAATTCCTAGCTTGAAGAATCTATCAATGTGTCACGATACCCTCGTTTTCCCATTCATTTTTGATATTTTTCTTCTTGTATATCCGCTCGTCCCGCATCGTTTATGACTGACGTCATAACCTCGTTTTGAGTCTTTTTCGGCATCCAGTTGAAGTATGACTAACTTGTTTTGCTTACATTTTCGCACCGCTAAAAGCTTGCGTAATGTTCATAATTTTCCTGTTATTCTTAATTCTCATTGGGTAGCTGTATGCCATTACGTCAATGCATTCTTCTGTAAGCTGTAACATTGTACTTAGATTTGAGCTTTTATAACTTTTCTTCAAATTCCATGCTCACTGGAGTCATGTATTTTCTTCGAACATAAATCTCGTCGTTCTATGTCACTGGCTTACCGCTCGAGCCTAACTGCCGTCACAAATGCATCACCTGGAAACTCGAGGAGCTGCATTAACAGCCAGGGCGTCGCGAGGACCTTTTGATTAGGGGGGGGGCAAGGTTGAATTTACCTGAATTTCAAGGCTCAGTTCTTTAAATTTACCAGATTTTACGATTTAATAGCATATCTTTACCTGAATTTTAACTCGTTCAAAAAGTCGCACCCCCACACCCTCGGTTGCTATGCCCCTGCTAACAGCAGTTCTATTTTTTTTTTGGAACTTGGAAAGGGTGTGAATGAGTTGAGCTTCTGATGGTTCTGACACGCCTCAGAGGCATTGGCTCTATGGCCATTAAACAACGCTACATAAATAGAGAAGGGTGACTTTAACGGACAGTCAGACCTTTGGAAAGAAACGGGATCAAAATAATATATGAATCTGAGAGTTGGAGCTTCATACGTATCCAAGAGAGCTGGGGGATCTCTGTTTACTCTGATTCCCGTCTGACTGACTGCGAGGCTCCGTGCCAATGAAAGTGAGAATATTATGTAGTCTCGTTTTGGACAAAACAGTTAAACAAAGATTGCACATGGCAGGGTACTTGTAATCAGAGTTGTGCTAAAGTGATTGGAATATTATGAAATGAAAGTTCTAGGCCTCATCAGGTATATCATTTAACTGTGTTCAATAATTGATACTTACTTGGTATATAAATGTCGAGTTTTTGTCACATTGCCTTGCAGGAAAACACAGGCCAATTGTTTCTCAAGCACCTAGTTTTCAATTTCATAGTCTGCAAATCATCTTGTATTGATATAAATGAGTTAGTGTTTTGCTGTCAGCTTGACGTTTCAGCTGACAACAGATAATTTATCAAGATGATGGCACATAATCAGAATACCGTGTTTTTGTCAAATCCACACTACCGGCATGGTTCAATGATGTTTCTTGTATTTTTCTGTAGCGGTGGAAAGGACAGCTGTTACAATTTGATTGAATGTGTGAGAGAAGGACACGAGGTCGTTGCACTTGGAAACTTGAAACCTGCACAAAAAGGTGTAGATCTATTATATACTTTAATTAACCCAAAAAGGATATTTTTGAATATTCCTTCAGTGATAATTTACAATTTGCCAAAATCTTGCACGATTAACGTCAATTGATATTTTACAATTTATGAATAAGTATATGAAACATACTATATGTATGTATGCTAAATATCTATATATACTGTCATAAATTAAATGCATATAAGTATCTATATACTGTCAACAGTTTTTCCTGTATTCTTCTGGCAGTTCTCATTTTCAAAAGTTTTTCACAAGCAATAATGTCTGCAGTGAAGCCTGGCTGGTCTGGGATATTTGCATCCTTTAATATCAATCAAATTTATTGCCAATTTCATTTGATTTAATTAAGGAGGATAGCCCTTCAGCTGGAGCTGATTTGCAAGGGGCCCTCAAAATAGTGTGAAGCCTCATGATTAAGTTAAGGAAGTTCAGCACAAGTTAAGGAGGAAGCAGTCTGAGTAAGCCTCGTTCAGTGTGGTGGATAAATGAAAACATTTTATTTTACTGCAGTTGCTCTCATCTCAAGCTTCAAGAGTTGAATATTTTGTTGTCTGTTTTTCGCAGATGAACTTGATAGTTTTATGTACCAGACCGTCGGACATGATGTTATAGACCTTTATGCCGAGGCCATTGGTATACCTCTGTTCAGGAAAGTAATAGCAGGAAGGGCTGTAAATACGGACCTTCAGTATCTTCAAATCGAGGATGATGAAGTGGAAGATCTCACTTTGCTGCTAAAATCTGTCCAGGTCTTTTCTCATTTTCTTTTATTGCATCTTTCTTTAAATAAGGTATTTCTCTCTGAGCCATATTTTGCAATTTGCAATTTTTCACGGATATTTGAGAGAACAAAGGAATGTTTTTAAGACCATGGCTTTTCTTTTTCCTTTCATGATTTTTTGGTTTTATGGCATTGTAACTTGTCCTATACTGATATTTATACACAATTACCTCAATTGATAAATATATATTAATATATGTATATACGTACACATTTATCCGTATATAAATATGTATATATTTATATGTATATAACAACAGAGAACCGGCCAGAGTGGCAGAGGGGCCTTAAAAATGGAAGCATCCATCTGGACAAAGAATAGCTTGCTAAATTAGCCAGGAATGGAAAAAATGGACTGTTAGAGAATTCCTTTCATTTTGCACTCAATAATCTTTGATAGACTTGCAGTTCTTATGATCATTATTTTATGTCAGTATATGTGGCATGACAAAGATGCTTTTAAGCTTCAGTATTCACAGCTAAGGAAAAGTTTTTTTATTTCAGGAGGAAATTTTGTTTGATGCAGTGGCTGTTGGTGCTATATTATCAGACTATCAAAGAATTAGAGTTGAAAATGTGTAAGTAAATATGGAAAAGGAACATTTTCTGCATCCATCTCAGATGTTGTATGCCAGGCAGCTATATCTCATTTAGGATAAAAGTGGCATGAAAGTTTCATCAAGGGTTGTCCTTTTTTGTCGTTGTTTTTGAAGCATGCTTACTGGAATTGCTGCCCTAGTAAGTGCAATTAAGTGGTGCCGTAGTGTAATGGCTAAGCTTGCAGACTCCTAACAGAGGAGTTGTGTGTTCAAGTCCTACACATGTCACAGTAAAAACACCATTGGTGAACAAGGCAATGGAAAAGCACCTCAAAAAGCCCACTTCCCTAGAAAATACTCAGACCCCAGCCTTTGGTTTCTGCTATGTCTGAAATCAAGTATGCAAGGCATTAAGTGCAATTGGCAGTCAGTAGTAAGGGGATGTCATCTAAAGTGGGACATTTTTTCATTGGAAAGTTGAACATAGTCGCTTGGGCTAACACAGCCTCATAAAGCAGAAGAATAATCCTATGTAAGTTGAAACAATATTTAATAAAAACATTTTCTCCTCAGTTGCTCAAGGCTTGGGATTAAGTGCCTTGCATATTTATGGCAAAGAGACCAAGAGGAGCTTTTACAAGATATGATTGATAGCAAAATTCATGCAGTACTTATCAAAGTTGCAACCTTAGGTATGATCATTTAGCTTTTGGAGGTAAAGCTATATAATTTCACAACAATAATATGAAAATTATAGATTGCTTCCTTGGATGCTAAAATTCATGTGAGTAATAGAGATTTTAGCTCACAAACTGTGGAATGGATGCAAGGAGTCATGTGTGTCTACCAAATATTTAGTGTAGACACCTCCACGTTGGTGTCCCTGGATATCGACCGCCAAAAAGCAATCTTGACTCATTTTTGTTGGCTTGTAACCGATTCTGCAATCACTTTTCCATTTCTAATTACTGTTATGTCTACTAACCTAGGTTTGCTTCCTCAAAAACATTTGATGTCTACAATTGGCCAAGTTCAAAGTCACCTGTGTGCGATGGTATAACATTTTATGCTTTACATATGTGAAGAGCTTGATACTCTGTATGCATAAGGGACAATTCAACATAATAGTCAGGGAATGTTGGAAATGTGAAAGTATGCTGAATCATGCAAGTACGGTGTCATCTCCTGAAAAGTTGCAGTTTCTTGGAACCAAAAATGATAGAACAGGATCGATACTCGATCATATCCATCCAATCATCAACAAACTTTTGAAAGGCAGCTTCACATTCATTTCATGTGTGCTCTCTATATTTCTGATTTCAGCCTTCTTTACTTTTTGACCTCTTCAAAGCTGGGATCCAAAATTTTTTATATTTTGGTTGTCTGTAGCTATTTTCAAAAAAGAGTTTTTTAAATTTGATGGCATAGTTCAGGGGTGGCCCGCCTGTCAGAGACAAAGAACCACAATTTTCCATGTGCTGCTGCAAGGAGCCACATGAGACATATAGGCACACATGCACAAAGATTATCTGTCTATTTTCAATGATAGCCTTCTTTTTGCTTTCCTGAGTCCTGCAACTTGCTATCTTTCAAATCTAAGATCAATAAGCTTGATCTTATCTCTCTATCCTCTTAGCTGCTCGCTTTCTTCTTTCTTCCTATGTTGGGGCTTTGTAAAGGTCACCATAGCCTTTCCTCAACATAACCCACTAAAAAAAAAATATTAGCTTCATTTTTAATTACTTAATTATTATGTTGTACAGCAAATGTAAGTCCCCTGGTGAACTAACATTCACTGAAGAGGCACCACAGAATAACTTGTGATGGCCAAGCTCAGCACTTTTTCGAAATTCCTGGTCATAAATGTATCATGAAAATTGAGAAGCAATTATTGTTTAAATTTTTTTTGCAAATGATAGTTGATGCTGGCCTCAAGAGCCGCAAAAAACCTGGCAAAAGTCACATGCGGCTCGCGAGCTGCAGGTTGGCTGCCCCTAGTATAGTTGTTATTTTATTCATATTTTATTTTTTATATTTTTTATTTAAGAAATCAAAGTTTGGCTTAAATGTATGCGGAGAAGGAGGTGAATATGAAACTATGACCCTGGACTGTCCTTTATTTCTGAAAAAAATTGTTGTGTGAGTACCATAGCTAGATATTTTTCACCATCTCCTTATCTAATACAATTCACTAAAATGATACATTTGTCATGCAAAAGATGCCTTTTTGACTGTTGAATTCACAGTAGTGACCGAGCAGAGCAGGAAACCAATAGGTATCTTTGCCTCCTTCATCTTTGTCTGCTACGTACACACTTTTTTGAAAAACAGTGAAATTCAATCAGCCTTCATTATGGAAGTGTTGTTTTAGTCCATCTATTTTACCCTCAGGTTTGTCAAAGATCTATTATGCTATTTCAAACAAACTATTGTCATAGATGAATAGTCACAAAGAGCATCTGTTTTTTGGGAGTTGATCAGCTATCTGCTCTCAATGCCTGCTTACCAGGTTTCCTTTCAGACGGACAAAAGACACCAAAGCATTAGTTTTCACAGTATGCTACGAAACTTAAGGGTAGTTTTTCATTTTTAACGAAACTGAAAGGTAGGCCAAAGAAGGAATCAATTTATTGTCCCATTCATGAAAAGGGGCTTTTTTCCATCTAATGTCACTAGTTCAAAATTGTGTTTGATAACAATGAAATTTCGTCTAATTTGCATATCTTTTTCATGTGAATTAAAATTAAAAATGGTCCAATTAATTTCTAGGGATGAATTCGAAATCGTGATACACTCTGACGATGCGTTTGCACCAGTTGGCTATGTAAAATTCAAAACAATGCATTTGCAAGACAAAGGAATAGTAAGTTGCACTATATTGATGATGAAATTGTGTAAGCTTATAAAGGAAGCTCCATTTTTCAGTAAATAGTGAAGCCTTAAGACCCATGAGAATAACCGCGGCAAATAAAAAAGCAGTAGAAGCGTCTTTTACAACGAGTGTGTAGGATTGTAAACACCGAGCCCAAAATGCTCAAGATGGCTTGGTTGTTGAAGCGACGTGCAAATAATATTTACAAAAACGAAAAAGCTAACGAAAACCGTCTAGATGGATTGCGTCAGGGGTCGTAGAAAAGAGGAAGTAGTCTGCTTGGTATGGTCTAAATTTCTGTGCCAATCAGTTTTTTTAGTGAGTTATGTTGAGGATGGTGGGGAAGGCCATGGTGGCCTATGCTTAGTCCCGAAAAAGAAGGAAGAAAGAAGAAAGCGAAAGGCTAAGAGGAGAGGGAGATAAGATCAAGTTTATTGATCTTGGATTTGAAAGATGGCAAGTTGTAGGATTCAGGAAAGCAAGACGTTCCATAAATTTCATGTTCTAGGGATGAATGGTGATTTGTGGGATAAAGCTGTTGAGTTAGGCAGTAAAAAAAGTGAAGTGAAAGAAGTGAAAAAGTGAAATAAGTCAAGTGTACGAAGGTACGGTATCTTACAACGAGTAACAAATTTCTAAATCACCTTACTCCAGGATCCATGCGCGTCATTCAAAGATAGGCTGTTGCAATATCAATACCCATCAAGTCTTTTGGAGAAATTGGAAGCTCGACGGCTTGTCAGGGAAACTGCAAAGAAGAGGCAGCATATTAATGTTAAGGTATGTTATTCTTTTTTTTTATACACATGATTCTACCTACATGTCAAAGGTGGAAATTTGGACACTGAGAAGCTTTTCGCCTATCGAGCAGTGTCCCGGTCCTTCCTCTCGATGTGACCACACTTCTTGATTCATGCGCCTAGAATTACAGATAGCTGGCGACTCCCCTCACTCTAAGTGAAAGTTTAGCTGGGGTGGGACTCGAACCACTGACCATAGGATCAATGCGCAAGAGTCTTGCCATTGAGCTCTCCTGACACCTTATGTCATTATTGTGAGACATCTCTCTATCTCTTACTTTGTAGAACGTCAGTATAGTCATGAAAATCAATACTTTTAATGTGCGTAATTCTGACCTCTTGGGACGAAGTAGCCTGGAGATTGCCTGATCTTTACTGCTGGAATCATATGAAAATAACTTTTTTTATTGAACTACCCTCATTCGCTTTTATCATCTAGCAAAGGAGGATTTCATCAGATCCCTAATCGAAGTTTGGCCCCCACTTTCTTGTTTCTCTCCCTTTTAACGTTGTTCCAGAGCTCCTGTTATTTTGTTGTGCATCCTCAGTAACTCACTTTAAAGCGAAATGCTTTATTTGAGAAAAGACGGATAAGGTTTTAAGCGTTTGATCAAAATAGAGAATGCGCAGCAGATCATCCTAATGCCCAAAGCAGCTCTTTGTTCAAGTAATGCTTCTTTGCTTCGTTTTTGCATCCAGATGGAAGCACAATGCATGATTTATGAGAATGGTTTTCATTTCAGGAATTTGAACAGAGAGAAGCTGCTTTACATTCAGATTGTGAGTGACGATTTCTGAGCTTTACAGCTGAAACAAATTTTGATTTAGGCTTATTTTTTTAGTGAGTTATGTTGGGCAAAGGCCATGGTGGCCTATACAATGCCTCAACAAAGGAAGAAAGAAGACAGCAAAAGACTAAGAGGAGAGAGAGATCAGATCAAGTTTATTGATCTTGGATTTGAAAGATGGCAAGTTGTAAGATTCAGGAAGGCAAGAGGAAGGCAAGAGGAAGGCAAGAGGAAGGCAAGAGGAAGGCAAGGCGTTCCATAAGTTGCATGTTCTAGGGATGAATGATGATTTGTGGGACAGAGTTCGTGGATTAGGCAGTGAAATTTGGAAAGGGTGTGAATGAGTTGAGCAAGGCCCTTTGGATTCGATGGCCAATTCGAAGAAGTCCTTGCATGGTATCTCGACTGTTTTTGCAATGAGTATGTGGAGAATTGAGGTGAAGAGTTTTGAAAGCTGTAACACTGCAAGCCCAGAGAAGCTCAATCATAAAAAGATTTTAATAAAACATTAAAGTCGAAATGGTTTAACTGATATTTTATGAAATAGTCATTTCTTATTCTTTATCTCATTTTGTTGATTTTTATGAATTTTTCAATATCCCTCATATACTTCAGTTCCTGGTATATGTTGAACCAAACTAAGACTGGTGATTTACAATTCTTTTCTATTCTACTTTCGTTAAATGTTGCTCTTTCATCCCAGTTGAAAAAAGACCCTTTTATGCAAAGAAAAGGGACAGAAACGTCTACATAAGTGGACTTTGTTGTGATAAGGTGCAAGGTGAAGATGTGGACATTTCTATCAGAAAAGCGTTTTTAAGATTAAAAGGTTTGTATTATTAAAGAGTTAAAGAAGGTTTGACTTTGGGTTTGTCTTTGAATGAATAATGACAAGCAAACATCGAGAATCCGTTATCTGTGATCGATGGGTCGATATGTAGAGCACTGCGTGATGTTGGAGTCTCTTGATTTGCAATTCCTGTTGACAAGAGCTTAATAACGCAAAAATTAGAGATCGGTACAATACCAAACCAAGGATATTTTCCATTCATATTAGAAGACCCTTAACGCAAGGTCGGTGAGTTCGAATCCTACACGTGTCACAATAAAAACTCCCTTGGTGAGGAAGGCAACGGAAGCCACCCCATAAAATCCATTTCCCTATAAAATACTTAGAGCGCTGTCTCCAGTTTCTGCTATGCTCGAGATTGAAAACGCGACACAGTTTTATTGGCTTACTTTTGTTTCCGGTTTCATTCGTGAAGTCGAACTGCTAATTTAGATATTTATTATATTAATTTTCTCATTTCTTTCATAGATTCTCTCAGTCAGAATGGTTGCAGGCTCGATGACTGTATTCGCATCAATCTTTATTTAAGTAATATGGATTCGTTTTCAATTGTCAATGATGTTTATAAAGATTTCTTCAAAATACATCCACCTACAAGGTACATCTATCTTCTTCATTAAATATGTTGACAACACAAACAGTCACTAAACATAATCACTATATATATATATATGTAATAATATATAGAAACATATACGTGAGTGTACTTTCAGCTTAAGTTTTTAAAGCTTTGATGCAGAACAGGTTTTGTTAAATAGTGAGATTAGCCATCTTTCATAGAGAGCCAATAATCACCGTTAGACCTTGACTTGGCCTTCTTGGAGCATCGGGAACCGGGTCTTTTTTGTCGCCGTATACAGAAAAGTGATTTGGCATTGCTTCGGGGTAAAGCAGTGCCCACACATTTCCAATTTGAATTTCTCAACCATTAAAATTTTGTATTCGTAGTGGTTTGACTCCACAGTCTTTTTTATCATCGATGCCCACGATTTCGTCCCGATCTCCTTCCATTCATCTTTATCCTAATTGTGATTTATGATTTCTTACAATGCATTTGTAATGGATTATTAGAAGATGCGAATCAGCCATGCAAAAGAAACTATTTTCATAGTCTTTCTGTATCTACTTGCTTTGTCAATTTATGTAACTCAATGGAATGTTTTTTCATCCAGTTATTTCTTTTCCTTCTAGAGTTTGTTTAGAAATCCCGATGCATGAAAATTGTATATTTTTCCTCGAGTGCCAAGCTATAGACTGTAGTGAGAATGTTAAAGTTGAGCCACCAACGATTAAAACCCTTCATGTCCAAGGCATATCTCACTGGGCACCAGCAAATATTGGACCATACAGTCAAGCGAAAAAGGTTTGACTGCAATTTTTTACGGAGTATTGTCTGTCTTCACAGATGAATCTTTATGTCCTTTTCCCTCCAGTAATATATAATACCCATCAGGTCATTTGAATTCTACTCATTATTGCCTTTTCGTTGTTAAAGATAACAAAAGTTTTCTACAAAACATTCAGTTTTGCTCGGTCTTCCCGTGCAATCAACTCTGAGAATGCAAATAGAAAATGATTCATTATGCAGCGTGATCATTGTTAAGTAGGTTTTTTGGTATATTTATTCATGCTTCATTCCTTTCTTTGAAATTTTGGCTGCGTTCCTTAATAAATATCATGCCAACTGTCGTAAGTTTGTTTGACATGTATTTCCTTTCATTGCAGGTCGGTTCACTTATATTTGTCTCTGGCTCAATAGGTTTGGATCCTGGTTCAATGTTGATCGTGTCAAACGATGTGTTTGCACAGGCGCAACTTGCACTGCATCATGTTGATAAAGTTCTTCAAGCCACGGATCCATCTTGTAGCTTGAAAGATGCTACCTTAGTCATATGTTATATTGTCGTCCCGGAACACAAGTCAACCATTGAAAGCATATTTAAACAGCATACTGTAAGTTTGCTATAACAGCATTAGATTGTCCATTTAATGTAGCTGTCTGAGTATTTATATAGCTTACATCTTCTTCTTACTATGACTTTTATCCTATGTTCAGTATCACCTTTATCACGCTCATCAATATCTGAGGTTTTTTAAGCAACTGTTCATATACGACTAGAGACTAGAAGTTATCCTCCAAGGAGCTTTTCCCCTCAAAAGCACACATCATACTTTTGAAGACATTTTATTTTGGTGCGACAATGCACATTCATTTCTTGATAAAAACCTCTTTCTTGCTTTTGTCCCACTCAAGTGTGATGCAGTAATTGAATGGATGGAAACTTTAAGGCAGCGGGGAGTGGCAGTCTTTGATGACACAAAAGCAGTTTGATACTCGGTTTACCACATGCGCTGTATTTCTGGAACTTTGATCTGGAAACGGGTTTTCCTCTTTTAGGAAAATGAAAGTGAGAGTAGGACGATACTTCAAGTTATCGTTGTATCAAGACTGCCTCGTGATGCTTTAGTTGAATGGAATGTCATTGCACATAAATCTCATGACAGGAACGCCCAAGGTCAGCACATTTTAGCCGGTTTAACCAGATCATCCAACCGTCTAAGCACGCATTTCAATCCTGCTATGGAGTATTTAGTATTCTTTTTGTTTATGATTTATGAAAGCAAGGAAGTAAGAAAAACACACCTTACCTGCGCCAATCACAGGGGAAAAGGCATGACGTCGTATGGTCCCAAATGTAAATAGTGCTTACAATGGAGCACATAAATTTATTACATTAAAAGAAAGAATAAATAAAGTTTGAATATAATTAATATCTCTCTCATTAGGCGTGATAAGTTTAAACAGAAGGAAAAAGAAAATAGCAGATTTCAATCAACACCTAACGTGGAAGAACCTTCTACAAGCGGAAGAGCCTTTCGCTTTCTTCTTTCTTCCTTTGTTGAGGCATTGTATAGGCCACCATGGCTTTTCCCCAACATAACTCACTAAAAAAAAATACAGAATTAACAATTGAAACAGAAGGACAGATTATTTAACTTGTTGGTTCAATGAGGATAATTGCCAGGGTATCTTAGATCTTGCGACTTGGTCGATTGTTATACTATTTTCATTACGTATTCAGCGAATTAGGATCCTGTTCTCTTTAAACATTTTAACCAAATATTTGGGGTATCTGTCTTAAGTGTTTATTCATGATCTAGAACCAAACACGTGACTTTATTGGAGTGTTCGTTTGCATGTAGTTACGAGTAGCTATTAAAAGCTGTACTGTTTTTACTTCCATCTAGAAAGCTCTTTTGAATCAAGAGTCAAAGAAGCAAGAATTGAAACCAAAGCTGTAAGATACACTTGTGATGGTGGTGGTTTTTTTTCAATTTCGGTTGGTAAGTTCCATCTAAATTTTTATCTTCCAAGCTTTCGCCTAAAGTCCCTATTTTTTATCATGCTTTCACAATAACACGTTTCTTTCCAATTCGAATCGTGAGGAAACCATACTCACACATGAATTAATTTCCTTTGTACCAAGGTAGGTGAGAAAAATCTCCTGACTAAATGAAATGCGGCACGAGTTGATTATGGACCTTAGGCATATTAAGCATGGAACGAACGCAAACAAGGTATATGCCAACCCGCAGACATTCTCGAACATTTGAAAACACATCTCATTTAGTCCTGCTATACACTTCCACGACCAATTAGACAGTCGATTAACGTAGCTGAATTTATTACCAAAATCAAAGCCTGGAAAGTAAGCGAATGCCAATGCCAGTGTAGGTTCTGCTGGAATCGTTGCATTTTCTACTCGTGGAGAAGCATCGATAACTGAATCAAGCTGCCCACCGGCGGGGGCCGCGGGGGCCGCGCGAGTTTAACTGGAATTCACCGCTTGAACACCGTGGTATCCCAGAGATGTCTGTCAATGAGTTTCACCACCCCAGTGAGATGCTTGGTCGTCACTTCACTCACTTTCGACGTCAAATTCGGCATACACGAAGGCTCTGTTTTTATCGCCACTCCTATTTATCCTGTGCATGAATGGAGCTACCCAAGACCGAGACAACTGGAGAAGACTGGTGGTGATGGGAGCCAGGGCGGCTCGGACTCGAACCAACCGTTGCTGATGACGATGGATGAAGCTACCCTTCAATGCAACAACCTCCTTTTTGGAAACTCCTCTATGGGAAGACATGTGTCTAGCAGCCCAAAGCCGTGGCGAATTGAATCAACAACTGCATGAATGGAACGCTCGATCCAAGCAGAATACCATGAAGGTAAAAACCAACAAAACAGTATGGGAAAAAATCAGCAAATAGCCTGTATAGCGATTGTCGAAGGCCTCAACTTAAAGAAAGTAGACGAATTCCAGTATTTGTGATCTATGATGACAAGCAGCGGTGGCACGACTGTAGAAGCGCGTGGCAGAGTTAAAGTTCGTCAGGGTGGTAGCAAGCTGCGGGATTATTTTGTGACCGGTGGATGCTGAACTACTCGAAAGCCAACACCTTCAAGGCAGTTGTCCGTCCGATAAAACTAAAAGTTAGCGAGAACGTTTCAGGGAAGATATGGGTGCAGTTTGCGCATGAGCAGAAGATGCCTTAGATCTGTCGAAACGGATCCGGCAGTGCCGAATTACAGACTCTGTGATCGTGCAAGACTAATGCAAAGAAGAAGAAGAAGAAGAAGAAGAAGAAGAAGAAGAAGAAGAAGAAGAAGAAGAAGAAGAAGAAGAAGAAGAAGAAGAAGAAGAAGAAGAAGAAGAAGAAGAAGAAAAAGAAGAAGAAGAAGAAGAAGAAGATGAACTCAATCCCATGATGCTAAACAACTAAATGCATTCATAGATTTTCCAAGTCCAGTTTACCGATGCAGATGATCTTAGGGAGAGCAATGATTTTAATAGCTTAGGCCTTGTTGTTGTTGTTACCCGAGCAGCAGATTTAAGTGTCGATTCTTTCCTAACATTTTTAGGTAGAGGCAAATTGGACGATTTAAGCTTGAATGAACTATTTAGGCAGATTGAAGAAGATGTTAAAAGATCGTTACTACAATGTGGATCAGACGAAGGCCGGTTATTAGGATTGCAGTTGTATCTTTGCAATTTGGAAGCCAATACGCTGTCAAAGCAATTCTCAGGTATCTACCACCAACTGTTAGTCTTCATTGATAACTTGCTACCATGATTGTCAGATGCAGATGTATAAGTGTTTCAAAACCTCATCTCATACTCGATTTTGAGCGTAGCATAAACCAAAGACAGTACTCTGACCTTTGCATGTAGAAGTGGATTTTATGAGGTGGTTTTCCATTGCCTTCCTCATCTATGGTGATTTTATTGTGACACGTGCAGGATTCGTACTCGCATGCCCTTTGTTATGAGTCCTCGCGCCTTACTGCTACACCATGGCACTAATTCAAATCCTATACCTTCAGAGATATGCTGAAAACGTGGCGTCTTAAGTATCCAGCACTTGTGGAGAGGATATCCCTCTGTAGATTTGTTTTTCAGCTGAAGTGTGTTTCCTTTTTTATCAACGGAAGTTCCTCCCTTCTTTTTACTTCCTCATCCTCCTCCAGGGTTTGAAATTCCCCGGATGTTCCAACTGAAAACCGAGCAAGATGCCGAATTCTCTCTGACGGGAAGCATTATCCGTTTTAGTTTGGCCTATAAGTCACATGCAGTAGTCAGCTGAAAAGCTAAATCACTTTTTTGTTTCATTTGACAAGCAATGAAAAGTTTCTTGCCAATTACATCAACCTTTTTCTGCTGTTCTGATGTGTTTCCACGTTAAATCATTGCTAATTTGGTATACCGTATATCCCGACTCTGAAATAATTCTAAAATCCATATTTTATATTGAGCGGCCAGCAAAGACCGTTCGATTTTTTTACTATAATCTCATTTTTCCAATTATTTTTTCAGTTTTTAAGCACATTTGAATCCTTTGTCAACTATCTTAATCGATCTTTTGTAGATTACATCGAGAGTGCTTTCAAAAATACAGCAATATCATTTATAGAGACAGCCGAGAAAGAAGATTTTAAATTAGTAGGATATATTTTGTAGCGGTAGCTCATCAAATTTTACATGGCACATTGGTAGCCTCTAAGAATTTTGGCTGCTGCACCTCAGCCTGTAGACAGGGTTGGTGGATTCCTTTGGCGCTCAAAGCTAGGTAGCGGTGGGAAAAAGCCAAATCATGCTGAATTTGAAATTTAGGCCAGCGGAAAATGAAATGATAACCGTGGAAACGATGCCAGTTTGATAAAGGTTTTTATGCAGAATAGAGAAAAACCATGTGATCAGTTCAGTGATGCAGTATAACAACATAGGCAAGGTGTGTAATAAAACTATAGCTGTGGTAATCAATTCAGAGAATGAAATGTGTCAATGTCGTTATTCCCTCCGAATTGCTGCTATCAGTAGGTGGTTTAATATCATACATTCATATATCATATATCATACATCATATATCATACATTTCTTTTGAAATGAAAAGGGCCATCATTAATTGCAAACTGATGCAGCAATATTGTGACTAAAAGGCGGAAGGAAATTCCTATGCGATGCAAATAAACATGGAATAATCAAAACGCATTGCACGAAACAAGATTCGACGAATAATCTAGGTGATGACGGTATTACCAACTGGTCATCCTTCACTGTCAACTAGTTATTGCATTGAAAGCAGTAGAATTAAAATTTATGGTATTGAAAAGAGGCCAAGAATGTTGGATATTGCATCTCAGCTGAATTCAAATCTTCCGACTGAAGGGCTTCAGAAGTAACATTTTTTTACTTGGCTTAGAAAACGCCAACATACCAACCCTGCTGACAACCTTATTGAATGGTTTTAAATCCGACGCATGCCCTCGTTTAGAATTTTTATCGAGAAACATATCGAGATTACATTCTAGCTTGGTAGGAATTTCTCAGTCCATTCATTTCTAGGTGTTTTTTTACAAATTATATCAAAAGTGTATCATGTAAAAATCATAGCAATTTTATGTAAGAAATGGAAGATTATCGTCGGTTTATACTTAAGTGAAGAATTTCTTTTGTCCTAATATGTGTCCAGTATAAAAAATATCAGTGCCGCTCTCCCGCTCTCCCTTTTACTATAAAAAACGTGCCAAATCGCGCCTTATATTGGTCATAATAGCCTTTTCATTTCTTGTGTGTGTGCAAATTTAGCTGCAGTAACCTTGGGAAACAAGGAAACTTATGCAGCTTAAAGTATATTATGGCTAGTCTAAAGAGTTTACCATAGAAATCGTAATAATCATGATAATAATAATATAAATAGTCATACAGGTTAAACCTTGTCAGTACTGCAAGGATTGTTATCAGTAAGGGTTTTTCAAAATTGAAAAAAAAATTTAAAGAAAAGTAAACTCATCCATATACAATGTAAAAGTCGTGAATATCCTTCGATATTTATCGTTAAAAGCCTAATTTAGGTAGACGATTAAGGTCCTTGCATATGTTTTTTAAGCTGATGCCTAAAAAGAACGATGGAATCTAATCTTCGGATGCCAACTGGTAGTTCGTTGAAGCAAGATGGGTCTTAGAACCAGAACGGCTTTTTGCGGCTTCTGTCCGGACCCTTAAATCCTGATTTGATCGGTTTGAATTGTTTCCGCAAAGAGAGACAAGGCTCTAGTCATGCAAAATAGACAAGGCGAAAGTACATGGAGCTCATGAATGTATGTTAAGGGCAGGCAGCTGGACCAGCTTCGAACTCCTTAAGCTACTGAAGATGTTTTAATGGCCAAGGGCATTCAAATCAGATTAAAGTTCAAGCGACCTCATTATTAGTCATTAGCAGCCGTGATACTTGAATGGGAAACCCTTGTAAAAGCTATTTCTTCTGCTACAGGCGTCTCCGCCCAAGTGAAATCGCCGGTATGGGTTTTCAAGGCTCAAATCTTCATCTTCACGACGGTTCGACTTGGGTTTGCTCTGATCGGATGCCCTTCCACCCACCAACCATTTTCCCTCGCCTATGCACGACACGCCTAGGCTAAGGCCCCGCTTAAGTGGCATTGGACAAATATTCATCCACACAAATTTTTATACGCATTGGCATACTGGACAAACATTTGTTCGGATAGGCCGCGCGTTTACAGTCTCTTGCTGACGATCTGTTTATTTCGGTCATGCGCAGTAACCCTTTTTTATTGAATTTCGGGAGAGTTTTTTCAGCCTCTTTATCAATCCGAACAAATATTTGTGTGGCAAAAGACGTTTATACGGTGCCGCGTAGGTATTTGTCCGCACAAGTTCACAACTTGTCCTCGCTCCTAGCAGGGCAAGTTCTGTATGGCTTATAGGACAAATATTTGTACGGATCGATAAGTACTGTGTAAACGCAAGCCCTATCCGTACAAAAATTTGAGCGTACAAAAGTTTGTCCGGTACCGCATAAACGGGGCCTAAGGCGATCCTAATCTATTCTAGGAACCATGCGGACGTAAACTTAATGTTACTAAGCTTTAAAACTACGAAAATATGAGAAAATGTTGCTTACTTCATAAAGATATTGGAAGGCTTTCTCATCTTACTTGTTCATCGGTAATGTTGAAATCACTACGTATCAGCCGCTGATTGGATTTAAAATCTTTTTCGTATGCCACATTCAATGCCAGATGCATTAAGGACTGTATCACTGTGCCCCTTCAGAAGTGCCTTGAGAAAATGCCACTTTTCGAGTTCCCATGAGAACGAAGCGAGCTATTTGTGGTTGACTTTATTCACCTTCAGTTATGCGTTCAGAATTCTGAAATACAGGCGAGAGAAAATGAGAGCTCAGTTTAGTAGATGGATAGATAGATAGATAGACAGATAGATAGATAGATAGATAGATAGATAGATAGATAGATAGACAGATAGATAGATAGATAGATAGATAGATAGATAGATAGACAGATAGATAGATAGATAGATAGACAGATAGATAGACAGATAGATAGATAGATAGATAGATAGATAGATAGGATAGATAGGCATAGATAGATCGGCATAGATAGATCGGCATAGATAGATCGGCATAGATAGATCGGCATAGATAGATAGATAGATAGATAGATAGATAGATAGATAGATAGATAGATAGATAGATAGATAGATAGATAGATAGATAGATAGATAGACAGATAGATAGATAGATAGATAGATAGATAGATAGACAGATAGATAGACAGATAGATAGATAGATAGATAGATAGATAGATAGATAGATAGATAGATAGATAGATAGATAGATAGATGGATAGATAGTTAGGTAGATAGATATAATGATTTCTGTTAAACTCTTTATCACTGAGTTGGCATCCGAAGTTAGCAATTCAACCCTTCCGGCCACTGTCACGATCTTCAGCGATGCTTCGAATATCCTTTCTGGTCTAATTGGTGTTGCCCATAACATTTACGTTTCTTCCTACGACGGTGGTTAGATCGTCGGGTGGTCTTCCTTGCCACAATCTCTCACTTCTATTTGCTGTGCCGTTTCTGATAGGGTGATCCAGTAGAGTCGCTTGTTGTGCAGCTATAAGTTCTGATGGCCACTGGATATCAACGTCATGGAGTCGGAAATGATTTTCGCTATCGATAGATGGTAAATGGCTACGCGCAGGAGCTCTGAAAATTCTCTATCATTATGTGCGATTAGAATTGATTGCCAGAATTTGATGATAATCCTCCTTCGTAAGGGCTAGGTTGCGAAGTTACCGCCAGATATTCGGCGTTGTCTTGTAGGGCTGTTGCTGTTGTTGAACATCACTGACATACAATACACCTTTTAAATCTTAGCAGCCTCTTTTGCGAGTAGGAGTCTGGAGTGAGTTTGGGGGTGAAGAGTTCGTAACAACAAAACAAGTCTGGTACCATGCAGTCGATAATTATCTACTTGTTCTCCATATTTTTTAGTCTGCTGTCACAGTTTCCGTCCTTCTCCCTTTGACGGGATGGCCATTACTGACCTGCCGCGGAACTCTCACACGAATCGTCACCGTTGACTCCGTTTCTGCACAAATCTGAGCAACTCAGCCATGCTAATGACCGCCATGTCTTTCACGTTGTCTGACATTCCTGTTTTTGGTCTTCCACGTCCTCTTTTTCCGTAGCATGTCCTATAGCCTTACCATCTTGGAATTTACAGCTCCGGGGCTCAAGCGACTCTGAAACGTTTCCTAACACCGAGTACCAAGAGAAAACACATAATATAGCTTACAAACGGTTTCCAGCTTTAAGCATGGCTTGTTGACATCTAAATTGTATATCAACAAGTAAGAAAATCAACATGGCCACAAAATACAGTAATATACGAGATTTCGGTGTGATGAACTTAGCACGATGTTTGTACAACGTAGAACGTACAAGCTTGTTGACGAGCAACAAGGTTGAAAATCAAATAAAGTCGGTATCATAATGTTCTTGGCAAACAACCAATTGAAAATTGATAAAGGTACACTCATTGACTGTTTACCTTCTCGTCTCATGGCCTAGCCATCTTTATTATACAGCTTTAGGCTCTTTCAGCTTCAGAATCCTTCCGAATGTTTCAACAAAACACGAACAGGGCGTGTATATCAATAGGCAAGCAGTTGTCTCAAAGAAGCTCTCGAATTGATTCCCTCGAGTCCAGAGGGAGTGAGAGGACACAAGTATTCCCATAGACGCAAAGGTTGCTGATGAATTCCCCTGGCTCCAATGACTGTTCAAAGCACGAGGAAACAAATGACTCTGCAGATTGCATTCTGGATTGAAAAATGGAGTAAAACAGGGCGGTAGAGTTCGCGTGTATCCTTCCCTCTGATCATATCTCGAGCCAGTTCTGCTATACCTCAAAAATTAAAATAAATTTCTTTCAATTGGTTATCGTCCTGTCTCAACCATGCCATGCGTTATCTTCCTCCTCTCTTCACCTTGAATTTTGATGCTGTCTAGTCTGTACAGCAACTCTTTTTCATGGCAAGTGACTTTTGCTCCCTGTGATATCATTTCCTTTGTATTTTCATGTAGTTTGAAGGCAGGGACAGTCTACGAAGTATCCTCTGAAGTCCTATTCGAAGAAAAAAGAGAGAATTGCATTGCATCAAAATAAGTAGTTCAAAGAAGTTGGTAGCACTAAAATGATCATTTACAATGCTTGGTGCCTCGCTCTGTAACGTCTGCACCATCTCACAAAGTAAGCTTGCCTGAAAATTCTCGAAAACTTAGAAAGCACCGATGTATCGCTTTCGCAAATCAGTAGAATCACTGACTGGCTTTGTACTGGACTTGTATCTGAATGAATTCATCAAAGCTTTGCCCTAATTTCACTAAAAAAAATTTGGAGCTCTTCCTTCATTGTTAGTCTTTTGCTGGTCAGTTTTATGAAGCAAAGAAATAAAAAGATTTATTAATTTCGACTCGCCAATTCCGGGGTCTTTTATCTAACTGCCTTTTCAAAGAACACAGATTTCCCCTAAGATACAATGAGAGCACGTTTTCCTGTTCAGACAGGTGACTGATGCCTTCAACATGAAGGCAAAAAAATGCAGCACAGAAGGCAAGACTGAAATGCTTGGTATGGAGGATGCTGCACTTTAAGGCTAGCACAACTTGGTGGTGTGGCCGAGTGGTTCAGGCGCAGTGCTTCGAATCATACGAGGTCTACTCGAGAGGGTTCGAATCCCGTCGTCGGAACCTCTCACCACAAGGCAACAGCCAACCTAGCTTTCCATCCTTCCGAGGTCGGTAAATGAGTTCTCGGAAGTAACTCTGAGGGCACAAGCAGTAATGATGCAGGCCCATATCAGCTGCAATCATAGTCATGCTGCATCACCCAGCATGCGTTCAAAAATGAAAATTGCTTTGCTTTGCTGTGCCCTCTGCATTGATTCCTGCAGTCCGTACTAATTCATGTGGGTTGGGGAAGTTTCTAATGTAGTTCTTCCTCGCTAACATAGGTGCTGTGAAACAACCAACCAGCACAGCACTGCTTGGTGAACAACGTCCCAGTTCTTGTCCGATAACTTTGAGCTATTCATTTCCGTATAAAGCATCTTGCCAACGAAACCCCCTGGCGATGGCGATATTAACCATCCTATAACTTCATCTTGAAGGGAGTGACGTCTTCTGGCCGGCTGTGTACATAGCGAACTACCGAATCGCCATTAATATCTTGCTGGCGTTTTCCTTTTAGTCTCTGCCACAGTTACTCAGGACAAAGAATTTTCTACCTTCAAGAGATCCAGGTAAGTTTCGTTTACCTGCAGAAACTGTACGGTGTTCACGTTCATTACTGGCCTAGCCATTACTGACGGTTTGTGGTCACCACCGTCCAACGGTTGTCGCAACAGCCAACCCCGCCGATGGACGTTGGAAGGTTTACTCGCATTATTAATCTTATAAGATATTGAAAAATGGTGGCTTTGACACTCCCTCAAACGTCCTCGCTAAATTTACTATAAAAGCTTCGTTTATTTCATAGGCAGTTCAAAACCACCTGTTCAAGTTTTGGGCATTAGTTTTAGCATAGTGACAGTAGTGGAACCAGCATAGGGCCAAACAATGATTTTTGCAAGGCGTATTGATTTAATAAGAGTTATAATGCCGTAATGAAATGCCTAGAGAGCTTCTTACATAAATGCCTGCAAGCTTACGTGATGAGTAGGTTAGTTACTAGGAGCATTACGGTCGATGCAAACTTGCAGTTTACCTATTTTGCATCGTTAAAAATGCTATGTTCCATAAATCTAAAAAGCAAAGGAAGGAGCAATCTATTAAGTTGAAAGTTATCAAAATTTGTGCCCTTGTGTGTTACTGCTTTTGAACCACGAAAATGTACTGAATTGACGATCTTCCCTTCTTCTCAAGATTAGCTCTAAGATAGATGATTTTACATACATACATTAAATATATATATAAATATATATATAGCAGAAAGTGCATAAATATATATATATCAAGCATCTTGGACCATGTCAAAGGCTTTTCTGAAGTTGATAAATGTAAAAATTTCACATTTACATCAAGCTCCTATTTCTATGTTAGAGGTGTTGGACACAGTTCTCTTCAAATACAACTTTATAGCCCATTTCTTGTCAATTGACAACAATTGGAAGAGCCCCTTGTAAATCAGCTCAGGCTTAAGGGCTACCCTCCTTAATTGAATCAAATGAAATGATTGATTGAATGAATCAGTTTTTGGTCCACGTTAGTAGCATCTCTTAGATTCTATAAGGGTAGATGCAAGATATGTGTCTAATTTCCCCCTCCAGGATGCATGCCCATTTTTATGAATTGCTAAAAATTCTGATATTTTCTATGCTGATAGAAATTAATTTCATTAAAAACTTGCTTTACAAATGGCATTATAACCTGTTTTGAATGTACCTTTAATGGGGATTATTGCTTGTGAAGGGATGCCTTCATTGCCACATGCTTTGAGTTCTAGAGACATTTGATTTGGCTCCACAAATTCAGGGTTACAGTAATACAAATAATAATGATAACAAGAATTCAAATTATTCTTGGGTGGTGACAAATTCATCAGTGCTGGTTGACAAGGGGCCGTCCATATACAGGGTAGTTTAATGAAATGGCAATCAATAAGAATTAAGATAGAAGTGTTCATTGATACTAAAAGTCTCAAAGTATGGTGAAAAACAAAACAGAAATGTGAAAAGAGAATCTTTGCATAGCTTCTTTAAAAGATTTTACTGACTTTTGTCGCAGTTGAGAAGCCATTCCAAATTTTTCTCCCTTATAAGAGAATCAATTTTGCCCACTGCTTGTTTTTTCAAAGGTTGGTTAAAATCATCTTGAGTGCTTCTTAGAGCTTTCAAAGAACAATAGCGGTTTCCTGTGAACAGACTTTTTAGATAAATGAAATGTATCATTTGAGAGTATATTTGATACTCTGTGTCAACACATGGTTTAACTCTGCTCATGCAATCTTAATCTTGGTATTTATATTTGGTTGACAATCTGCAAGATGTTTTTACCAATTTTTGCAAAATATGAATTGAACAAATCAGCCTGACTGGTCTTCATATGTTAAGAGTGTTGTGGTAATCAAAGGCAGGGCAATGTCACTTTTTACTTATTCTAGGTAGCCTTTTTTATTGCCAACCCTTTCCATTTTGGTGGGTTATAAACTGTTTCTAGCTAAGGGGTGATTCCAACTTTAAGAGGGTTGCATTTTCAAAACTTAATTCCAAAAAGCTTTTCCCAACTCAAAATGTCTTTGATAGAATACACAATACATTCTTTCACTGTATCACCACTCATTGCCTTTCTGACAGTGCTTGGGCTTTCCCAGCTATTAGAAAACAGGTGTTTTGATATTTTTAGCATGTGTTGATGTGAAATTTCCTGCATAAAGAGGCCCAAAATAACTTTAATGGCCTAAATCATTTTCCCATTAAGCATCACATTTAAGGCTATTGTTTCCATGCTTTTGCAACTCAAGTCTACATATATAGCCATTCCTAGAGTTCATTTCATTGTGTATCAGTACCATCATATTGTCTGAACGTTATTCACTGCAATCAAATAAGTTTTATTTCTGATAGACCACTCAGATTGACAGAATAGGATTCTTCCCATCAATTTTGACAGTAATTCTGTAAGAAATTTATAAATATAGTGATGGCACTTCATGAAATAAAACATAACACGTGATGTTTTGCTATTCAAAGCATTTGTTAGCTTCACTGATCTTTACCATTGCAGGATTCACAATGTAAATTTATATTATACATCACCTCAAAGGAGAGTATAACAGCAATAGAAGCAAGAATTTACTTATTCTCATACCTCAAATTTGTTTCAGACCTCATCACAAAGAACCGGACAAACATGGAAAGAATTGGATTTGCTATTTTATGCATAGCAATCATCAATGCGGCTGAGAGTGTCACTCAGAACTGCACAAGTGCACCATGTGACTTGAGGTGTAGTGGCAACGAACCTTGCACACAGACATGCGCTGCCACACCGTGTACAACATCATGCAGTAGTGGCATCAGTTGCAATACAAAATGCCCGGTTGGTGGATGCAAGAAACTCTCCTGTGATATTGATCCAAAACTAGTGAGTCCCTTTCTTAGTGTAGTTTTACAGACATCAGTGGGATGCCCCGATTCATTTCATGTTGATACTCATGTAAGCATTGCTTTTTACCTATCTTAATCATATTGTAGGGGAAAGAATGCTCACTTGAATGTCGGAAGAACTGTGATGATATGAAGTGCTCATCTAACATTTGCAGGCCAGAATGCCAAGAAGACAATTGCGGTATTACTTGCAGTGGAAACAATTGCTATTTGAAATGCTTTGGAAAAAATTGCCAGCTTAACTGCAAGGCAGTTGATTGCGAGGCCATGTGCATAGGTGGAGGTTGCAAGGTAAAGTTTGGCAAGGGCAGCTCTGGATTGTTAGCTTGTCCTGGTGGCAGATGCGATTTTCTTTGTGCAAAAGGATCTACATGCGTGTTAGGACTATGCCCTAATTGCACAGGACCAACATATGTAGATGATCCCTTCTACTCTTCCACAACAGCTGTCAAAAGCATAAGGTTCTTGCTTTTTTCTGTCGCTATGCTGGCATTGGTTTCATTATTAGCGTGAGATTTCATATTATGTTTGCTTACTGCGCTCGCTCGTTAATGCTGTTCTAGAACATCCACTGGTCTGGTACATCCATCTTTACACGCAAAAAAGCACTTACAAGCTTACAAGTTTAAGCGTAAACTTAGACGCAGTTTACCTCCACTGCACACACAAGAATAGGGGCCGGAGGGGGAAACGTTGTCGTTTTTTCAAACCCTTTTATCGCCGCATGAGAATCTCTGCCAGATTATTGCAGAAGTAAAAACCCTATTAGGACTTGTTTTTTCAAAGATCTATTGTTTGATAAACTGTATCTTCAATAAGATCTCATGACAAGAAATAAAATTTTTCGGCAAGCGGCTTGACTGCTCCTTGAATCTTTGGCGTTAGAAGTGGTTAAACCTTTGCCACTTCCACGCTACCAAGGAGGTTGTCATTGCGGGAGATACTGGTCCATCCTTCTCTTTTTCACATAAGAGACAGTTTTTCCAGTCTGAAAATGCCATGCAAATGGACACAAAAAATCACAAAGAAAGTGGCGGCTCTTTAAACTTGCGTACGATTCAGATCACTTGAACCCAACGGATTTTCCCTCCTGCAGATACTTTCAAACGTAGCCTCCGCAAGAAATACCCACCTTATAAATTTTTTTACAAACATGGTATAAGTTATATGCCATACCAACACAATATTAATTTGCTTTATGGTGTAGGGTAGCCATGTAACGGAGACACTCACAAGAAGCAGAATGTCAAAATAAAAAATCACGTATTGAAAAGCTTTGGTTTAGTTTTTCCGACCTCTAATGATAAGATGAATCAGTGTTTCAACACGATTAGAATTTTGTTGGGTAGCCTTCACATTTTATGATAGTCTTCATTCTGCTCGGTAGCGAGCTATACAACTTGTTGATTAAATATTTTCAAATGTTTTATATACCCATAGTCTTATAGATTTAATGCACCAGCTTTCTGGGCTATTTTTGCATAAGACAGTCCAGCTTCTCTCCAATGCTTGATAACAACTCTCTCGTCATGAGAAATTTCTCGACATCTAGTCATTGTCAGGTTTTCAGTATTATTTAATAGAAAAAGAAAAGATATGCGTATTTCTTTGCCTAATTTTTGAAAAAGAGTAAGGTTTGTTCACAGAAGTTAGGCTTTTGTTTACGTCAGATTTGAAATTCGCGCTAAAATCTTTTCATGAAATCGGACAGCCTCACTCAGGTCTCTGTATGCACGAAAATTTGGCCCATCGCTTCCATACTTCTTTGAAGTGAGTGTAGCAATGAAAGCCTTGTTAATAAGTTTGATTATGCTCCGGCATCTAAGCTTTCGCAATTCAAGTCGAATTCAAGAGTTAACGAAGAAAGGGTATTGTCAAAAAAGATTCCTCGAAATCTTGAAGCTATGTGATGGAATCGAGCACTGATGTGCCCTTATGTGATCTTTTTTATTCTATTTTGGCATTGATTGTTGTATAATTGTGATGTTTTAGAATTTTAGCGATGATGGTATACATTTATTCTCGAATATTTCCCTTAAAGATCTGGTCTATTTGCACAGTCTTCTTTTTCATTCAACCCACACGACCATGATTCCGACGATATCCCACTCCATAAAAATAGCCCATCCTCTCTTCTCTTAAATGACCTGGCAGTTAATGAGAAGTGGGGTAGAGACAACCTAGTTTCATTCAACCAAAGAAAGACGGCACAGGCTGTCATTTCACGTCAATGCAATCCAGACTTTTCACCTGTCCTCATGAATGGGGATGAACTGGATACTTCAAATTCTCTCACATAACTTCACACAGCGTCTATCTTTCATCTATCTCACTTTGAAATCACACATCCATTCCATTGCTAAACGTGCATCTCAAAAGCTCGGCTTCCTCGCCAGAGCCCGCGGGTTTTGGGCTCGGCATATTCATATTACCTAGGCTTAACAATAATTTGCTTGAATAAACCGATGCAACTGCACTTAATATAGCACCATTTTGGAAAAAGTTAGCACTCGATAAAACAGCCATTAGCTTTGGCTTTCTCTTAAGATTCTGCTTCAAAAAGCTGCCCGCATTTTGCCAAACTACATCGGAGGATATTTGAAAGTACGAATGGGCTGAGTCCCAAACTAGAGAGGCAGAAATGGATTATAAAAACTATTTCAATTTCGATTGAGCAACAAATTAAAAGCAGGTGCAAAAGAATACCAGATCTCACATGTTGATCAATTGTATAGTTGTAAGTCATACAGCTGAAGGCGTCATCGACTCCTGAAATGAAAAATAACTTTTTACTCAGCTGTCATAATCAGTGGCGGTTGGAGGCAAAAAGGATCCTGCTTTTCATCTCAAGTTACCCTAGGCGCCCTGCCAGAAGCAACGATGTGATAGTTCTTCCCTGAAAGTTCGCTTAAAAATATCTGCTGTATCGAAATCCCGCACCTCTTGTCTTAAAGATCTTAACTTTTTATAGGAAAGTTGAAGTTATTTTTCAGCACGTAGCACACGCTGACTGCACATGAGAGGAAAGACAATTTAGAAGTGAGATTTAGGTAAACCTGTAAAATTGAATTTAGTTTTCAAGGTTGTAAACACAGATAGTGAGAGAGATCCCTTGGAGTTTTTCTAAGCCATCTTCATCTAATCGATGAAGCTAGTAGCGTAGGCTCAAGGATGTTGAGAACCTTTGCTTATCAAGCAGTATCTTAGCTCTCATTTTCAGTGTAACTATACATGTTGATTCATACGTCTGAAATTACAGGAAGTTCGCAGCACTCTTCCCCTATAAGTAAGGGCAAAATCTGTGGCGAAACTTACTATTGCACACATAGAAGCCCCAAGCTTTAAAACATTTCAAAGAGGACATTAAAGGCTTGGAGTTTCATATGCAACTGTAGATCATGCAAGAGTTTCATTGCAAATTTAAATCTTATTCAGATGGATTTATGTTCTCCGTTTTATTCCGTTTTCTTTGTTGATAGTATTATATCAAAAAAATGGTTGGAATTAATCAGCCTCGAGCTATTAGGCACGCCAACATTAAATAAAGAATTTATTATAATTTTTATTATCATTATTTCTAAGCTCGAGGCCGCATTTGAACCACTGATCGTAGGATCTATGAACAACTGACAGAGATATCCTCCCATCAAATACATTCGATAACTGGAAGAGGCACAAATACCAACCTGTGGATCACCGCTGTCGACATGAGGCAGAGTGAGAGGCAAAATCCAACTGCAAGCCACCTAAAATATAATATCTTGGATGAGAAAACGTAAGAAGTTATGCTCCTCCGCATTAAAAAAGCGGTAAAACTTTCTTGAGAATATTACGTAGCGATGGAACTGCTGTACATCAATATCACTTGTTTGCCAAAATTTTTGATAACATTTCTCGGTATGTTGTTTGTTTTTGAAAGAAACATTTCCCTTCTTTGTGGCATTGCAATATTACAACAATGATAGTTACCAAGAATCTTAAATTTGGCATCCCGTTTCCTATCTGTGCATTCGAACGGGCGAATGCAGCAAATGCGAGTCCATAAAATTCTCAAAAAACAAACATTTTGACAGCAGTTGAAAAAAATTGAGAGTTAAACTACTTGAGCTTCCTCCATCAAACGAGATGAGCTTTCAGTTAAATGATAATGCATTTTGGTACATGGCACGAACGAAGAAGCGAGCCCCTGCCGTAGCGTCGGTCTCGGTCTTTCTTGGATACCCTATCCTTGGATGCACCCAGTTTTGAGTCCCCTACGTTTAACTCAGTAAATGGGCATCTGGCATTCGGCCGGAGGTAAAGTACGACGAAAAGGGAACTGACCAGCCTTCCTCGCAAAGCTCGTGGCAAGGATAGCAGCTCTCTAGCAAGATGGAAACCAATACTTCTATAAATGCATCGCATACTCAATTTCGAGTTTAGCAGAAACTAGAGACAGGGGCCTGAGATTTTTCTAGGGAAGTGGAATTCATGAGGTGGTTTCCCGTTGCCTTCCTCACCAATGGTGTCTTTATTGCGACACGTGTAGGATTCGAATTCACAACCCCTGTTTTACGAGTCCGCACGCTGAACCATTACACCACACCACGGCACGGCATGAATCCAACAAAGGACACAACAAATTATATCATTCACGTTGTCATTTAAAGTTTCTGTTTTAATACCGCACTGTTGGATATAGGCGTGATTTGCGATGAAGCGTTCAATATATCATTGAGCAGCTTTTGCGGAATGAAATACTTTGGGGGCTCAACGATAGCTACATTTCATTACAAGATCATTCAACGTAGGCTGCGAAGAAGCACCCAATTCAAAATCTACGTTAAGCTTAATGCTATGGTCAACATGATCGACACATGATCGACTTGATCGATGCATATGGTCGACTTGATCGATACATATGATCGACTTGATCGATACATATGATCGACTTGATCGACTGTTAGGCTATAGAAAATAGAATGACAGGATACCTGACATGCTCTTCAGCGAATCCAACAGATCTCTTAAGACATACAAAGTCAAATTTCGACTTCTTTTTAACGATTTTCTGAATCAACTTGCTCATCTCTTCGTCGTATTCCACGCTCAGTCGGCTAGGCTCTCCTGGCACTTTGGAGGCTTTGTACGTAATGCTTCCACGTGAAAAAAATCCTTGACACTTTTTTGGGTCTATATCTATGTCACCCTTGATGAATGAGGGCTTCTGGAAAGTTCCGCATGCAGCGTGTTTGTAACGAGGAGACGAAGAAGCAAAATCATTCGGGCATCTGCGCTTCGAAACAACGATGTTTGAACAGCAAGTTTTCTCTCGTCGACTCCTTCCTTTAACACTATATTCCGTTTCACCTCTGGAATTAGTTTTTTCCATGCCATATGCTGAGTGACATTTCTCTTGCGACCTCCTTACCTGTCGACCATTGCCACCTGGACTAAATGAGACCTGCTTTGAGGGCTGCTTTCTTTGTTTCGATTTGGCCCATCTGTAAAGAAAAAACTTTGGGAAATCAGCAGACTGTACGTCACAGACTTAGAAACAGTTCCAGCTGCTTGTAGCGGACCCTTCCTTCATGAAAGAAATTTTCTTAGAAAGAGAAACAAATTACAACGAACAGCATCGATGCACGCAAGCCTGGGACCACAGCCTATGGATTAAAAAGTATAAGTTGCCTGGGGTAAAGTCTGTGGCGGAACTTACAACTACACCAAGGAAGTCCATCTTTAAAGGACTCTAAAGAGGGCATCAAGGCTTGGAGTTTCACATGGAACTGTAGATAATGTAAGAGTTTTATTGCAAATCTAGGTCTTATTCAGCTGGATTTATGTTCTCCGTTTTATTCTGTTTTGTTCGTTGATAATGTTGTATCAAAATGGTTGGCATTAATTAGCCTGGAGCCATTAGGCACGCCAAAATTGAATAAAGAATTCATCATTATGATCATTATAATCATTGTTATATCCACTCTTAGTATGGCTTCTGTATTCTCCGATTGTGCGAAAAAAAGACAGTGTATTGGATGTCTTCCAGAACTCAAAACTTGTGGGTATCCCTATTCTCAGAATGTCATAAATTTCTAGAAACGTACGGCTTCCTTTGTAGACTGAGCACGCCTGTACTTTAATGTGAATTCAAAATGCAAAATGTTGCTGATTTACGTACATACCTACAAACAAGAGAAAGTGCCGTCAACATCGCTTTTACAAAGACGATCCCCATGAAAATTTTGACGCCGGTATAAATCCATGAATGCTCCCCGCTCGTTGCACCGACCCAATAAAGTACAGGCAGGATAACATCTTGCAGGGAGGAACCTGTAGAAATATCAAAAGGTTTCGTGAACTCAATATACAGTGAGGGTAAATATATGCTTTGGTCACTACTATCAACATCATTACAAATAATCTTCAAATACATACAACGCCCTGCTGATTCACCAGGAGACACAAAAGTCTACACCTTGACATGATGGATGCTTAAAGTGGGGAATTTCTAGTACGAGTGCAAGTCTGCGTACAGAAAATAGAAACTTGAGCATACGAGGAGTAGTTGAAATAAATTCAATCAATTTTTGTATAAACGTAGGCAAAATAAAGCTGCACGCCCCAAAGTGGGTACAGTCTTTGATACTGCATGAAGACGACTGACCTTAACTCACGTAGTTATAAGAATCATGAACGGGTCGTGAAAATCAAGGATGCCTCGACTACTCTACCAATTCATTGAAGAAAGGACAAGTGCACAAATGAATAGTCAATCCAATTCTTGCGGAAAAAATTGTCTGAATAGACAGTCGCCTTGGAAAATGTAATATGGCAGCGAAATGATCAGACGGGAAAAATATACTATGATAGTACTTGTCCAACTTTTAGCGGGGCATACTGTCCAGCACCATCTCCATTAAGTACTTAAACAGATGGGCTGTTAAATTCGTCCAAATTCAAAGAGAAAGCTTCCAGGCAGAGATAAGATACACTTGGCATTGAAATTGTCGCCAGTGACGATCAGACAGTGGGGTAGAATAATTTGCATGTGTAGCATTTGAATACTATTTAATTCACTCTAGATAGGTTTCTTGGTGTATGCCAAAGCTAGACACACACACACACACACACACACACACACACACACACACACACACACACACACACACGGCCGCGCGCGCGCACAGATCTTTGGCTTGGTTTCTTTGGTTGCACGAAGACAGCTCATCGGCAGAAAAATGAAGGATACCCCTGAATACCCCATGTTAGTTGCTACCGCTGAATTTACCAGCATTCCGATTTCCCTGAACACCCCCTTTTAATTGCTTCTTCCGTCAGAAAGCACCATAACCACTACTGTTTCTGTGCCTGACAATGCAGCAGAGCACATGTGAAGTAGCCGTACATTGCCAGTACATTTCATTGAACAGACCGCTTGGACAAGCCACGAATTTTGGAATGAAAAGACTGTATGAAACTCAAATAGTGTCAAATGGAGGCTCAAAAAGACAAAGAGAAATCAAGCTAGAAGATACTTACTGAAAACGCTTTCGATTACGTATGCAACAGGAGACATTTCTATGTCAAATTACGACCAAAAGCTCTTCTCCTGACGTTACGACGGCCAACTCCATCCAACATAAACGGAATGACAATCAGGTTTAGATAATGGCGCCTTCTATATTCTCTTTATTATGACGTTAAATGGCGTTCTACGTAAAATTGTGACGAAACATGCGCAGCGGCAGAACAATTGGCGCAGAGACGAGCAATACGCATTTATTGAGCAGATACCTATGACACCATTTCCTAATGCAGTTGGCTTTGAACCATATATGTTAAAAATCTCAATTCAATGCAGTGGAAATCATTCTTCAAGTAAGAATGCCATGGTTACTTTGAAGAAAACAGCTCCGGTTTTTGTTTGCATATATTTGCGTTGAGTTACAGTTGATGTTAGGATAGCTTAGTGGTAAGATTCTTACGCATTGATCCTATCGTCAGAGGATCAAATCGACCCTCAGCTAAAATTTCACATAGAGTGAGGAGAGTCGCCAACTCCCTGTAATGCCAGGCGTAGGAATCATGAGGTGTAGTAACATCGAGAGGAAGGAGCTGGACACTACTCGATAAGCAAAAAGCTTATCAGTTTCCAAATGTCTACCTTTGGCATCATCATATAAAAATAGAAACGTTGTATTCTATTAACTGCATTGAATTTGACCTAAATAGACGAATTTGAATCCTCGGTGTACAGTGCCAGATAATTGAGAAATCTGGACTTGAAGAAAAAAAAAGAGTACAAGGGCTTGCATGGGATTTGATTTGCTTGATCTATGATGTACTTGGTTCTAGTCAAAAGACTGAAAATTCAACAAGAATCCCCGTCATCCGTCCTTTTTAATTGATCACATGGTGAAGGAGCATTTCGGCAAGCGACGTTAGCCTTAGTGACCCCTTTTTGATTTACTATGCGAGGAAGTTTCGAAACATTAAGATATCACTTCAAGATGACTTAAAGCTTGATAAATAGCTTTTCTCTTAGACCTGTCTGAGGTCAACTCGAAAGAAAAAATGAATCTGATGGTGCGACCGAACAAAAATCTCTTTGCTCATTCTTAAAAGACATATGTCAAATCTGACCAGATGGGTTTAAGACAAAACAGTATACAACTTTGCTCCACATTTAATCTTTCTAAGTTGCTAAGATGAGAGACAGATTGAAAGCGCATTCAGCAGAAAGTAGATCCAGCCATTCTTGTTGGGTACTTACAAGCAATTTTGTGATCAGGTAAAAAATTTAAATCTCCAACTAAAATGAGAATAACTCTCTATAAAATTCTGCTTTCTTTTAGTGGGTTATGTTGAGGAAAGGCTATGGTGGCCTATAAAAACCCCAAAAAAGGAAGAAAGAAGACAGCAAAAGCTAAGAGGAGAGAGAGATAAGATCAAGTTTATTGATCTTAGATTTGAAAGATGGCAAGTTGTAGGACTCAAGAAAGCAAGAAGAAGGCAAGGCGTTCCATAAATTGCATGTTCTTGATGAATGATGATTTGTGAGAAAGAGTTCATGAAGTAGGCAGTGAAACTTGGAAAGGGTGTGAATGAGTTGAGCTTCTGGTGGTCCTGACACGCCTCAGAGGAACTGGAATAATATCCCTGATCTCCTGAGAACAATGCTGGACATAAACAAGGAAGCTATACAATCTCTATCTCATTGCTTAATTTTGAATGCGAGTTGATTAAAGACGGTTAAAAGATTGGCTCATCAGGGAATGAGTTTCTGTACCACTGGAAATGAATTGAGCAAAAAACTCCAGAAATGTCCATCCTACTTTTATCCAAGAAGCATGAATTGAGTAATGCTATCTCTCATTCAAAGCTCTTCCAAAGAATGACGTAACAAAATTCACAATGACTTTGAGCAGCTGTGACCATGATTGCTTGACAAGATTTTTTTCCTTTGCAAATGATATCTAAATTTTGTTCTGGAAAATCTTTTTACAGATGGGAAAATAGCACATTTTGCTGCCAGCTTCCAAGGAAGGAGTGAGAGATGACTGTTCTCATTAAAGGCAATTTTTGTTTTGCCTGTAGTACATTTGAAAAAGCAGCAAACAATAAACTATGCAACTATTTTGATAGAAATCAGCTCATATGTTAACTATGATCTAGTTTTCAATCTTTTCACTCAGTTACTACTGGCCTAATGGCTGGCACAAATTAATGGCATTTGAATACAGCTAGGAGCAAGTACACTGGTTTGATATTCATTGACCTAAATGACATGTGATACAGTAAATTTTGCTATCCTACTGAAGGTGCCACACATATAAATAGTAAGCGGAATAACACTTGATTGCATTACTTCCTTCTTTTTGGAATGAAAGCAGTATTGCAAAGTCCATTCCACCAGGTCCTTTAGTATCAACAACATGCATTTTTGCATTCCCCATTGCGTCTTGGCTCACATCTGCTCCCTACTTAAAAGAATTTTTCCTATTCTGTCTAAAAAATGGAAAGTTAACTATGATTGTTGGTGGGACTGCCATTTCCTGAAAAAGTCTATGAACTGCAGGATCTTGTAAACTTACTCAGCTGGAAATATACTGTATTTGAATGTTGTACAATAATCTATTCCAATAATAGCAGCCAGAAAAATATTTGAATGATAAAAAAGCCGACTGAAGTAATAACTAGTTTGAAAACTGGTGAGTGATCATTAGCTAGAACTAGAAGAAGCAACTAGGAAAAGACAAAATTTGTCTCATCAGCCAAATGAATCAGCTAACTATGCCGTGCTCTTGACGCAGTAAGGAAAAACAAGCTTTTTTAGGTTCTAAAAGGTATCACCAGACTATCAGAGGTGAAACTAACTGCCCTTCTGTTATCAAGTATTAAACTTGAAATAAAAAATTGATGTCAAATAAACTTGATTCAAAGATATGATGTCCACAAGGAGACCCTCTACGTCCACCTCTTCTTCCTACCCCATCATTCTAGAGGCCTACTTGAAATCAGCAAAAACTATGGCTCAACCACAATGTGAATATAAGGGCTCCCAATGACCAGGACTTTTTACTAGTGGAAAAGGAAAGAGTATTGAATACATAATTTAAAAGAGGAATAATCAAAGTTTGTTTTAATGAAAGCAAAACTACAATCATACTGATCAAAACACACATATAACAAGCCAAAGTCAAAATGATTGATGTTAAAAGAAGAGAGAAGCTAGTCAACAAGCAAACTCAAAAAAAAGCAATCTCTGAAAAAGCAAACTGACAATGTATAAAAACATTTGATTTTATGAAACTATGGTTGAAGGTTGATAAATTTAGAATAATAAGCATGGGCAGATGGGAAAGAGAGTGAGAATGGTGGTTGGAAGGAGAAAGAGCGGAACATGGAAAAGGAGATGGGAGGACTGTATCAGGGAGGATACTGAGACAGCAGGAGTGATGAAGGAGGCACTGAATCAAGCAAAATGGAGGAAGCCCGCAGAAGAAGAAGCATGGGCAGATGGGAAAAAGTCAGAAAAGAAAGATACAGTTTCAGAAGGAATTATGGGGTGTGATGTGGCATTGATGTCATATCCGTAATGGAATATATTCAGATATGTACGTATATTTCCAATATTTCTCTAGAGGGATGACTTTGGGAATGCAAAATGCAAGGAACTGTAAGGGTCAGGTAACTGTGGAAACAAGAGCTGGAGGCTTCCGGCCAGCAGATGATCAAAAAAATACTTTTTCATCTTGAATGATGATGACATAAAATATTTACATTTCAGTACAACTGTTAACTTTTAAGCTGAAAATAAGTTTATTCCTTTAAGCTAATCATAATCAATAGAATTTACCTTGTAAAATTGCAATTCTTGTAGTTAATTATCAGTTTGCTCCAGAAGCAATGAACGAGCATGCTGCAATATGAACCAGCCTTCGACTATGAATGCCAACAGTCTACCTACCATCAAAATTGCAGTTATAACTGTGCTTTGCCACGAAAGCAAAATTCCACAATACTTCAAGGCGTATAGCCAGACAGGTAAGAACCATATGCTAAGTATGACCCACAACCCCAACGGCGTATTGAAATTGTCAGCCATGACTGCTTTAACGAACGCTGGTTGTTTCGCGTGTGTTTTCCAATTCTTTCCAAGTTGATGGGTGCAAACGAAGGTAAGCCATTCAAGGGACGCAAAGAGGAAACCAAATCGTGGCATAAGTCGCGTCCAAATCATGGAACGAGAAACATTGTCAATCACAACGTCAAGCCATGCTCCGAAGGCCGATGTCTGTCCCAGCCACCGTGCTATTACCCCATCAACAAAATCTAGACCAGAAGACAAAATGAAGAGAGGTATAAATGTACTTGGCTCGTCCCATTTGACCCAAGAAACGAGGAGAATGGCAATCCTCAAATATCCGATTATGTTTGGTACATAAAAAATAATCTTTAACCTCCCAGGAACTCCAGGCGCCATTTCGATTGTGTTTATCCAATCTATGAAAAATCCATCAGTAGAACGAGGCTGCAAGATCAAGATGCCTCATTCAAGTGGACCTCCATGCAGATCAAAATGGAATCAAGTTTAACAATGTATTCAGTGTAAAAACGGTTGTCAAATGTATGGCCAACCATGTTCACTGGTGTAGCTCGCACTGCGGTCAAGATGATGGATAACTATAGCTTGCTGAAGCACACAGGACAAGAGTATGATACTGCAGTGATTGCCAACAAAGAAGGCAAGACGCCAATGACCAAATTGGTAATGTCGGCAATAGAACACAATTGCAAAGTTGACAATATCATCGCGGTTGTCTTCACGGCAGGGCTGTTATTAGCCTCCGCAGACAGCCTAAAATTAACGTCAAAATAACGCAATATGTTGACACCATAGACTGACTCTATGGTTGACACCCGTACACGGGTGGATCAAGACTAGCCTGGCAATATACGTGAGGTACAAGAATGGTAAGTGGAAGGCGGGAAGATGAGAACCAGAAGAACCGAAGAGATCGGAGCCTGAGAGGGACCCATCTGGTTTTGCACTTGGGCGCAAAGCAATGGAATAACGACTTCATTTCTGCTAAGAAGAGTTTAAAAGCACCCAGAAATAACATTGATCGGTGAAAACTAGTTTTATGAAATATCGAATTGATGATATTGAATATCAAATGAATAATGCCAGCAAAATGGCACACTGAACACACACACCATACACACAAAATAAATGTGAATGAAAAACGCAAGCTGCGAATTACAGAGTCACAATTATATTGAATAACAATGGCAAAGAAGTATTCAAATGAGGCTTTCGTGCAAAATGTGAGTTGAAATGGGCCACTGAAAACGGACTCAGTTTGACTGAGTAAGAAAAATATGAAACCGAAGCCTTTTGATATAAACCATATCATCATCGATGGAACGTTGATAACTGCTCTCTTAGATAGTAATGCACCATAAAATTGCTTGCCATCAAACAGGTAGGAAGGGTAGACCAACGTGGACAGTAAGTTGGCCTCCGTGAGGCCCTCTAGGGGCGATTGCAACAGGTTTACATTCTAAATTTGATTACAGACAAAATAATCTTTCCTAATTCAATGCAAATATCAATAAATAGAGCTCTTCTCATTATGAATTTGAAAAAGAACTTGATTTATACCATTAATGAAAAATAAGGCTCTAAATGAAAACGGCTCACAGCAAAACACACAGGAAATGAAAGTTCACCGTGCAGTAGAGTGAAGGAGAAAGAAAAAATACGCAGTTATTGATTGATTGATGATTGACTGATGATTGATTGATTGTTGATTGATGATTGATTGCTTAAAAATTCACCACTCGCGCAAGTTTTCGCCACATAACGTAGCGTGTAAAAGCAATATATGACATATAAATATACATATATTTATATACATATATATATATATATATATATATATATATAAATACATAAATATATATATATATATAAATACATAAATATATATATATATATATATAAATAGAGAAATATATATATATATATATATATATATATATATATATATAAATAGAGAAATATATATATATATATATTTTTATATATAAATGGCATTATTCTTATGCACAAATCGCTGGGTTGGGAGGTACATTTATCTACAATGTGAAATTTGACATTCTGAGAACAGGTTATGGATGAGGGAGAAATGACAGAATTCAATATCTCAGAATGACAGGGAAATAAAAATCCAAAAAACCAAGTTAAGTCATTTATAAAAATACGTACTTTGTTCCACGTTACCGATCTATCGTACAAAGAAGGCGCAACTAAATAACGTCATCAATTGAAATCAATCTCAAGCATTTCTGCTTCACAGTTATATGGAGGCTAGCTCAAGTCCACTAACATTTTACACAGGATAATTCATTGGAAAAACTAATTTGGAGACGATCAAGATTTTGGCTTCTTTGAACCACTAAAATACGACATAAAGCCGAATCCAAAGCCACCGAAATCATCTTGGGCCAACGCCTTGCCGAATCGATTCATGCCACTCTCAACCGACGATGCAGATCCTTTGCCTAATGCTCCCAACGAAGGGCTGGCACCTCCTCCTTCGTGCACACTCGAGGGACGCTTTGTATCAGTCGCAGGATTTCCGCTCGCAGAACCTAGAAAAAGCCCACGCAAAAGCCCAGTTGGCTTACTTGCCGCCGTAACTGCAGTCGTCGTCGTCTGTTGGCTGCTGGAGGCCACGGTTGTTGTTACTGACTTTGAAGTGGACGTTGCTGCTGAGCTTCCATAGGCAAAAGAATAATCCTCGATGCCATAATTATCAAAGCTGATAAATGGCGTAGCAACCTTAGGAGGACTACCTGTAGGTGCTTTTGCCTCTACCTGCTTGCTCAGTTCGGACAAACTACCACTACTATTAGAACGTTTCAGCATTCCCAGCCCGCTGAAAGCACTTTTCGTTGCATTGGACAAGGATGGACTAGCATCGGAGCTTATACTATTACGACGAACTGGACCAACACTGTCAGACGAAAAACCGGCATCTAAAGGGCCTAGCTTGCTTAAGTCATCCTTATTCAGACTCTTTATATCACCACTGCTCCAAGACCTTGATAATGTAGGCTTCGGTTTGGATATCTCTGATCCAACAGCTGTTATATTCGAAGAGAAGACAGTTGAAAACAGAGTCTGACCTGAACTCGACCCACTTTGCGGTAAAAGGTTTCCGAATATTCCAGAGGTTGCTCGAATTCCGGCAGGACCTGCCATCAATGCAGGCATAGCTGCTGGTTTTGAACTTGCTGTTCTGTCTCCAGCCATTCTATTTTCTCCAGGTAATGTACCGTTTGATACTAGTACGTCTTTTTTCTCAGCAGCCTTATCTACAAGCCTCTTTAAAGGAGTCTTGACAGAATCAAGATTCACCTTCTTACTGCCGTTGTTTAATGCCAGCTTTTCAAAGACTTTCTTCACTCTAGGCATATCCTGATAATCCTTCCGCGGAGGTGACGAAGCACTCCGGTTTTGCTTATTTTTCATCGCAACACTTTCCAGTATTCTCCGTCCGGTTTTCGCTTCAACATTCGCTTTGCTCATGGCATTGGCAAGAATATCAATAGCGTTCGCCTTTGACTTTGTACTGATATTTTCACCGGTAAGCATAGATCTTGCCTCACGCATTGAGTCTAAAACTGACGAGTTGCGCGTTATAATCGAGCGGTTGTGGTGCGATGACTGTAACGAACTATTAAGCGCTTGCAAACCAGCCGAATTGCTACAGGGATTATCGTGTGTACCACTTTGCCTTTGGCCTGACGAAAACATATTTTCCATCGATCTAGGGTTCACTGCTACGGGAGTCGATTGCCTTGATTTTGCCTCTGACCGGTGATCTTCAGTCCTCGGTTTGGCACCTGTCTTATCAGCTTTCATTGTGATTCCAAAGTCATCGCCATCATCATCATTATCACTAGCTTCGAATAATTCGTTATCCAGGTCCGTCAGTTTTGCATCTGTTACCGAACTTGAATGGCTCAGGGTTAAGGAGTGGTTTACAGGATCTGCTGCATCCACTGGACTCATTCCAAAACTGCGTTCGTGTTCGTCGTTGCCAGGCGTAAACACATTGCCCAAATTTAATCCAGCAACAACGTTCTCCGACGCAAGATGGTGCCATTTGTGAAGCGTAACTGACCCTGAAGAGAGTAACATTACTATAGCACACAGTTGTTCACGAGGAACGGAAAAAACGAGTTGGCAGCATAAACCATACCCCTAGAACATCATCGTTTTATGTCTACGATTTCAAAATGCAGAAATCACTGATAGGTTTTAGCATTAGAGGCTTCCGTTACAGAACGATTCCTTTGAATTGTTTATGTTGGGGAAACGGTCTTATGGCCGGTCGCCTGGTGAACTCCAACAAAGATGGACACAGGAAGGGTAAGAGGAGAGGGAACATAATCAAGCTCAGTGATTTGGGATTCGAAAGAAGATTAGTGGTAGGATTCTAAGAAGAAAGAGAAAATAAGGCGTTCCATAGATTGCAAATTATTAAAATGGATGATGATTTGTGGAATAGAGTTCGAGGGTCGGGTAGTGGGTATGGAACCCAGTATTTCTTCACTGGGCAAGCAATAATGGATTAATGTTGTTACGCTCGTGCGAAAGGTCTTAAGTAAAGGTTCCCCGGGGTTGTTCCGCACTATTGAATTAGCAAATAGACAGAAGACAAAACTAGACTTAGGGTAGGTTGAAATAGACCAGTGGCAAACCTGGGCTAGTCTGTGTAGTGTGGACAGGGCTTTCTACGAGATATTTGAAGTAAACCGAAATGAAACATTCACTTAAGCGACCCCATTTGAGCAAGGCTAGCAATGAGATACCCGGAAAGGTTCGAACAAGTACCGTGTAAATATCAATCCCAATCGAATTCGTTCTGCAACGGTTCAATGGGAAACGGGTCCTGTGCAAACGCAACCAGAGGAACTACGCGACACTTGCACTGCCACATAAAAGCAGCTCAAAAAGTTACCCACGTGCAGAGTATATATCGATCTGGCCGGGTAACGCCTCTTAAGACTTCAACTTAAAACGAAACTTCGAATTCGACATATTCATAACACCACCAATTCCTTGAGCCAATTCGTTCAACTTACACGTGATCTAAACTGGGAAATATCTGAGTGACAAGCATGGCGTCCCGTGTGCAACCGATCACATTTGCCTGATTCTAATGCTGATGAAAATGCTGAAGAAAAAAACCACCCCTCCAGCGTCTCCACAGATTTAGCTCATTTCGACATGACGCTACGAGGTACTCACAACTATTCTAAATTTCCTCACCCTTCAAATTTGCAGCCAAGTATGAAAAGCCTTCATTTAAAGAATTCAAAAAAGTTGATATTTCATTGAACGACGTCATCATCAAAAGAGCAAGCATTTTACCTTCCATAGGCTTCACAATCTGAAGCTTTTCTGCCGCCAAAAAACCTCTTTTTCTTCTTTCTGTAATAACAAACAGTGGGGACACTTTAATCAATAGTTTAATCACTTTAATCACTTTAATTCATATCATGTTTCTATTGAATACACTGTACACGTACATTCGGCATTTCCCTGTTCATTACAGTAATTGTTATTACTTGAATCTAGGTTTTAACTACATTTGATTTTGCAAGATTTTATAGTGGAGGGCCTCTGGTCGATCAGATTCAATGAATAAAGACGAATGCCCATGGAGGAATGGAGCTGACAGCGCCTGTGTTGTGAGTCCGTATGCTTAACCACTATACCACGGCTCCGCATGTGTCATGATAAAAATGCCATTGGTTAGGAAGGCAACGGGAAACCACCTCATAAAATCCACTTCCCAAGAAAGAACTCAGAGCCCTATCTCTGGTGTCTGCTACGTTCGAAATCGAGTATGCAACGCATGAAAAAGAACGCAATAAAAAATTATACCAATGATAAAATGGTGATGTTTGAAATTATGAAAACTACCGCCTACATCTCATGTGTACTTCAAATTTGACGAGACATCTTATTTCTATCCCAAAGGTAATGAATACGCGGGGCTTTGAATAAGACGAGGACTTTTATGTACAAGAAAGACATACACCAAACTGCTTTGTTCCCATCAACCTCTTATGGATAGTAAGCAACATAAACCATAGACTACACATAGCTTTCAATTATTCTAGCGGATAAAACTTACTTTTGCATATGCTCAGATCATACTTCATACTTACCATCAAAGTCTTGGCTTCCAGCCACTGATCTAAATGAAGCAACGGATCTATCGTCTAGATCAAAACTTGCATCTGATTTAATGGATGCAGATGATGAAAGATTGCTGTGATTCGATGCCGAGTAAATACTTCCTGGCTTCAGGTGCCTATTTGCATTTCTAACTTGCTCCAACACTCGACTGGTTCTTTCTTTGCTAAAAGATAAAGAAAGTGACGCACGAGTAACCTCTGATCGGGAGTTAAGGGAAGTGTAATGCATGCTGCAAATATAGCGGTATTCAGATCCGATCGGGACTATGACCCATCACATAGAGAGCTAGTCACTCCAGCTCTAAATCACAATAAGAGCCGAAGCATGCCGAAGTTCAGAACCCTATCAAATGTAAGAGCTTATGATGCCAAACTGCACAGCTCCAAGTAGCATGTTGTGCAAATTCTAAACACCGAAATCCTTCAGTTTCTTGGGCAGGTGTTTCTAACATCAGTAGTAACGAGGTTTTCAGGCAATAATAAGTAAATTTAGTACATGCTCCCTAGATTTAGCAAAATATGAAAATATGAAAATCGATCATGTATTTTCATACTATTTGTCCGAAGAACCAGCCAGCAAATAATGATCTTGTGATAATGATCTTGTGATGATGATCATGTCATAATGATCTTGTGATAATAATCTTGTCATAATGGTCTTGTGATAATGATCTGGTGATAATGATCTTGTGATAATGATCTTGTCATAACGATCTTGTGATAATGATCTTGTGATAATGATCTGGTGATAATGATATTGTGATAATGATCTTGTCATAACGATCTTGTGATAATGATCTTGTGATAATGATCTTGTGATAATGATCTTGTGATAATGATCTTGTCATGATGATCTCGTCATAATGATCTTGTCATAATGATCTTGTGATAATAATAGTGGATAATGGTGCAATAAAAACGTACTTTCTCTCATGGAAAGTGAGCTCTCTCTTCACAGTCTCTTCGATCTCCAAGGCAAGAGAGTCGTGCTAAAAAAGAATTGTCGATATTTCCTCCACTGCACTGATACGGAAAAATCAGTCAAAAATGCCTTAAGCAGGAATTGAAAGAAGTAGCAGTCAAGTGCCAGAATAGGCCAGTGGCAAATGAAACCAAATAAAAACTTGCGGTTCGCAATAGAAACTTAGAAGGTAGCATTCTTTCAAAACATACAAATTTCTTAAGGCCGGTAAAATCAGAATCGACTTGAGTCAGGCGTGTTTCCCAAAATGACAGGCGGACGCGTCATGAATAGCAAATTGATAAGTACTGGCTGCTAGTTCAAGCAAAGGTGAATATCTCTTTCATAACACTTTGCATAAAGTTAGCCGATGGGTAATACAAAATGCCGTGAAGTTTGAACGCTTCGTGGCTCATGAAAGTATAAAGGCAAAAACCGTTAACGTGCTTCAATATGGTACATACTACACTACTACTTCTAATGCTACATCTTTCTCCCACGAGTGGCTATGCCAATGTGGGCTATAAAATATCAATTTCACATCTTAAGGGTAGTTTTGGTAGGGTTCTATAATCAGGTGGCCTTCCTGACATCAATCTCTTTCAGTCGCTTTTTACTGCATGCATACTATGCACTACACTACTGGTGATATTTCTCGAGTAATCTTGAAGGAAACGTCTAGAATAACACTCCCTTCACTTATCAATCTCGTTGCTTCCGAGCACACCTTCTTTTCGAAAGCTTTTGACACAAGACCCAACAACTGAGGGTAAAATAACAAGTCAATGGTTGGGCAACTTACTTGCAGATTCATAGTTGGGGGGTGCTCCATACTCCACGATTCTCGATCAGTAAATCTGAAAACAAATAATAGCATTAAGGTATCAGCAATCCATTTGCATCTGATCGGTAATTATCACCTTGCTGGGTAAGCCATTGGCTTCGAGCGGGTTCGTAACAGGCTACATGAATGTAGAAAAATCCCAATTCAGCCCAAAACAGGAAACGAGTGTCGGGAAAACCTTGATAGACAGGTACCATCTAAACCACAATATTGCGAGGTAGGGCGACCAGCTCATTTCCTCCACGTACTGTACCCTTCACCTATTGCCATGAACCCCCCATTTACTGGTAGGGCACCAAGAAACACGAACAGGTGTACCGTAAGCTTGGGACCCTTAGCAGAGTCGACAAGTATTCCAATCACTCTGTTAACTACTCTTCCATTCAATTTTAGCCTAGTAAGTAAATCAAACAATTCCAGTTGGAGGCATAAATCATGGCTACATCTGCATTCGGTATCTTCTTTCTTTCTTTTTATGAGAACTTCCTCGGGCTTAAGATGAGCTACCACCTATCAAAACAGTTTTTCAGTTCAAATCACGAAACCTCTGACGCATTCTATCAATATGTGAACCAAGAACAAACATCTTTGGAAAGATGCAAATATTTTGCTTTGTATTTCAATCACATGGTTAAATAGGGCTCATAATATATACCACGATCCAAGATATACAGTCCAGTAACCACTGCAATTTTTTGACATATAAGAAGATAAGTCATCCATAAACATTTGACTGAAACAAATTTGATAGTCCACAAGCTCTACGGATCTTTAAGTCTTCTCCATCTTCCCTCTAGTTCTGGCGTAGCACCTCCACATTGCTGGCTTAGTCATTATAACAAATACAGAATGTAATGCAGGACCAGATTACTAATTGGAAAAGCCACTTACTCAACCTTATCCCTTAACGCCTTTACTTCTTCCTAAAACGCGAATAAAAAAGTCAGAAGTCACGTTACAGTACTACGTACAGAACACGAGTTCGAAATTCTATTAGTGATTCGGTCAGCAGAACTTTGAATGAAAACCAATTGATGCAAGCGATCAGACAAAATAAAATTATAGACGAAACTGTCAAAAGCAAACTCGTTACAAAGGAAAATGAAAATCGGAATAGGATGAACCTGATTCTCTTGGAGCAATTCAGCGCATTCTTCGAATCTTCTTTGCATGTCAATAAGCTACACAACGAAAAGAGGCTCATTAATCTCAGGGAATATTTGTCACCGGTGGCATTACGTGAAAAGTCAACGAGAGGAAACCATTCTCATTTAAACACCAATCAAAGCGAAATTAAAATATACACTCATAACCAGGGAATTTCAAGATGTAGAACGCTCTTTTTTAGTGGGTTATGTTGAGGAAAGGTCATGGTGGCCTATACAAAGCCCCAGCAAAGGAAGAAAGAAGAAAGCGAAAAGCTAAAAGGAGAGAGATCAGATCAAGTTTATTGATCTTATATTTGAAAGATGACAAGTTGTAGGATTGAATGAGTTATGCTGTGGAGAGGCAATGGTGGCCTATACAAAGCCCCAGCAAAGGAAGAAAGCAGAAAAACGTGATACGTTGAATAGAAAAAGTGGAAAGCTCGGAGATGAGGTAACGTCTATGTTGCTAATCAATGAAGAGGGGGTCGCACATCTCAAGAAGAGCATTGAAAGATCTTAATTTTTTTGAAACTTCGATTCATTAACCATAGTTAAAATCTACAATTAGCAATTAGGGCTTTGTATTTCATTGCTTTGCGGTTGCTGTTTATTTGCATATTGGATTCGAACCCTAGAGTAAGTTCCAATATGTAAAGAGAAGAGTTTTTGGCTATCAAGGCCAGGTCTGGTCTGAGAGAGTCACCGGTCATAATAATGATAACAATAATAATAATAATCTATTTTTATACAGGATAAAACTTGGTCAGCTTGCTCAGAAACTGCCATCAGTCAAGGTCCTGTGAAAATTGAAGTTAAAAAAACTAAAGATAGCATCTTAAAAAAAATTAAATATAACATCTTAACATTTTCAAGTGAAGATTCCGTTGCTTTCTGCATTCTGAACTCTGCTGTGCCTCAGTCGCATTAGTTCAGCAAAGCTATTGCATGTCGGTCAAGGGAAGGCTTCAGAATGAGCAAACGTCAGCATTAGGCAAATTACACCCTCTAACGCGATTTCTTAGCAAGAAGCAGTGCTGCAGAACTGTTTTGGCTTTGTCGAAGGGAGGATAATCTACAACTCTCGCGGACTTCTTACACGGGTCCAGGGAAAAATTGAAGGAGGTCACTGCTATGAAATTTTGCGAAAAGAGATGCTAAAATAGTCCCTTGGGTCGTTTGATGAAGGATATTGTTGCCTCAACAATCATTCTGTTCTCAAGTACATGCAAATCTGAAGTTCCGTACAAGAGCAATTCACAAAAATCTTTTGAATGCATACTTGTGATACTTTCGGGAATAAAACCAGAAATAAGAGAAACTGCAAATGCAGAAAACTCTTGAACGAGGTAGTAGGTCGAACGCACCTGCGATCGCAAACACTCCTGATTCTGTTGCGATTCCTCCAGCTGATACTGAAGATCGTCGTTTTCATACGACAGCTGGAAGGCGAAATGGAAAAACGTCTGAGAAACTCACTGGTCCAAAGGGAAAACAATAAAAGTGCAAGAAAGTCTGTCGGATCGTCTGCTTGGATAAGTACTAATCTAGATTTTATAACGGTGAATCAAGAAGGATGACTTTATTATCACTGGAAAATCTCAACAGAGTCCATGATGAAATCAAAGATCACAATCCGATAGGAAACGACAAGTTCCTGAATTACGAGCACAGCGTCAATGCCTCAAGGTTTCTACGACAGTCGACATAAAGCCAAGTTGGGTTCACTTAACAAAACCATTTTAATCAATATTGCTGATAGTATTCCACAGTGGTCGCATTTGTCGACCAACCGGTTTTGGGGACCAGATGCCACACCAGACTCCTGTCAATTCGATGCATAAAAATAACCCATTCTTCATCAAATTCTAACAAAACTGGCTCCACAGTACCCATATACTGGATCTGCACTAAAAAGTTTACAGAAAAAAGACGAACAAATGAAGGGAAGTGTTCACTGTACTAATCCTTCCATCAAACCCTTACCACAGAGAGTGAGCAACGACGAGATGTCATACACCAGTAAAACAAATTCGTGAGAAATAACGCGACAGAGACTGAACAATGTGGGCAAACAAAAGGAAAATTACGGAGGGGGGGGGGCAGAGTATGATGCAAATCACCTCAACTGACCTGCTTGTGTTTCTTCTGCAGTTCAACAACCATATTAATCAGTTCAGTGATTTCTTCCTAGGAAAGAAGATGACGTGCCATTTTCATACATTGCCATCACATCAAATGTAAACGATGCGGTTCGGTGTTGATAAAAACTTCCTGTGTGAGATTTCAAGGACTGCCGGACTTTGGAAGAAAATAACACCCAATAGCAAGGAGACTGAAATCATGTGTCCTCGAGTGACGTCTGCCGTCAGCTAATGGACCAGCACGATAACATAAGATTATCTAAGATGTGATGGAACACAAATAGCTACAGGTGCAAGGGGAATGTGAGAGCAGTTCACGTGAAAACAACTGCTTCTTCGAACATCGCCTTGAATCAAATGCTACGTTTGTGATTATAAATAACTGGTACGCTTGGCAATAACTCCGAGGGATTATTATCCTTTTTTGATGGGAATATCTTCTCTTTACGTGCCCATCAAACTGTCCCATAGGCCGATTGGACGTTCAACGTGCACTCCAATTCTAAATGCATAGAATCGTCCGCTTTGTTCGAAAATTAATTCCTAAAAGTGTCTTGCAAGAATTTGAAAGTGGATGCTGTGTATGACCTCCATTTGGAAACGAGACAAGAAGAATTAAAAAGAATTACCTGTTGAGCGACGTTGTCTTCAAATTTTAAGGCTATTTCGTCTGTCAAGTGGGTAATTTGTTCTTTCGCAACAGCTACATAATGAAAGAATAAAAAAGTAAAATCTCGCTGCGTGTGAAGACTGTTGATACGCCGTGCCGTAACAAAAAAAGCAAGCAATACTTTAACTGCTTGAGTCTACCCATGATGATCATTTCAATTCGATAATCCCAAATTATACTAAAAACCCGACAGAACCAGACAACGTTGCTAGAGAAGGACAGCACGAGTAAAATTATGTCGTGCCTGATTTCTTTGCAAACATAGAAAAAATGCGACTTTCTGGCACAGTAACATAATCAATGATAAGGGACGCTTTGAGCAGGCTTTGAATTTCTCTAATTCATACCATTATGGATTTAAAACTAATCAAGACCAGTTTTGCTAGTGGAAATTGAATTGAAAATTTCTCAATCTACCCAGGCGGAGGCTATGAGAGTCTTAAACGAATAAAAAATTGCAGTTAAAACGTCTTGAAAACGGACCTAAATGCTTAACGCAATCAACCACAAGATCTTGCTCCACCTCTTCAGCTTGCCTTGCCATGTCTTTCAACATTAACGCCTAGAGTGGAAACAGAATGCAGAGTACTATTGGACAAACGAATCAAACAAGTGCATCATAATCATATATGCCTACAAGGACTCTCCAAGAAACTGGTGCAAGATGCGATGCATTCCTGCGGTGGAAACAAACAGAGGAAGAAGTCGCAGACGGCTAAGGGACCACTTGGCCCGACTTGATGTCTACATGAACGCATCAAAGAAGATGAGCGGTCCAATTCATCGTCACTTAGTAATGGTTATAAATTGCGGGATTAATGATGCTGTATCTAATGGCAAACGCCTAGAAAGGACTGAAGACTCGAAAGGACTGAAGACTCGAAAGATCTTCATCTGACTTGCTAGCACTTACACTTTTTTTTTTCTTTTTTAGTGGGTTATGTTGAGGAAAGGCCATGGTGACCTATACAAAGCCCCAACAAAGGAAGAAAGAAGAAAGCGAGCAGCTAAGAGGAGAGAGAGATAAGATCAAGTTTATTTACATTAGATTTGAAAGATGGCAAGTTGTAGGACTCAGGAAAGCAAGAAGAAGGCAAGACGTTCCATAAGTTGCATGTTCTTGGGATGAATGATGATTTGTGAGATAGAGTTCGTGGATTAGGCAGTGAAACTTGGAAAGGGTGTGAATTAGTGCAGCTTCTGGTGGTCCTGACACGCCTCAGAGGAACTGGAATAATGGAACTGGAACTACAAAGCTCGATGGCATTAAGAATGGAGCCATGCACCAAACGAGGAGTGGCAACGGAATGAGATAGAAACAAGAAGAAAACACCTAAAATGATGCATGAAAACAACTCGTCACTAAAGAAATATGACATACCTCGTTTAAAAGCTCAAAGTTACCGTCTTCCAACTGTTTACATTTCTCTTCCAACAGCAGCATTGATTCGTCTTTACAACCAGAGCCGTTGAAACTAGAAATAAGTCTTACTGCTGTCATGATCTTAGGTTTAAGAACTTGCAAATGGGATTCGACAAAAATTAAACTGAAAAGATAGCTATAACTTGAAAGGTCAGAAGCTAAAGATCAGGTCATAAGATATAATTTATCTAGGTGTGAGTAAGTGCAACTGAAACTTACAACGCCTACTAACGAATCTCGCACGAGAATGGCAACCCGTACGTCACGGCAGACCAAATACTGCAAAGGCATCTTACAATAAATAGCAATTCAGTCTATTTTCAAGGTCGATTCACTTTCCAGGGTAATGAATGAAAACCACGTCTTACATTTGGGTCGGTCTATCTTCAAGGAATTACGACATCGCAATACAATGAAATTTTTTTTCAAATTGATGCGATTTGATTGCCTATGAACGATACCCCTCGCCTCCTGCAGCAGGCGCTGCTGTAACACTAAACAGTTTTGCAGTAACTACTTTTCGGCTCATACAGAGCACCGTGACCAGAGCCTACAGCCCAAAATTATATTACAATTATCATCATAGTTCGGCTGGTTTTGCCTGGATCCCAGGTTTGCTCATTCAAAAGTTTGTTCATTCAACAAGGCTCTCCACACTTCTCTGTAGTTGCCTGCTTCGAGGAATTCTTCAATTTCCAATCCTGGCAGGTCTTCACGTGGTTGTTTGATATCACAATACTCGAAGGATACCATTGAAGGATAATGGTTGATACTTGGCAATTATTATTATTTATTATTATTTCCTTGCCAATAGACAATTACCTGTGAGAAGACTGAGATTCAGCTTTTGCACGTTGCGTTTCGTAAGCCAAAGACTCCTCTTCACGCAGAATACTTTTGATTAATTCATTTTTCATTGACACTTCATGTTTCATTTGGTTTTCCTGTTACCAAACAAAGATTTGAATATCAGTTAATACGCACCCAAGCAGATAAAGCTGATTTAAACTGCAATACGTTGTCGAATATTCATAATAATTTAAGGCTTACAAGCATTCTGAGGAAAATTCTAGACGGATTGCAAAGTTTTGTAACAAGAATTGCTATGAATACCTCCGAAAATAGCTCAGTGGACACTGAAGGTTTCTTGGAAGAATATACTAGAGCTTTTTAGAATAAACACAGCTGCAATTTAGATCAGACGTCTGAGCAATAAGTATAATCCCTCGCACCGTCCGAGCTGTCCAAAAACACTAAAAAAAAGCTCCTACATAACGCGATTTTTGCAAATCATCGATCGATCCCATCTGCATTGCTGCGATTCTGTTAATCTGCAGGCGCGCTTTCGCACCATTGTTAGCTTAACAACTGGACATGAAACATCACACAACGAAACTGGAATACCTTTTCTGATACATTTGAGACATAATCTTCCATGGCCTCGATTTTCAGCAACAGATTCTTATTCCGTTGCAAGAGTGACTGAAAAAAAAAACGTGATCAGATTACTAAAACTAACCAGATACCACGCTTTCCAGCGTACGGCGGAGCGGCTATTCCAGGCCCGAACCCGGACAAAACTAGGTGCAAATTGGGAAGGGTGTTGAAGAAAAACTCAGAGCCTTGACTCTGGTTTCTGCCACGCTAGAGATCGAGTATGCAATGCTGTCAGTTGTACTTATCTACACACTTCTGACCGTTTAAACGCAAGAAAGGATATGGTCATTCCTTGAAAATTTAGGAAGCCCAATCTAATAGGTTAGTTTTATTGATTAATCTATTTAAGTTATTAATTTAAGTTTAATCTATTACACGACAAGGGATTCACTCGCCACGAGGACCATGACACATACATTAGTCCGTCTAGAAGCATTTTGCGAGGATTCTATGCATCAACGGTAAATGGCCTAGCCAAAAGAGCAAACGTGGGAAAATACATCCGTTTCGCAAACGCACTCAACGAAGACTAACTTCAACCAAAAGAAACGGTAAAAATGTATAACAGCATAAATATAACAGAATAACAGAATAAGTGTTCAGGGTTACCCTGGCGACCGAGCTTGTTCAACGTCGATTCAAAAAACACAATCACCATTACAGTGGCATAGAAGCAGGTTGCTGCATTCGGTGCGACAAAATCTCTACACAAATATAGCACAGAAGTCCACTTACTTGCCCGATTCTTGCAGCAAGTTCGAGATCTTTCTCTTTCTATGGGGCAAAAAAATACCACAATAATGAAAATGAAAATTAGATTTGATATTATAATCATATTTCGCATGTATGCAGGTTAATCAGGTTGGCATGACATCGATCTGCTGACATCCTAATTCACGAGAAAGGACAGACAAAGTTAAGGTTTCAATAATTATCAAAACCGATTTCAGGCATTCTATAGCATCGACAGATACCCTTCTTCAATCCAATTCAAAATTAACATATACCAAGCATTGAGACACCATACCTCTTGAAGCAGACTTGATATGACATCCAAGTCATCGTGATGAGTCTTTGTTAGTATGTTTGTTCTGTCTGAAGTAGAGGCTGAGGGTAAAAGAGCCATTTAGTACATCATTTCTTATTTGTTGGCATCGTAACAAATAACTGCAACATCACTATTCAAAATGCATGCAAGGACTTTGGAAGGGCAGTTAGAATGTGGGGCCATAGCACACGTCTGCTATGGTGAAGGCTTCGTGCATGCTTTTCGTCACCCTTTGCCTGTCCACTCCGCAGAAAATTGGTACCTGACGTAACGCTGTCTCAAAGTGCAGAGAAGGAAAGAGCTGACCACCATGTCTCTCGATGCCATGGCTCAGGATGGTACCTCTCTAAAAAAATAATGTGCTCCCCGACGCTCGTTTCTGGTTTGGGGCACAACTTGAACTTTACGGGGGCATTGTCATTCAAAAAGGTACATTTCAAAGACAAGTAGTTCAGACAGCAAAGGGATATTCCAAGCTACAAAAGAGTGCACGAAGTCACGATAACACTACTTTGCTGCCTTGTCGTAATAGGCAATCAAACCCCAACAGGCGAAATGAAAACAGTCTCTATAACCTAGTTACGAGTCTAACTCAGGGAGGACAAAGCTGGACACCAAAAGATCACTACCTACGAGCTGAGATGTTTTTCACTTCGCTACAACTTAGGAAATAACACCTCTCAACATACGACGTCATACTTAAAAACGAAGGCCCGAGAAGGCACTAACGGCATCGAACAATTATGAAATCCCAAAAGCAGTTCACTAGTTCAACAAACCATTCTCCATTCTGTTCTACTTCAGGAAAAATTATGAGCAATAGATCAAACATCAATATTCCTTCTCTTATTGCAACATTGGGTTATTTAGTTCTAGATATGGTGATCACATTCTAGTTATAGCTACTTTAATGAGGGCAAATGCTTCGAAGCTAAGAAATCGTTTAATGAAGAGAAAAAAAATTCTCTCTCTCTTCGCATTTCGAGAAAAATAATAAACTCCTCATTACAAGAGAAAAAACATTCTGTTGAGGTCTGTATGGGAGACGGAGAGGCTTTGAATTGTCATGCCAATGAAGTCGTTGAATACTGATGTACTGTCAAGTTTCTGTCAGCTTTCCCCTTAACTATGAAAACATAAACTATAAGACAAACGCCTACTGTTGGCAAAGTTAGTATTTCGAGTCCGAATAGGCGTCACTCTGCAGCATTCACTACACAGAAAAGTGTATTATACCCTGACAAAGTTCACATTGAAGGACGAGTCGCAAACGAAACATTTTGGAAATGGTATTCAGAGAATGACTTGAAGTGCGAAGTAATCATTTTTGACTGATTTCAACGCATTCCATTTCCTTTTTGACTACTGCAAGAGCATGCATGACGCAATGGTATGACCAATCGGCGATTCCGAATAGCCTTTTTACGCAAACCTATATAAACAGAATACGCTTACAGTCGGGATCATGTTTGAAAACATAGGTAAGTTTATGACAGAGAGCCTCACTTCCTAGGGACACTGCTCCACGTCTTCATCGATAGAAAGTGAAGTGAGCTTTGATCTCAAAACATCTCAAAACATTAATGAACAGACTTAAGAATCATAAAAATCTCCAAAAGTAACAATGAGACGCTCGAATACGGACGGCCTTACCCACAGAAAGCATTTCCATGACCTGTACTACTTCGTGTTCATTCATGTTATCGAGATGCGCTGAGAATTCTTCATCGCTTAGGCCTATTTCATTCAAAACATCCTCATAAACATCCCAGTCTGTAGACATTTTCGACAAAATAGTTTTGCTTTTCTGATTAGTAGAATGGCTTTATCCCGGCAAATTCAACGACAAACTGTTCCAAAAAGCACAACATGCAGAGAAAGTTTGCTAGCACGGCAAGTCTGACCAAGCCTATCGCTATAACAGTCCTACTACAGCAATACGATTGTGGACAGTTCCGTACTGAATTAGCAAAGAAGAGAAGTCATTAAATATTCAAGAAACACTCAGCGAGAAGAAAGTGCTTGCAAAGAAAATGACGTGCAACTGGAGAGAAGTAAGGGCAACAATCTATATAATGGCAAGGATTTTGTGAAAACGGCTACCGGCGAAAACACCTTCTCCGGGGATATAGCTGAAAGTTTTGGTCAACAAAAAATAATATCGCTCATCCAGATCACTTCACAACCAATTCAATAGAAAGTCCGTGCTAAGACAATAAGGATAAAGCTGAGCAGCTGGCCTGACATATTAAAAGATTTGAGAAAAATTCTAAGGGACACAGCTCCTTTTTAGCGAGTTATGTTAGGGAAAGGCCATGGTGGCCTATACAAAGCCCTAACAAAGGAAGAAAGAAGAAAGTGAAAGGCTAAGAGGAGAGAGAAAAAGCAAATGCAAGAGCCACTGACCATAGAATGATGACAGAACCAATGAAGAAGGCTGTGGAGCTTCTAAAGATGGTGGACTGTTGTCAAGGGTAACGACTCAAAGTTAAGCTGACGGAAACGGGTTGGTTGTTTCGGGTAAATAACCTGATCTGTGAGCAAAGCACTGTTCTGGTCTAAGTGTAACTCGCACGGAACGCACTCGCTGTCCTAAATGTCACGAGTCCAGTCCCATCTCTGAATGCTCTCTACCTGTTCTGCCAACAACAAATGGGTACCTGGTGTGAGGCTGGGGGTGGAGTGTAGTGAGAACATAAACTGATCCGCTACCTCACGACGCTGCGGCTTAGAAAAGGACCTCTCTAGTAAGGAGCTGGAAAAAACTTTTATGAAGCTTGGGACTAAAACCAACTGATTTGCTGACACCAAAAATCCTGGTAGAGCAATAAATACGACTGAATTTGATCAAATGAAGCAAACAGACACTCAGATTCAAATTTCCTTACAATTTGGTGGTTAAGAAAGCAATATTTGAGTTGAAATTGTTCTAGGTGAATCTGTAGCTACTTGTGCGCTAAAATCCCTCAACGATGATGCACAATCTTTTAATACAATGTATTCTTCTGTGCATAAATGTAATGAGAAAAGCAGTCAACTGAAACGTCCAAAAATTGCTTTAAGAATTAAACATGAAGATCATAGAGCCCTTTAAGGATCTCAGACACCGTCACAGCCTTTGGTATATGGGAATTAAAAAGCAAAGTTCAAAGAACTCGTATGTCTGAATAGTGGATGATGGAGAAGAAGGCTTTAACACAACACTGCAATAGATAGCATAGAAAAACCTTCCTTTGGAAGCAACAGAACTACTTTTTATTTCACTAGTCAGAATAAGAGATAAATCACCAAGTCGTGGTGGCATTGCTCTCCGCTGCGTTACTCTAACAATGAGAAAGATAGCTTTCGAAAAAGGAAGATGCTAATGTTTGGAAGAAAAGGTGTTTAACTGAGAGCCAGCAATATGAAATAGAGGGTCATTCAGATGCTCTTTGATGAAACTAAAATAAGACAAGGAAAGCAAACTCTTCTATTCGATAAAGCATAGTTGAGAGATACATAGGAAAAAGCTGATATCAAAACCAATCAATAAGATGGAAAAGAGACAGAGAGATAACAGTAGACTGGGCATAAAAAGAACCTGCTCAAGACTTATCACCTATCAAGATACAGCTTAATTAAAAAGGTAACAATATCATCATGAATTTAGGGAGAGGTGTTTGCACTGTATGACATTAATTGGCTATAAAAAGAAGTTAAAAAATGATTGGAAAACAATGATAATAATAATAATAAATTGAGTTTTTATACAGGATAATCTATCAGTGCAATAGTGCACTGATATCACTGGAGTCTTGTTTCTGAAATCAAATGAAAGGAACTATCTTAAAAAACACTAAAAAACACTAAAAATGTACCATATGCCTAATTAACATGTTCTTCTAATGCTCAACATTTTTACAATTCTAAGTAGCATTACGAGAGAAAAACAGGGTTTCTATGCAGCACAGTTCTTTGTAGCAATGGACAGCACTTATTTCCATACTAGCTGCCTTAAAGTGTCACAATGACTGACATTCCCAAACACAGGGAGGAGTATTGTTCCGGTTTTAATACCTGTGGGATGGAACAAAGGAAAATTTGTAGAAACCTGTTTGACAGAAGGCACAATGACACCGCTGGACTTCTATGAACTTATTGAGAATAATGATGGAAAGGATCGTTTGGCTTACAAACTAGGCTGTTCCAAATCCTGTGCATTAGCATTAGCTTTGCTTTGGCTCTCACGTCGGCATGGAGCTGCCATCCATACTTGATCACCATTACCGTTGGACAAGCACATTAGATGTTATCGCCAAAAACAAAGCAAGCAGCCTTTTTTGTGCTATTTCTACTGTTAGAGCATATATTCTTCGTTTCATAAGGGTCCCCAACAGAATGATGTACAGTTTTACCGAACATGGGTAGGTTATTTGGTTTGGGACAACACATAAATACCAAGATACTTGTGCAGATAACAAAACGCAAAAAACTCACTGAAATATCTGAGAGTTGCCATTGCTTGTTCTGCAGTGATATCAAACTCTACAGATTCACCAATATCTTGAAAAATCCATTCGTTTGAGTCTGGCTCAACTCCACTTTCTGCATCAGCTGTATCGGTTTGCAAGTCAGTGAGATGGGCTTTATTTGCCTCCTCGCAAGAAGCAAAGTTTTCATCTCCATCATCATTGCCAGAGGAGTATTCGTCCAAGAATGATGACATTGTTGAAGCAATTTTTTTAGCCCAACCGAATCTACTTCAACAGATCATTTTGACTTCATCTTCCGGTTGTTATGGAATAATCTTTAAAAGAAAATAAACTTTTGAGTTAAAAACAAAGATCAGAAAAAGAAAAATTCACATACTCCAATTGTAAAATTTAGCTTAAGAATGAATCAGTTTATGATAATATAACAATCTCTTTAAAAAATTTAGCATACGAATGACTTGGAATGAATATTTTTTAGTGAATTATGATAAGGAAAGGCAATGTTGACATATACAAAGCCCAACAAGGATGGAAGAAGAAATCAAGAGGCTAAGAGGAGCAAAAAATCAGATCAAGTTTATTGATCTTAGATTTGAAAGATGGCAAGTTGTAGGATTCAGGAAAGCAAGAAGAAGGCAAGACGTTCCATAAATTGCATGTTCTTGGGATGAATGATGATTTGTGAGGTAGAGTTATAGAGACAAGTAGGCAGTGAAAAAAGTTATAAAATTCAGGAAAAGAAGGAGGCAAGACATTCAATAATGGAGAACAAATCAATCTTTTATGGATTGACTAAACAGATTGCAAAGCTCAAGGAAGTCTTTTCATACAACAATTGGAATTGAAGTATCAAAGATTACTGTGTGCAGGATAAACTTCCTCTCACTGAGTGAGCACTGAAGAAAAAACACTGGACAGAGATGTGATCCTTGCCTTTCCATTTCCAGAAAATATGAAAAGGAAGCAGTGAGAAAAGTGTTGACAGCAGATATAAATTTCAATGACAACTGTATGCATACTTGTGCGTGTCTTATAAACAACTCCAGCATTGCAAGGCACCACTGAATGGAGGATGAGAAAGTGCAGACCAGTGGCCAATTTGATAGATGTGGCCCAAAAAACGTGCTGTGGTGTTTGAAAAACTCAACAATAACATAAAAACAAAACCACAAAAAAGGAAATTAGAAGGCCAAGCCAAGCAGAGTGCTTTGGGATTGGGTCAAGTGGTGAAGGAAGAAAGAATAGGCTGCTAATGATTCAATGACTGGTTAAACGAACTACAAATCTTTACACTAGATGAAGCACTTCAACATTTAGATTAGCTGTTATCAATGTGCGTCCAGTATTCCTCCTCAGAGTTACTTCTGAGTACTCAGTACCCGGCCTCGGAAGGATGGACAGCTGAGTTGACTGCTGACTTGTGGTAAAATGGTTCCGACGGTGGGGCTCAAACTAAGGACAGAAGACCTCACAAGGTTCGCAACACCGCGTCTTAACCACTCGGCCACACCACCAATATAACTGTCTTAATGATATTTCTCAGGTAAAAAATTATTTAATACCCTTCCTCCATTATCTAGTAGTTTTGTGATTGTCGCTCATGGGTCTGAAAAATCCCTCATCTACATGAATTCCTTATCCAAATAATATGGTCATTGTTCATGGCAGCTCAAAGCTTTGTCTTCAATTTGTTGAAAACAGTTACATAAACATGCGTTTAATTCAAGGCTACTTGTGTGAGAAACTTTTTAGCTGGGATGAAGAGCAAAGGTACAGGATTACATTGTTTAACTGGGGTTTAGGAGGGCCTTCAAAAAAGTCCTGGTGGGGCTTTCACATCGAATGAAATAAGAAGATCTTAGTTTGATGCTACTATACAGCTGATACTGCTCCATGCAAAATGAAACTGATTCTTCCTAATGCAAAACAAAGCAATAATGCTCCAATCGAATATTTCATGTTGGGATCACGAGCTGTGAAATAAGCTTAGATTAATCATATCTGCAACACTTCATCACTAGAACACACTGGTGGAACATTCAAACTTTTCAAGCTA